>OY757541.1:11692967-11794023 GCA_963584105.1 Alviniconcha strummeri | reverse complement strand
GGTGGGGGTGGATCTTCAGTCGCCGACCGAGCGTGGAAAAGGATGCGAAAGGCAGGAAGCTCTCTTTCCCACACCTCTCGATCAAAACTCATCAAAAACAGTGTTGTCACTTTGCGTCTATCCGACGCAAACATCGCGCGAAGAGTGGTGCTGGGTTGAAGGAGCCTATCAATCGTCGTGGACCTGCCTTCACCGTTGCTCGATCTTCATCCAACACCCCGCAACAAAAGCAGCAGCCACCTTCAAAAACAACAACCCAAGTTGAACATCGGGTCGAGTTTTCAAGCTTCGAAGACAAAACATCATCTGCCAAACCGAGACGAAGCGAGACACTGAAGGGTCTTGTCCGGACGGCGCATCAGTCGACCGAATCGCGAGAAATCAAAGACTATCAAGCCGGTGTAGGCTATCGCGTTGTTGTTTTCCTTCGTCTCGGTCATATGCTGTCGACGAGCCGCGAGGCTGTCAACAGTATCAGCTGGACATCCCGACTCTGTGCGGGCTTCCGGAGATTCTCACGCTCCGTCCAATGACATCCTTGTGGACAGCGTGTGAAACATCGCTCAAAAAGCGACGCAAGGATTTTGGAGACTTACATCAATCGAACGCGTTTAATCAAATTCGAAGTGCTTAGGGTCGAGGAAATCAATGAGTGGCTTGACCAGGTTCTGTTCTTACTGAGAGTGAGTCTCCTCAGTCTTCGTCGGATCATTTTAATTGTTGGTTTTCCGTAACTTGAACTGTCTTCTAGTGTCATTGGTCATCCCGATATCAATGCGCCGTGGACGTTGGTGTTTCGGCGCCCTCTGACGCCAGAACGATATTGAAGTTCGAAAGTGTTGTACGGAAGTCCCTGGACTACTTAAATCAGGCATGCAACATAGATTCGGTCAGACGTCTCGTATTTCTTGCTATCCGTGGGGTGGACAAGGAGGGCGGAGAATCGGGGGAGTGGGGAGAGAGGGGATGGGGTGGAAGTCTGGCTCGGTGCGGAATACTGTCTGGGGAACTGAAACCCACGTTAAAGGAGTAGAGAAACTGGGACACTGATGGCTTATGTGTTCACCGAGTGTGTGTGTGTGTGCGCGCGCGCGCGCGCGTGTGTGTGTCGTGTGTGTGTGTGTGTGTGTGTGTGTGTGTGTGTGTGTGTGTGTGTGTGTGTGTGTGTGTGTGTGTGTGTGTGTGTGCTATACATTAGACTTGAATGCACTGACTCGAACACATACTATGACTCATAGAAACACACACGCACGCACGCACACACAGACGCACGCACACACGCACGGACTCATGTAGTCTTTTATAACTCAAATCAGACCACCATTTTTTGTAAAAAGATCGTATTTCCTCTGGTCCAGACAACTGTCTCACTGGAGTTGTTTTTACGTCTCTCAACCTTGAAAACAAACTCCCGGTTCCCGAGACGGAACATATATACACGTCTAACAGAGTGCAGCTAGGTGTGGATTAACGCCGTCACACATAGTGAGTTAGTGCAGTCTCATTGCCTTCCACTGATCTTATCAGCAGAGCAATAAGCAAAGTATACTCTCTGCTCAGGCGGTGATCGCCCTGGTTCGTGTTACTAGGCCTATATGCTACCACGTGCAAGAAACGGAGAGGAAGAGAGGCAGTGACACGTGGATCATGTTTGAGTGACTTCACTGACAGGAATTATTGTCTGCTTACCTCCTTGCGCTTCAGATTTAATGTTTGTTTGTTTGACTAGACTCTTAAAAGAAAGCAAGTCTTGGTGAGTTGTATTTACCCCAAAACTGACACAAAAACCGTTTTTTTCTTCTTCCCTTTTCCCCCAAACGTGCTCACACACACACACACACACACACACACACACACACACACACACACACACACACACACACACACACACACACACACACACACAGTAACCCCAGAAGAAAAATAGTAAACTCTAAACTGTTGCAGAAAGGCTAAAGAAAAGCTATCTCATCAGTACTTGAGCTTTTCAACGTTAGTACTCTGTAACCAACAAGTTTAATTTTAGATTAGGATCTTTGGTGATTGACTGCTGATTGGCTTAACAAGTTTTTGCATCTGAATTGTCTCTTGACCTGAAAATGTTCTCTTGTGAATTTTGATAAATGCAGCAACCTCAGTTCTTTTTGCCACGCAGTTTCTTTTTTTAAACACCAATTTTGTGAAGAAAGCTTGTTGGTGAGTGGGGTGGGGGTGGGGAGATTTATTATTATTTATCTATCTTTGGTAAAGCTTTCTGCCAAAGATTTAGGCATTTCTGGCTAAAAGCTTTACCTTGACAGTTTCACAAAGTGTAGTGAATAGCCTACAATATTATGACACAGTGATGATCACTGTCAAATTACTAGAAAAATGAATGCAAGAGAAAATTTGCTGTTCAGCTATTCTTCAAATTTTTATTTTTTATTTTTTTATCGTGTTTAGTCAAACTCTATCATTCATTAAGATATGCACACACACAATCTACCTCATAGACACAGAAAAGAAGAAAGAAAAGAACAGCAAAGAAAACTATGAAAAGACAGAAAAACAAAACAAAAAACAAATGCATGAAAAAAAAGGAAAAAAAAATTGTGGTCAGTCAAACTCTATCATTCATTAAGATATGCACACACACAATCTACCTCATACACACAGAAAAGAAGAAAGAAAAGAACAGCAAAGAAAACTATGAAAAGACAGAAAAACAAAACAAAAACAAAAATGCATGAAAAACATACAATGCTTGTATTCATCAAAAAAGCAATTTGTTTTACAGCAGTATAAAAATACATGTAAAATATGAAGTAAATAGAGCAGCAAAGTCAAACAGCAGCGATAAAAAATGTCAATTATACGCATGCCATCTACACAATAGTGGTTTTCAAAAATCACTCTGGCGGTTATGATATGCTCAAAATAACTATGTAGTGAGTTCATGATAAGACTGGATCAGCACAATGTAGAATACTCTAGAATGTCTTCAACCTCAGTCACTCACATGTCACAGAAGTCTGGCTGTACCATAGTTCTACCCACTGTACATTACAGCTGTCCACAGAAAAGACTGAATTGTGTGTGCAGCAAGCCTACCAAATCACAAAGACTGCCACTGCATGTGCATGTCAGACTTCAGTCATTGTGATTGATGTCTGGCATTACAAGATGATGCACAGGTGATGCAGTATGGTAATGGGAAAACAAACAGGACGTCCTTAGTCAACACTGCAGAACAAGAACAACAAAAACACATCAATACCACACACACTCCATCACTGCCTCAGGCCCATTCCATCAGAACAAACGAAAAGCAGAAAATTGGTAGTAAAGCCAAAGAAATATCTGAACAAAATTAAGACAAAACAGGTGCAAATGGTTAAAGAAAAAGAAAAAGAAAAAAATAAGAAAGAAAAAAAATGAACAAAACAACAACAAATAAACAGAAAACCAAAGCAAACAAAAACCCTTGGAACTTTGGGTACAAGTAGTACATCTTTTTTTCCTTCTTCTTTTTTATCATTTTTTAAATATTTTTTTATATACATAAAAAGAAAAACACAGCAAAGTCCAACAATACATTAGCAGTTTTCACAACCATTTACAGCTGTGACACTAAATAACAGAGTTTTTACAATGGCTCTTAATAATACCCTGTGCCTAGTATTTTTCAAACGCTCACACACATTCTTCGAAACACTCCTGCATAGAATACACTAACTGGTGTCGCACAATGCATTGAATGGGTGCATGTATTTGTGTGTGCACACATGCATGCATGTGTGTACACGCATGTGCATGTGAGTGTGTGTTTGTGTGCCTTGGTGTGTGCATCAATATTCCATACGGATACTTTCCCATGGGAAATTCACCAGCTAAAATCTGTGTCCAGTCTAGTACTAATGAATTTGATTGTTGGTCAGTTTCTACACACTTTCTGGAGGCCCCTGCCCTACTCCCCCCCCCCCCCCCCCCCCCCCCACCTTGTTACTGTTGTGTCCTTGATGTGCACATGCCAGTACCAAAAAGGGGCTTTTTCGTATCTTTTTCAAATTTATATCCTTATATCCTAGCTGATGGAGTTGACACTTATCCCATCACCCAATACTAAGGGTGGAGGGGAGGTTACTGCATTAACAGGGATCTGAACCCATAACATCATGATCATTGTCCAGTGTCATTACCACTTGGTACCCATCCCTAATAAGCCTTACGGTTTCTGTGGACGTTAAGCACCATGTTTACTTACTTATTACCACTTGGCCATGCTCCATGCTACTACAGTGCTTTCTTAAAGAATTTAAAAAAAAAAATTGATACACAAATATACATATTATATATATATATTATCACAAGCTGTTTCGTAAACATAAAACTCTGTTAAAAAAAGAGAGTATCAGTGGAAGCTAACAAGAATGAGGAGAAGAAGCATAACAAGGACAGAAAAGAGATGATGATGACAACACAAAATATCATCATCAATAACAAGCATAACCACATCAGCAACCAACAATCAACAATCACACACATGCACACACACACATACAAACACACATGCGTGCATGCATGCACACACACACACACACACAAAGACAATGGATTTTTAATGCCTATATGAACTCCACAGGTCATGTCAGGGTGAAACATAGCTCCAAAACATCACACTTCACAAAGAGGCAGTTAACAGATGTTAAAGTATTGTTAACTGGACAGGGTCATCTCAGGATAAACACAATGAGATAGATAGATAGAGAAAGAGAGAGAGAGAGAAGTAGACAAATATCATTTGAAAAGAGCAACATCAGTGAATATTGATTCCAGGATGACGGCTCCACCCACAAAGTACAGAAACCACGTTTTCCCCTTTGGCAAGTCTCCACGGCGGACAAACACGATCTGCCAAGCACACACATAAAATAGATGTTACTCACTTTGGAATAATGATTTCATCAGCGTGAATTAGTGACCAGCTAACCACCACTGAAAAGAGGTGTAAACTGTCATAGGTCTGTTTAAAAAGGAACAACCACCGCTAGATTAACCCATTTTTAAAAGCCAGGAAAAAAGAAAAAGAAAAAAAACTTTAAGAAATTGCTTCAGTTAAAAATTCTGTTCAACATAAAGTGATACAAATACCTATGGACACTTTATTGTAGTTTTTGTTTTGTTAAAACACATTTCTCTCAAGAAAATGTAATTGTAATGGTTCTAGCCACTGTCTTGAGTGGATTTTACTGTAAGAGAACTAAAGAACTGTCTAATGGATTCAAGAACATTCATTATAATTTATATCATCATCTGATTAGACTTGGAGGACTCACCATAATAATCTCCAGCACAGCAAAGCCAATGAGGTTTACTCCCAGCATGAAGTACATGAAGCCATTCTTTGTTACTTCCAGACCTCGGAAGATACTCAAAGAGATGGTGATCTATATGAATTATACAAAAAACAAATACTGAAAATGACAGTATACCCCCATTGCCAATATGTACACAAAACACACATTACAGGGAAGCCACACTCTTTTGGGCACATGGGCATTTGCCGAAGTACAATAACTGCTGGGGGAAACTGAAAAAAAGATAAGCAAGGAAAACAAAGAAGAAGACGATGAAGAAGAAGAAGAAGAAAAGAAAAAGAAGAAGAAGAAAAACAAACAAACAAACAAACAAAAAACAAAAAAACAAAAACAAAACAAAAAAGAGAAAAGAAGAAGAAAAAGAAGAAGAAGAGAGATAGAAAACAAGACTGAGAAGATAAAACATGTAAACATCCCTTGAGCAAGTGAGTGATATGCGTACTGTCCTTTATTTCATTTTTTCACTAACTTTGCATGCACACATACACCTCTCAAATACATATTCATACTTACCAACTGCCTATTCACTTTACTGTATAAAGACTGTGTATAATATTTCAACATTTTCAGTGGACAGTGGAACCCCCAGTAAAAAAAAAATGTTTTTTAAATGGCAGGGAGTAGCATCAAAAGTGCCAGAATTTTAGTATCACTTAGTCCTAAACAGAATGTGTGCAGGTGTGTGCACACATGCAATGATGTGTGTGTGTGTGTGTGTGTGTGTGTGTGTGTGTGTGTGTGTGTGTGTGTGTGTGTGCGTATATATATATATGCATGTGTGATAGTAACTATGTGCATGTGTGCATGCACAATACATATGTGTGCACACATATTATGTGCATGCATAGGCATGTGTGTGTGTGTGTGTGTGTGCATGTGTGTGTGTGTGTGTGTGTGTGTGTGTGTGTGTGTGTGTGTGTGTGTGTGTGTGTGTGTGTGTGTGTGTGTGTGTGTGTGTGCATGCTTTGCAGATAACACTGTGGTAATTTCAAGTCAAGTATGAACAAAAAACAATCATGATTGATTGATTGATGATCACTTATATAGCGCTATTCTCCACTCTCTTGAGCAGACTCACTGCACTCGCATGTGGTTCTACATGAGTGACTAGCTTTATAGTGCGTTTTTTTTAATTTATTTTTTATATTCACTGAAGTGGTGTACTTACAGCGCTGGCATGGCTGGTGCCACATGAAACTGCAGCCGTCTTGGCGCAGGTCCTGTGTACACCATACAACCATGCTCCATGTCATTTCATGCAAAGCCACATACGTAAGGTGTATGCTTGTTTAGCTGTAACCTGCCACCTGCACTTTTGGCAGAATGACCGGGATTTTTTACATGCTACTGCGGTAACGCGGGGGAGGAACGGATACCAAAATAAGAGTCAGCACAGAAAGTCAACCCTGGAGAAGCCCTGCCGCTCCAGCAGGGATTCAAACCTGCAACCTTTCAATCATGAGTCCGGCGCTCTAACCACTGAGCTATCCCTGCCCCCGACATTATTATTGATCGCTTTTATATAGCGCTATTCTCCGCTCGAGAGCAAACTCATTGCGCTCGCACATGATTCTACATGAGTGAATAGCTTTTTATAGTGTGTTTTTGAATATCCACCAAAGTGGTGTACTTACACTGAGTGCTGGCATGGCTAGTGCCACAACAATCTGCTGCCAGAGAGAGGCAATCTCAGTGCGTTCTGTGTACACCATACAACCATGCACTGTGTCACTTCATGCAAAGCCACATATGTAAGGTGTATGCATGCTTAGCTGTAACCTGCCACCTGTGCTTTTGGCAGAATGACCGGGGTCTTTTATGTGCTACTGTGGTAACAATAGGGTGGAACGGATACCGAAATAAGAGTCAGCACAGAAAGTTGACCCTGGAGAAGAAAATTCTCCCACAGCTCCAGCGGGGATTCGAACCTGCGACCTTTCGATCACGAGTCCGGCGCTCTAACCACTGAGCTATCCCCGCTCCCCTTACATGACAATGACTTGGAGTGTGGTTAGGTAGTAACTACGAGCATGTAACATTTGTTTGAAGTTTGTCTTCATTTCACATAACTGAATCTTGCTGCACTCCCTGGTGTGACTGCTGCTTTTACACAAATTGCATGTGTGTGTGTGTGTGTTTACTTCAAATGGAAGTGTACAGCTGAAACACTTACAATAACCATGAGGACCACCAAGGCAACAAACAGCAGCTGGCACATCCTCTGGAGACAGAGTGAAAAACAAAACTGTAAAGAAGACTAGGCCATGCTTATCTGTTTTTTCTTACTGAAGCCCCAAATAAACCAAAGATAGGAAGATATTGGGCTTAAAAAAGATATCCCTCGTTGAGATAGCAATGAAACAGCAACACTTACCTGTCAAAGAGATGGAAAAAATTCTCAAAGTGATTTGCGCAGAATAACAAAATAAAGAAATGAACTCGATCAGAATTTTTTTAATAATCTAACAACTGGACAAAATGATGAATCAGTCCAAGAATACATCAATTAATAAATACCTTGACCCAACAAACAGCCTGACCTACTACAGCAATACATTTAACAAATATATGAATTCACACACACAACATTTTTGACTGTCTTGAACAACTCACCGACTGTGGTGACTGGGAGCTGTCATGGTAAAGTGCAGCATTGCTGGACAGTGATGGTGATTCTGGTGAGGATGGTGACTTTGGCACTATAGGTTCCGTTTCACTTGACATGATGGTGCTTGAACAGTGCTGGAGAGAAAAAAATCAACACCTAAACTGCCACATTTGAGTGGGAGGTGCACAGCAGAGCAGGAAAGAAGGGTAAAAAGTGAGAAATACAGACATTAATCTCTCTAGAACTTTCTCAAAGAAACTGTACATATATGTGTGTGGTATATATCTTGATCCTGATCTTGATGCACACTAAGTGCGATACGCTGACAGGACCCAATCTTGGGTATAGCGTCAGCGGACAAGGGGGAGCACTTGATGTTTTAGGGGCAACAAGAGATTTGTGACTCAAAACTTTCTAATGTCTTACTGCTATTTCTTTTTCCAAGTTGTTCCAGTCGATGGTAGTCCTGGGAAAGAAAGAATATCTATAAACAACAGTTTTTGTAAGATCTACTCTATAATTCTGTGAGTTGTTTCTGGCATGGTCTGTCAGTATATTTGTTGTTTTAAAATCCTTTAGGTTCCTAGGTTTGATCAGTCTTTTGGAATTTATGGGTGTCAGAAACTCATTTGGAGGGATATATATATCTGTACATTTTCTGTAACAATAGTTACAGCCACCAAACCTATTTCTTCCATTTGGTGTTGCCACAATCATCATTTTGATTATCATGCAACGTACTATTATGCATTATTTGCGTGTTTCTGTACCAACGTCCATTGGGTTTGATCTCTTGCTGAAAGGTGGACCAGGGATCTTTAACGTGCGCAACAATACTGGGTGTTGTGCACAGACAGACGAGACAGGCACAGACAAATCTGCACAAGTGTTGACTCGGAGGAACTGAAAATGGCCCTTCACCCTGTTCCGACTGGGAGTCGAACCTTTGGTAATTGCTAAGCCTATCAGCTCGCTAAACCACTGAGCTACGGTCCTATCTGCTCTTGCAAACTTACGCTGTGCACGCGACAGCATCATCACATTTGTAAAATCTCACGGGCTAAGTCCCTTTCAAGGTTAAGAAATTCAGTAAGCAACTTTACTGTCATAATGATCACACCTACCTTAGGTTACAAAAAGCAAAACAGAAACATCGAAAGTTCGGAGACAGAAGTCATGTGCTTCCTGGCGCTGTCTGCTATCAGGACAACATTTGTTACGAGCCTATACATTGGTCACAGATAATTGTTTAGCCAATAAAAAAAGTTTTCTGAACTATTGGTGTCATATGACCCGATCCAGCGAAGATGGCGTCCAACACATCCTCATCGAGAACGGCTGTTCCCGACGGCATTTTCTTTGAATTGTCGCCTAACATTGTAAGAAATTGAGCTAAAAACATAATTTAATATGAACTTCATGTTATAGCAACTACCATGTATTTCTTTTGCTCTTTCAGTGTTGTTAAACAGCGGACGAATAAGGAGCAGGTGCTTAGGGAAAACAGCCACAGTCAAAAGTAAAAGTAGACAGGAAAGCAGCTTCTGGTGCTACTACTACGTTTAAATAATGTATAACAGTAATCGCGCTAGACATATTTTGAGCCGATGTGACACCTATAAGGTGGCGAAAGTGGTTCACGGAAACCGGTCAGATAACCACTGTAACCGGTCAGATACATATACTACTACCAGTGTTGTACTAGCAAACAGCCAGCTCCTTTCCCTGCCTAAAACACGCACGCGCGCGCGTACACACACACACACACACACACGCACGCGCGCGCGTACACACACACACACACACACACGTGCACGCACACACACACACACACACACACACACACACACACACACACACACACACACACACACACACACACACACATGCATGCACACATGCCCTCTCTCACGAGTCACTGTGATGTGTGTGTTGTTGTTGTTATTTAGAACTGGTCAAACAAAATAACAGCAGTTATGTCTGACCAAACGCTGATTTCCTTTGTGATATATATATATATATATATATATATTATATAAGTCCAGAATGACTTAAGGTACCAAAATTCAGGTCATATCCAAGGAGGCAGTTGAAAATTCCAGACATTTTAAATGCCATTTAACATTTTGGGTCACAAAGATCACCAGAATCAACCAAACAGAGTCATATCAAATGAATGAATACAAACAAAATAAAAAGTTAACTCTTTTGATCATTAAATAAAAATATTTAAAAAAAACTTGTTCAACCAAAATTCACAGTTTTGTGCATAAATTAAAAACAAAAAACAGAAAAAACAACATATTTTCCTTTCTCTTTTGAGTACTTTATGTGATAGTTGTAAGGACAATTAGTCATATACTCAAGAACAGATATTATAAAAATCTTAATCCTGATGCCATGTGCAAACTGCAGTTTTGTTTAGTTTCATTTCTATCGTCTGGATTTGTTTTGTTTTTTCTTCAGGTCCTAAGTGTACGGATTGTGAATGTCATTGTACTTCTGATGGTTGTGGTGAGTAAACATTGCGATTAAATTTTCAGTTCAATTTGCATCCTACTGATTAAGTTAGGGATACTTATTAAATAAAACTGTACTCAGTCAAATGTACAATAAATATGCTTGCACAATGTCAGTGAAGACTTCTGTGGGCAAACTGAGGTTTGTACTCCTTGGCTTTCAAAGCATTTTATTGTGTATTACAGTGCTTTGTACTTGAGAGTGAATTGTAGTCAAAATGACCTTTACTGATTTTCACACAACAGATTCCACCAATTAATTAGGAATTGATTAGTTGCTTAATCAATAGGCTGGACATCATGACTGTTCTTAGTTTCATATGCATGAAATTGAAAAGAAACTCTCTTGGAGACTGAATAAAGACAGCACTGAGCATACTTCAAATTTTCCATTTTATTGTCTTGAGGACAGTTTAATTTTTTTATTATCCTGTTCAAAGTTGGTTCCCACACTGCAAAATATGAAATATATGTTAAGGATCTTTGAATGTGAAATAACCATGTGCAGCTGCATTTTTAGTTGATGAAAAGAAAGCTGTATTTCAAAGTACTGTATGCTTCATGTTGAAGTTAGATTTGGTAATTGAGCAGTACCAAGTCCTGAGATCTGAAGCTCTGAATTGTTAGCTTTTACTGGTGTCATTAATTAACCTTTGCTTTGAGGCAATAACATCATTTGCATACATATATTACAAATATTATTAATGTATAAAGATGGTCATCTCTTAGCACATGGAGTGCCGAGATCTTAAGGGAGCCCTTGTTTGAAGGATTGAGTGGCCATGGATGATCTAGACCCCATGCACAATGGACAGTGATAAAGTCGACAGTTTATTTAATGTTTTATTGTTCTCATAATAAAAATAATTAATATAATTCAGTTTTTAGAACAAAAATCTTAAAGTCAAGTTTTTCTTTTCATGTTCAACACATCAGACAAAACACAAAACAACAAAATGTCCTGGGACAGTGTTTATTTGGGTGAACAGTTTACCTAGAAGAAGAGTTTAGACTTTGAAACTCCTTTCAGTTCTTTTTAAAATAGAT
This sequence comes from Alviniconcha strummeri, assembly GCA_963584105.1. Taxonomy (NCBI): domain Eukaryota; kingdom Metazoa; phylum Mollusca; class Gastropoda; family Provannidae; genus Alviniconcha; species Alviniconcha strummeri. The sequence continues at coordinate 11,782,492 of OY757541.1, read as the reverse complement.
TAGAACAGCTTTTTTGACTAGGATTTAAAGTTCTCAGAAACAGATACCTTTGCAATAAATTGCATATCCCATAATTATGTACTTCTTATTAGACAGTCACTAAGATCTGTCAGTGCTTCTAATATTTGTTTTTTGTTTTTTTCTCCTTATCAGATTACTTTCATACTGTGTCTGATCCGGGGTGACAAAAATACAACATACTATCTGCTGGCTTGTAATATTGTTAGTGAGTATCAATACATAAATTTGCAAATAAAGATAACCTGTTCCCATGCAATCAATTGTATACCACATTTGTGTGAGTGTGTGTGTGTGTGTGTGTGTGTGTGTGTGTGTGTGTGTGTGTGTGTGTGTGTGTGTGAGAGAGAGAGAGAGAGAGAGAGAGAGAGAGAGAGATTTCCTTTTGTATCAGAATTAGTGATTAATGTTTATGTGTATGTTTAATCCTGTTCAGATGAATTTTCTTTTTCTTTTTTAAAGAAAGAAGAAGAAAAGAAAAAAGCTCAGACAAAATACAAGAGGTCAAATATGACATTTTATAACACTTTAATGATTCAAATTTAAAGGCATTCTTGTATATTTACACAAAATTGATTATTTGCAAGAAGTATGCATTACCTTCATGTGATCTTTGCCCAAAACATACAATTTTTAAAAATTTGACATGTATTAATTTTGCAGTTAGCGCCTTTGTGGGAATCGTGGTGGTAAGTGGGTTTTGTTTGTTCATTCAGAACTTCTTCTTTTTTATTGCTGGAATACCATTGTAGATTTCTTTATAATGGTTATTTATTTGACAAGATTTTAGTGAGGCGCCTTCAAAATTTTGTTGTTGTTGTTGTAATTTGTTCATGTACTGCTCCTAGTCCTAGTGCTTTTATTTTTTAATCTCGTATAATTTTATTTTATTAAATTTATTTATATAATTTTATTTGTATTAATTATTGATGTTAGTATAACTCAGCCAGGGACATGCTTTGAAGGGTATCACAACTGGTTGCATGTAAATGTTTTGTATTATAATTACATAAGTAATTCAATGTGTGTGTGTGTGTGTGTGTGTGTGTGTGTGTGTGTGTGTGTGTGTGTGTGTGTGTGTGTGTGTGTGTGTGCATGCACACACATGTGTGCATAAATGTGTACATACATGCATGGGGATGTGGGTTCACATAAAACAAGTTGTGTTTGGTTGAAGAACTGGTAATATGTACTACAAATATTATTTGTTCTATCAAATTAATATTTATTCACTCTCAGGCATTAAGTTGATTAACATCTGGTCATTTACACCTAGTTTTTGGAGCAAATAACAGCTACAAACTAGCTTACAATTGACGTATAATAATCTGTTTTGGTTAACAAGTATTCAGAAATATTTTGAGTTACACTTTCTGTTTCCAGAGTTCAGCCATTAATACTAATTAATCTCTAATTTGTTTCATTCAGATTTATTGTTCTGTTTAAAAATGTAACATACTGCTTTTTTTCTGTCCAGAACTGGTGGTACAGAGGAGGTGATTTGGTATGTACAATTCAGTTAATTCATTTTAAGATAGTATCTATGTGCCTGGGAAGTCCCAAAATATTATGTACTCCATCCCTTCTCTCAGAAGCTTCCCCAGTATTGCCTTTGAAATAGTTCCAGTGTTAATGTGTTGTACAGATATTTTATGCTTGTTGTAAGACGCCATTATTTTCCTTTGACTATGTTTGAGGATGTGGCCTGCATGGATTTTATTTACCTGGCAATACTTGCATTTTATTCACATTCCAGATAATAGTTCTTGGAGGAATTTCAGGTTTCTGTGATTATGTCCCTTGTAGGTGTTGTATGTCAGTTGAGGGTATTAAAGGTCCCTTTTGTGGGGGCAATTGTTTGTATTTCCAGGGCAGCGAGAACTTCTGGTACATCCTGATAGTGGCTTTCGTGCTGGCTTTCCAGTGCATCACCACAGATATCTACATCTTTAAGGTGACGGAAGAGTCTCAGGTGGCTCCAACCTTGAGCCCGGCCAATTCATCCACCCGTATCTACACCTGGGCATCTTTTAGAACCACCAACAAGTCCCTTCTGCACACTCCCGGGATGACAACTCCCTTTTCTTTGTCCTAGCTCTTATGCTGCACTGTGTTTCTGATCTCCCTTGGAACTGCAAACAATTGGAAAGAGGCTGAGAACAATCATGACCAGCTCAGACCAGTGGACAGCAGTCAGCTTAGGCATTCAGAGTCAGTGGCACCAACAGAAGGAGCAATCACTGAGCTGTAATTTGATTTTTTTTAAAGTTTCAAACTGAATGGCGTTATGGCCTCCCTAATTATTGCAGTAGTAGAGTGGCCTTTTTGAGAAAAAGGAGCTGAAAGATTTCATTAGGATGTAATTGTCCCCATAGCAATTTTTTCCCATGCCTGTGTTTAAGTGTGCAAGATTAATTAAGGAATTGCATGGCTTTTGTGGGTGTTGTAAAAGTTCTTGTTGCTGATGTGTTGCATCATCATGCTTAATTTTGTATTTGTTTAAATCATTGTTATAGTTGTTGAATCTGTTATTAATTATGTGGCAGTAAAGCCCCACTGGTTTGTTTCCCTGCCACATGATGTCAACTTTGTGAATGGATTGCATCACTGCATAATTCTTTCATGTTGTCACACTGTTCTGATGTCATTTCTGCATGGTAAGATTTCATCACTGGGGGGGGGGGGGGGGGGGGATTTTCTATTGGGCTGGTGACTGAGTGGCTGGTTTTGTTTCACTGTGGCAGACAGCATCAGTCTGTTCACTACCCATTGGGGTCTGTTCATATACCATGGGACAGAAGTAGCTGTGCAGATTTCGTAACATGAGATGCAGTCTACTGTGGAGCTGACTTGACCTTCTGGCCAGGTGCTGCAGCTGGGGATTTATGAAAAGATCTTCTGTCCTGCCATCTACTATTATTCCAACTGAACTTTTATTTTTCTGCCCATAATTATGACCATTGTTTGTAGCCACTCAGGACCAGCCATACTAAGTCAAGTTTTGTTAATGAATATTTATAACTTTGCATATGAACTATAATACAGTTCTGTTAGTCTAAGAAATGTTAACTAGCTGTTAGCTTAGTTTGTAATATAATTTATTTCAACAAAATCGGACTGTGTTATGAATGAGTGTGAAAGGTTTGTGACATTCTGTCAAGTAATGGGTACCATATGGTGCTGAAAAATCAAATTTTATCATCATCATTATCATTAAAATATCACCATTGCCATTGTTATTGAAACAAATTCTTGCCTAGTTAAAGTTAAAATGGCTAGAGTACTTAAAAGATATCCATGTAAAAGGACCTTGCAAGGTGTATATGCCTTTTTAACTTACAGTTCATACTGTGTTGTGATTGTGCAGTACTTTGCAATGCCTTTTTAACTTACAGTTCATACTGTATTGTGATTGTGCAGTACTATGCAGTGTGTAATTGTATCCTTTTAGTTTGCTGTTCATATAATGTTTTAATATTGTACTATAATTCAGCTACATATACATTGAGGCTGACAAATTAGTGGATATTTTGTTTATTTTTTTCTGACCAATAAATGTGTAACTTTTGAATTCTTGCTGTCTTGTTTTGTGTGTGTATTTCCTGATTGTTTTTTCTAATGGAAACGCACAATGAAGGTAGAAATAAAGCAGCAAAAAGTGTTGATGCTATGTTCAGGAATCACTGTTGCAAAAAGTGCCCTGCAAAAATAGGTTGTGTTACATGTATCTGTAAGATTATTGATCACCAATCATCAATATTATATTTTTCAAAGCACAATTAAATTGGTTTTTGTGAAAGTTGCTTTTTCAAGCATAGGATGAGTGGAGGAGGCAGTATAGCAAATATTTTGGCCAAACCACTCTTCCCCACCCCACACATGAATACAAGGAAAAGAAAAAACAAGCAAGCAATGCAACTTCCTATGCAAAATAATTTAATCAAAAGCCAACACACAAAAGGCTAACAGTGAATGCATTTTATTGGAACTTAATGCAACAGCTAAAACTGTCAGCGCATGCATTGTATAAAGTGTTTTTACTATGAAGACAAATATTTTTGCAGTGTGTGTGTGTGTGTGTGTGTGTGTGTGTGTGTGTGTGTGTGTGTGTGTGTGTGTGTGTGTGTGTGACACGCCAAAATTCGTGGACTGTGTGGCAAGAAACAGTCAACCTCACTTTTCTTTTTCTTTTCTTTTTAAATCAGTTGCAGTTAGCAAGTTTCAGTATTTATAGCCATATCCGAACCTCAGCCGGTTTCTGGTCCGTGGCCCAGTTGACGGGACATTGTTCCAATGGGCCCAGTTGCATCAGACTGCGTCGCTAAGACCTAATATTATATGCTTTAGGCTGTACAATCTTTGATGACATTTTGCAGAGTCAACAATTATCAAGAGATTTAATTCGTGCTCGATAGACGTCACACAAAAACACAATAACAAAGACCAGAATGTAAATTAATTTTACAGAGGTTAGAAAAAAAAACCAACGAACAAGCGTCGTCTGCTGTAATAAACACACTGGGCATGCGTCTACCCGTTAACTTCCGGATCATCTGCACAACACAGAAATGAAACTGTGCTTTTCGGTTGTGAGGTTGCTGTTGAGACAGCATCAAGATGCCGGATATTTTTGTACTTCTAAGCGTCTTTCGACCCACGAAAATCCGTTTGTAAGATTGGGTAACACTGGCTTCTAGGGTCTATGATTTTGAAGGGTGTCACCTTCCGGCAGTCCTGTAGCTGTAGTGCTGCTGCACGATTGTGCCTAGTCCACTGACTCACGTCAGATTATTCCCGCACTGTCACCTTTAAACGCTGTGTTGAGGGCAGAATGAGCCCCCGCCCACAGTAACAAGTCACACATCCTCCATTTCCCCCCGGCATATCCACACTTATCGGGAGGGGTGCACAGTAATAACAAACTGTGTGCGAAACATTTTTCTTCAGTTATGGACAGTTTGGGCAAAACAAAAACAACAACAAATCCTCAGTTGGAGGGTAATAATTATCCACAACTGGCAGTGCACCGCTGTAGTCGTATTGATTATGGTCACTATGAAATAGAAAAAGGAGAGTGAAATATACCACCAAAGGCACCAACAACCCACACTGTGCCATGAGTGTTAAAGTGAAAACCTTTCATTTCTGGTTGATGTATGACAGCCACAGCCAGTCATAATGCAGAATACTTACTTATAACCGTTGTTCTTGCTGGAAGTTAGTTTGATTGAACTGAAGTGAACAAATGGGAACAAAAAGGAGTTACACACCTTACCTCAAAACACACAAAACATCAACTGACTCATGAAATTGAAACTGAAAGGAATGCCATTTTAATAGGACAGTACAAAATGGTGCAGAATGTTGGGGTATATTCCATTTCAAGTGGAAACAGATGGTTGTATAGTATTACAAGCAAATTATGAGAATTAGAGTGGATTTTTGTTTAAAGTCTTGATGGGGCCAGAGCACATGGGATTGGTGCATGTATGAATTGAATGTGATGTAAGAGATATATGATGTGTAAAATGGAAGAGAGAGGTTGAAAGGGGAAGGGCATTGAGTACATAATAACTGGATAGGTGCATAGTAAAACAGAGGTTGAGTCTAACTTTGTAAAAGGAAGAGGAAGCATCCAGTTCCAACATCCAAGGGAATGAGTGGGAAAACCAGAGTACTCTGGCAAGAAACCCACTAGTCAGATGCCACCAGTGGTAGTCTAGATTAGTAGATAGCAACAATGGTAAAAAGGAAAAATGTCAAGGGTTCTGCTGCCATAAAAGTACACACACACACACACACACACACACACACACACACACACACACACACACACACACACACACATACACGCTGTTTTTTACTGTCCTATGAAGCACTGTTCCTTTTGACATTTTGTGTGTTCTAATCTTTTTCTGAAAGTTAGCAGTCATCTTTGTTTCAGATTTTTTAATATCTTGTGTTATTAGATAATTGTCATGATGCTTTAATAATTTTTTCTTCAGGGTGTCAATGCCAGCAGCAGTTCCCAGACAGATCATCAGAGACAGATGATGGCACGTGGTCTGCCAAAACAGCGTCCTATTGAGGGTGTACAAAACATCATATGTGTGGCATCTGGCAAAGGGGGTGTTGGGAAGTCAACCACAACAGGTATAATAACATGATACTTGATATTCATGATCCAAGCAAACTGGACATATGTCTGGATAAATGAAAAAAATAGATGTCCATGATCCAATCAAACAGGACATATGCCTGGATGAATAAACTACTATTTTGACCACACATATGCATGCACATGCACGCACACACAACCACCACCACCACCAAACAAGCAAATGTGGTTATTGTTGAAGCTGCCTGTACAAAAGCCATTTTATTCTTTCTTGTCATGCTGAAAAGAGTTGATTATAAAATGATGCCAGAGCACCACAATGTTCTTAGCCTTTTGACAAGCATAACCTTGTTGACTATGTGTTTCAGTAAACCTTGCATTAGCCATTGCTGCAGAGAATCCTGTAAGTTTGAATATTACTTAACCGTCTTAATTAACACTTTGGAAACTTCTTGAAAACATGCACTTCCTGTATAAATTGATGACAAGAAGTCAGCCTTAACCTTTCTACCATTTGCTGTTCATAATTAAAGATGTGGGTGGGCTTTTCAGATGTACCCAAGAATTATCATGAGATATGATCAAGGAATTCCTATCAAATTAATCAAATATATATGGTATGTATACCACTGTTTTACAATGAATGCATTTTGGATAGATCGTTTGCTGTTCCATTGTACGTGAGCTTAACATTTTTGAATTTTATGAAGAATACAAGTGCATCTTGCTGGAAATAGATATGAATTTTGAACCTGATCTGATCATGTTTAGTACATGTATGTTTACAAATGAGTGATCTTTGGACTTGAAATCAAAAATACTGCTACTCAATTGTAATGATTCTGAAGTTTTAGCTGTGTAACCATCGAACAATATAATTTGTTTGATGTGAAAAAGAATGAGATATATTTGTGTATGAATATAACACTTTGTTTGGTAAGTCTTGGGTAAATTATTGTGATTGGATTGGTATTTTAGTAATATGTAATAATGATATGGTGATATATGCTTTCAGAGTGTTAGCTGCTTCTGTGATGTGTGCATCGTTGATTGAACCTTTTTTTTCTTTTCTTTTGTTTCTGTCTTGTTGACAGAAATTAAAAGTGGGAATACTTGATGCTGATATCTATGGGCCATCCATTCCCAAACTGATGAATCTCTCTGGAGAACCTGAGCTGACTGCAGGTACTTGTAAAACTGATAGTGTGATAAAAACTTTTTAAATATTTATTTCTGATCAGATTGATTTGATCACCCATTCCCTACACTGATGAATTTCTGGAGAACCTGAGTGATCTACAGGTAATTTGGTATTTTTGTAATGTATTTTACTTTTAAAGCATTGTTCATTGATTTATTTTCTTGATATATTTCTATTATCCAGGGTACTATGTTTTGCCTGAATCATAGGTGAGATACGACAAAGTGAAACTTTTCTGTCTTTTATTTGTGTGATAAAGATCATGGAAACTTTTACTAGTCTACATGCTTTTCATGTCTTTACAGATAACAAAATGGAACCTCTGGTCAACTATGGAGTGAAATGGTTTGTGTGAAAAGTGTGTTTCTACATCGTCAAAAGTCTTTTTTCCATTTCTTTTCTATGCCCTAGGACAGCTGTTACAGAATTCACAAGAATTTCTGGAGCCATAAGCCATAAAACTGAATCATTGGAAACGAATGGGACCCAAACAAAAACAAAATCTGGCTGAAAATGTGCAAAATGTGTAAATAATTTCATTTAGAGGTATTGTTTGCAAGTTCTATTGATATTTATGCAAAAGAAGTAAAGGGGGGTGGCTGGGTGGGGTGGGGGCTCAACTTTGAGCTCCTGAGGGTGAAGCGCTGTTACATCCCTCATGTTATAGTGCATGCTTCTGTATGCTGAACATGTTGATGTAGATTCTAAAAGTTGGCACCATCTTAGCACCTTTTTGTTCACAATCAGCAAATGCATTTTACTGTGATTGTAATTTACATACTTTGTGTAATTTTTATGGAATACTTTGTGTATGTTTTATGACACGATGGCTAGTTTAGTTCATACCTAACCTTATTTTACCATCTTTTGGAAAAACAGTATGACCAGATTATTTTTTAAAGTAAAAAGTAAAGAATCATGTTAGCTTTGGATGTAAAAATCCAAGAGCTAACTCATCATTTGATTCAAGTCAAATATTTTAAAGCTGACGTGGTTACTTTGGAGTCTCACTGTTGATTTCCTTACTCCGAAAGGAATCAGACTTTTCAAAAGATGTTTTGTGAAACTGGTGGAACTTTCATTTTGATTTTATAATGAAGTTTTAAAGTGAGTTTTTTGAATGAGAGTTAGTTTGACTTGATGTACAAAACACTGTCAAATGTTGTGGCTTACTTGTTTCACTTGAATGTTAGCCAAATGCTCACCCTGATATATGATCACTGGACAAATGAGTGTGCGTGTATGTGTGTGTGTGTGTGTCCCAAGTTTGATAGTTATTGTTTTTTCTGTTGTATTTTTGTGTTCCCTGTCTGTTCTATTTGTTACAGCATGTCTATGGGTTTCCTGGTGGATGAAGCCTCTGCTATTGTCTGGAGGGGTCTCATGGTTATGTCAGCTATTGAGAAACTACTGAGGTTTGTAAATGTTGCTTCAGTTGATGTTTTTGCTTCAAGCTGGCTGAATGTAGAATACTTTTAAATGGCAGATCAGTTTGATTTGGCTCATGGCAGCAGTTTCACAGTGGTCAGTTGCTGTTTCAAACTGGTGAGGTTGGCTCCACTAGACTGGTTGTTTGTTGAAATCAAGGTCCAGTTTTCAACAATATAAAATTAATGTTACAGGCAACCTGGTGACTTCATATCTTGGCCTCACAGTGGTCAGTGAGGTGTTTCAGAAAGGTGAGGTGGGACCCACTAGGCTGGCATACTGCAGACATGCAGCCTGGCACTGTGGGTGTCCAGCTCTCATAGGATTTTTTTTCCCCTGTTACATGTGGTCAGGTGATACACCCAGCTCCACAGTGATCAGGTGGCTGTTTCAGGTAGGTGAAGTGGGTGCCACTATACTGGTTGGTTGTGGAAATACAGCTTGGCATTGGAGGTGTCAAGCTCAATTTGTAGCTTAAAATTTACCTGTTACAGGTAAAGAGACAAGATATTTGAGTCTTCTAGTGGTTAGTTGGCTGTTTCAGACAGGTGAAGTAGGATCAACTGGACTGTCTGCTTGTGGACATGCAGCCTGGCATTGGGGATAAGGTGTCCAGCTCATTATATGTAGTGTAAAATTTACCTGTTACATGTAATGAGACAAGATAATCTGAGCCTCCCAGTGGTTAGTTGGCTGTTTCATACAGGTGAAGTGGACTCCACTGGACTGGTTGCTTGTGGACATGCAGCCTGCCATTGGGAGTGGTGTGTCCAGCTCATTATGTAGTGTAACATTTATGTGTTGTAGGTGATGAGACCCCTGATATAGCCATCCTGGTTCACTGTGCATACTGGCATTGGATGGGGATTTTTGTTTTGATTGATGAGTGCTTATATAGCGCTATTCTCCACTCTCTTGAGCAGACTCACTGCACTTGCATGTGGTTCTACATTCAGAGTGACTAGTTTTTTATAGCACATTAAAAAAAAATATCCACTGAAGTGGTGTACTTACAGTGCTGGCATGGTTGGTGCCATATGAAACTGCAGCCGTCTCAGCGCAAGTTCTGTGTACCCCATACAACCATGCATCATGTCACTTCATGCAAAGCCACATACGTAAGGTGTATGCGTGTTTAGCTGTAACCTGCCACCTGCACTTTTGGCAGAAGGACCGGGATCTTTTGTGTGCTACTGCAGTAACACAGGGGCGGAACAGATACCAAAATAAGAGTCAGCACAGAAAGTCAACCCTGGAGAAGAAAATTCTCCCGTCGCTTTTGCAGGGATTCGAACCTGCGACCTTTCAGTCACGAGTCCGGTGCTCTAACCACTGTGCTATCTCCGCCCTCATGGGGATGTAGGGGGTCCAGCTTACTGTATGGTGTCAATTTAGCTGTTACAGGTAATGAGACAAGATATCTGAGCCTCACAGTGGTCAGCTGGCTGTTTCAGACAGGTGAAGTGGGCCCCACTAGACTGGCTGGTTGTGGACATGCCACCTGGCACCGGGGATGTCCAGCTGTCCATAGCACAAAATATACCTCTGGCAGGTATACAGTTTACTTCTTTAAGCCACTACTTTGAATTTCACTTCTGTACGCTCACAAAATGTGTGAGTCTGTTGGTGTGTAATCACCAATGCTAGCTGGCTGTGAAAACCTGAACACAAATTTTTGGGGGTGCTGTCATCTGAATCTAAACGAAATTTGCATTAAAAAAAGTTTTTGTTTTGAAATGGGAGTTCAAACTTATGTGGGTGCTTTTCCTTCTGCATATACGAATTTACCCCCACCCCCACCACCCTTAAAAAAAAAATTGGGGTGGGGGGGGGGGGGTTGCTTTAAAAAAAATTGTGGCTGCATGAAGCCCAGCCTTATTTAAATGTCCACTATTGGCAACATATTTGAACAGCATGGAAGAATGTACAATTAGCACAATTCAGCACATAACTAATGATGATGCTTCCAGTGGCTTTGGCATGGGAGCTAACTGGTGAGACACTGTTTTAATTCAAACTTTGCATAATAATGATAACAACTCTTATCCCCCCAAAAAACAAACAAACAAACAGAAAACAAGCACAAAACAACAACAAAAAGGAGATTGTAGTGCTGTACATTATCAACACCAGCAACAAAATCATGACATTTAGCAAAAAGAACAAATACTGTGTGTGTCTGCAATGCTCAGACACTGCACACCTAACCACTGACAATATAATATATCTGGTTTCTGTGGACGTTAAGCATCATGTTTACTATGCAGTGAGCAAGGGAGACTATTATACCTATCGCTCTTCCTCCTCCTTCATAAAACCCTTCTCCCCCTTCTCCCCATCCATAATAAGCCTTATGGTTTCTGTGGACATTAAGCACCATGTTTACTTATGCAGTGAGCTGGTTTGGCCTAGCAGTAAGGCATTAGGCTGGTAAGCAGAGGGACCTCGGTTTGAATCCGCTTTGGCTCTCCTTTCTCTTCAAAAATTGTTATCTCTGGACACTATCTTGTGACTTTGTCCTTCACAATTAATGAAACATTAAAATGGCTCTCATCACTGCCCATTGCAGGAATAATTCTGGTGGTGGCAGTATAGCGATAGGTATAATAGTCTCCCTCTCCCCCCACCTCCATAACCCCTTCCCCCTTCACCCCGTCCCTAATAAGCCATACAGTTTCTGTGGATTATGGATTTTTATGGTAAAAATCAGTTAAAGTTATTGCTGCTTTGATGTTTTAGTTGCAACTGTTTATTTCTCTCTCACTAACTGGTACTTATTCCTCTCTTGAAAATGTTGGTATCGCTTACTCTTGATTGAGAAGTGTGTGTCCCTTGTTGGCTGATTTTATAATTGCACAAGTTGACTGAGACTGTTTCATGATTTTATCTGCTTTAGCACATTGTACATATTCAGTGCATGGTGCATGACATAGCATTTGTTTATGTATAGCATTTATTTCACTACACATCATTGTCATACCAACATTCTTCGAGACACCCCAGGCATTCAACAAACTGCAACCTCAGCCAGTTAAGTACAGTATTTTCATTTATCCATGTTTAACTGTTGTTTTTGTGTGTGTGTGGCTTTCAAAAAGGAAAAGGGGCATACTCCAAAAATTCACACATGTTAAATTAATATTCTTTTTAACCATTTATGTGTTTGGATCTATGTGAACATGTATCTGGAAAAGTAGATCATGATTTTGTCTTATTGTGTTTCAAATTTTAGGAGCTGTTTTAGTCACAACACCTCAGGACATAGCACTAGCAGATGTTCGCCGCAGTGCCATCATGTTCAGCAAGGTTAAGGTTCCAGTGCTTGGTGTTGTGGAGAATATGAGCGTCTTTCTTTGTCCGAACTGCGGCCATTCTCATCACATCTTTGGTCAGAAAGGAGCACGCAAACTCTCCCAAGAGACTGGCATTGAGATTCTGGGTCAGTAACATGTCTGTATAAGTATCATTTCCTGTAACCAAAATGGTTCACACACCCTCATTTAATAATGTTCATGTGTGCTTATGATTTACCTCCATAAAATTTAATTTAAAATAAAGTAGGTATATAAACCACACATAGTGATCAAGTCAACTTTCTGCTGCATGGGCTTGGGGGTCAAATCTTGAAGATTTGTCACTGTAAAACATACTGGACTTTGATTATCTTTCGTCATTTTCTTTTTCTCCATTTTTATTTTTATTTGTGATTTATATAAAAATTCTGCAAGTGTATATAATGATCAGTGTTGTTTATGCAACAGAAACTTTTGCAGTGGATTTTTTCTTGGAGGCTATTTCTGTAAAAGCTCTCAAACTATGCATGATGGAAAACATACGTTAAACAGTGGATGGAAAATTGTTAAATTAACCAACAATATGTGCTCCTATTGGTTGTTGTATCTATGGTAGTTCACTTCATTGTTTCTAATTAAGTACTGTACTGAACACAATTATTTGGATTTATGACAGCTGGCTGATACATCTTGTGCATTGTGTGTGCGCGTGTGTGCATGCGTGTGTGTGTGTGTGTGTGTGTGTGTGTGTGTGTGTGTGTGTGTGTGTGTGTGTGTGTGTGTGTGTGTGTGTGTGTGTTGGTTTGCAGGTGAGGTTCCACTAAATGGACGTGTTTGTGAACTGTCAGATGCAGGGCAGCCAATTGTAGTTGCTGAGCCAAATAGTCCAGAGGTTAGTACAGTCCAATGAACATTGAAAATATGTGAGAATTAGTGGAACCTTTTGTCAGCAAGGATGCGTAGTTTGGAGCAGTTAGCATTTTGCATGGGATGGAGGACTTAGGGCAAATTTTACTCACCCAGTAGTTTTGATGTGTGGTTACAGAACTGTGAAAGCCAAACAGTTGACCATGGGGGAACAATCACAGTTGTGGTGTATTGTCATTGTCTCGTAACTTTGCTGTCTACAACTAGTGAAACCGCAACGATGCTGAACAGTCGTTTTTGCAATGACAGTGTTGTGTTAGGTATAAGTTCATTCTCTCCTTTAAGTGGAACATCAGTCTCCATTGATGCCCCTTTGAAGACAACTTGGCATTGAATAAGTATTATAACTGCAAGGAAGTAGGAGATGCACAATTGTGGCTGCCTAGAAATGTGCGCACTTGCTCAGTGCCCCCCTCCCCTCCCCTCCTCACCCTACATTCTTTTGTCCCATCATGTACCTCACCTTGCTCTGGTTGTATGTTTTGTATGTTTTGTTTTTTCTGGATGCATTCACCCTTGGAATTTTAAGTTACACTGCCCAGGCTTCTGTTAACATTCATGACATTGATGGAGCACCCTTTTGTATTTTTGTTTCTGCACAGCTATGGGATTAATGTATGGACACTGCAGTATACATAACCTTAGGGTGGGGTGTGGGGTGGTAGTCAGAGAAGAGGTTTGCCCACTATCCTTACAAAAGAGGAGGGGGGGGGGGGGGGGAATATAAAAAATCTATTCACTGCAAGAAAGTTGAATCTGGGGTCATTCTGGTTCAGTCGGTTGCTTATTGCCATCTCCTCTGTAAGTGTCATTTTGTCTGAGACAATCACTTGTAATACATCTGAGGCCATTTAGTCACTGGCAGACCAAGGCTGTTTACTGTCAAACTGTCTTGCATAAAAGCCACTCCGTTCCTACCTGTTCACACTCTCAGGAGTTGATGTTTACCTTAAATGTCATCCCTGCCCAAGACACCCCATACTATACTATGTAGATTAAAAGAAACGGCATTAGAGGAAAAAATCATAACAAAACAAAAACCAGCTGATAATAACAGTTGACCAGGCAAGAAGTTGTACATTTGTTGGCCTCTAGTTTCACCATCTTCTTATTGCTAATGTAAATACATGTAGTTTGTTATCATCAAATCAATATGTTGTACTGGTGAAGCTCTTGGATCTTTCCTGAGCTGGTTTGGCTGAGCAGTAAGGCATTAGGCTGGTAAACAGATGGCCATGGATCGATTCCACTTTGGTCCTCCTTTCTCTTCAAAAAGGTTGGGGTTTGTGGACACTGTCGTGTGACTTTATCCCTTATACTTAATGAAACATTAAAATGGCTCTCATCACTGCCCATCTTAATGCAGGAGTTCAGAAAATTCAGAACTTTGCTGCAAGACTTGTTCTCTTGGCACCCCGTCATCACCATGCAACACCTCTCCTGTAAAAACTGCACTGGCTTCCCATTTCAGAACGTATTAAGTATAAAGTCGCTTGTATGTGTTTCAGTGCTATAAATGGTTCTGGTCCTGCTTACCTCTCTGAACTGCTGCATGTCTACACTCCATCTCATACACTACGCTCTTCTTCTGAAACCCGCATGCTGGAAATCCAACAATACAAACGCAAGACTCATGGCTTCCGCACTTTCTCTTGCTTTGGACCCCACATTTGGAATTCACTCCCACAAGACCTTAGACACTGCTCAACCCTGTCATCTTTTAAAGCCAAACTGAAAACCTTCCTCTTCTCACAGTATTTCCATCCTAACTAATATCAGTACCCAGTTTCTGCTACAGTCAGTGTGTGTGTGTGTGTGTGTGTGTGTGTGTGTGTGTGTGTGTGTGTGTGTGTGTGTGTGTGTGTGTAAATTGTTTTGGTAGGACTATGCTTTACATGTGTATAGAATATCATATTTAGGTTAATATGTATCATGTGAGCGCTCAGGGCATTGATGAGCGCATGATAAATGTACATTATTATTATTCTGGTGGTGACAGTGTAGTGATAGATAGGTATATATAGGTATCTAATCTCCCTCCCCCCTAGTGCTGCTGATTTCTATCTATGTACATTTAATATGAAACAGGTTGTTTTATTTGTCTATTTCTTCTTGTTTGTTTCAGGCTGCTGTGTTCAAAATGGTGGCAAGAAAAGTTATGGAGAAAGCATCACAGTCCTGCTGATATGTGTGTGTGTGTGTGTGTGTGTGTGTGTGTGTGTGTGTGTGTGTGTGTGTGTGTGTGTGTGTGTGTGTGTGTGCGCGCGCGTGTGTGTGCGTGTGTGTGTGTGTATGTGTGTGTGTGTGCTGGAGAAGAATTGTGGACAATGCATATGGTGATAGGCACCTTGTGCGAAGGTGATCAAATCACATCTAAAAAAATTGCATTCACATGAAAAATCAAGCAAGTATGAGAAGTATAAGTTATGGTCAGTGTTTAGCCCATCTGGTTTGCTTTGCTGCTGCCCATCTTTGGCAGACATCTTGGGGCTTCATTGGCAGCTATCACAGTGAGATAGGTGAGATTTTTAATGATGACAAACTCTAATAAACTAAATCTGCTTGTTGCCCCTTTTGATGGCCAAGACCGAATTTAGAGATCATGGCAGAATAGGAAAGGAAAGTTGCACTTCCTCTGTAAATGCTGTTGAGTTTCGAGTATGTGTGGTTGGTACTTGTGGATGTCATGCACAAAACATATGAATAATTAGTACTGTAAATTAGTGTCTTTGTTAGGCTGACATGTATGAAGATTAACTGGATTTCCAGCAGTTTTCTCTTGCAGATTGTTGCACTGAGATCTTTCAAATGTTGCAGAATGGAAACCTTCATTGAGCTTTAGACATTCATGTCAGTTTTGATTACCATGGCCTGTTTTTTTGTCAGACTGATGTTGGAAAGTGTATTTTCTCAGCAAGTTGAAATCCAGATGGTTTGAACAGCCTTGATATTTGGTTACTGTATACATGAACAGTAACAGGTAAATGCACAGAATGCATTTTTTAAACTTTGGCACATATTTATGGCAGACTGATACTTTTCCTGGTTTAATACAATCCTGGCGATTTCTTGGATGCTGTTTCAGCATGATCTGTAGAACATTGCATGATGGCAACAGGCAAGCTCCAATGAGCATCACATTCAAAACTGATTTATTTTTATTCATTTATTTTTTTATCCATTTTGACTAGACCTTTACTGTTTTCACTGATTTTTGTGCTCAGTTGCTTGATCATGCGTTTGTTGGAGAGATGAATTGTGGACAGTTTGTGTTTTCTAAGTACTGAGAGGTTCTGTGAGCAGAAAATATGTATGTGGCAGAAAATGTGGAAGCTGCCTGTCTCATAAATCATCAGGTTAAACAAAACAAAAATATGTTTAATACCTTCTTTTTTAGCTTCCTTAGGATCGTGTGCCATGCCACATGGAAGTATACATTTTTTTTTTTGCTTCCTTAGAATTGTGTGCCATGCCACATGGAAGTATAAAAAATGTTTTAGCTTCCTTCGGATTGTGTGCCGTGCCACATGGAAGTCGATAGATCCAAGCTGGATTGCAGTCCGGCTCCATGCTGTGGTACTAAAGCAGGTGTGATTCTTGTCCAGCCAATGAAAAAAAAAAAAAAATGAAAAAAAAAAGCACTGTGAATGTGTAATGATAAATATTCACCATGTCTGTCTGAGCAAAGGAAAAAGCTGTATGACCTCTGGAACTAGAGGAAATTTAGCTCATTACCCGTAAAGGGGTTTTGTTTGTGTGTGCATTTTTGTGTGGGGCGTGTGTGTGTGTGTGTGTATGTGTGTGTTATGTTCTTTCTATTGTTAGTTAGATGTACAACATAATCAATAAAAAGAACTGCGGACATCATGGTTTACTACTGTATTCTACTAAATAATGCTGTGGTAAAAAGTACAGAGAAGGAAGGAAGCGGTCTGCTTGGGGATGGAATGCCAAGTGCCCTCATGGTGGGGAAACACGTACCTTTGTCTTGAAGCCTTTACCAAATAAGGACATTACGGTCTAGACACTAAAGGAACCACTAAGCATAGGCGCTTTACATAGTTACTTTTACTAGCTCTAAGACTCTTGTACATTACACTTCCTTCCCCCTTAACGAAGGCAACACTACCACGAACGAATGTAGTAGCCCAAGATGCCCAATACAATTCCACATGGTGGATCTCGTGCAACCGACAATAGCTCAATCAGCTGTTATGGTTGTCCTTTGAAATACTATCTCGGATCGAGTGAGTCAATGAACATTCACAAATCAAGTTTTGCAGGTGGTTTCTGGATCCTTGTTGATCGTCAACACCAGCCGTCTCTGCTGGGTTGGGCTTTGGGTTTGGTACCAGAGTTGTGTCTGATGTTCTCCCCTGGATGCTGGCAGCTGGACTGGATACTGGAGATGTAGTGGATCCCTCAGGGACAGGCACAGGTGACACTAGTATCTCAGGAGAATCGGGATTCGGGGAGTGTGCAGGGTTACGCACCTCTGGAATCAGACTGGTGGGCCTACTGGGTGAGTTAGGATGGGCCTTTGTCACCTGTGTGTCTGGCAGTGGGGTGCATGGTGGTGCCGCCACTAAGTGGTCAACATGTACATGGACGATTCTGTTGTTGACGTTCACCATGTACGCCACTGGACCCAGGGCTTAAACTACAATACCTGGAACCCATTTCTCGGATCCCCGGAACTGAAGAACAGCAACGTGATCTGGCCGAAACGTCCGCATCTGCTTGGAGTTCTGGTCATGCTGCTGCTTCTGCTGCACCTGTTTCCGGCGAACAGCAGCCTCCTGGTCTGGCTTCAGCAACGTGAGACGTGTCCTCAGTTGTCGCTTGAAAAGCTGGAGCAAGAGGGAGTGCTGGAGAAGGTCAGTCACCTATTGTCGTTGTCCCCAAGAAAACTGGAGGCGTGAGGATCTGTGGAGACTACAAAGTCACCCTGAATCAAGTATTGGATGTGGACCAGCATCCACTTCCAAAGCCCAGCGACTTGTTTGCCACTCTTGCAGGAGGCAAAGTGTTCTCAAAACTTGACCTCACACAGGCCTACCACCAAATGGAGGTGGAGGAGAAATTCCAGCACTTGCTCACAATCGCCACTCACAAAGGGCTCTATCGCTATCGCCGCTTACCTTTTGGCATCTCTTCAGCCCCAGCTCTATTCCAACGGACTATGGAGCAGATCCTGCAAGGGATTCCAGGAGTAGTCGCCTTCATGGATGACAGGAGCAACAGTAGAAGAACACTTGGACAGACTGGACCAAGTACTTCAGCGGCTAGAGGAGCACGGCCTGAAGGACCGGGTGGAGTACCTAGGTCACATTATAGACAAGGACGGACTACACCCTGTGCCAGAAAAAAGTGAGAGCAATCACTGACGCCCCAGCTCCATCAAACGTCAGTGAGCTTAGGTCTTACCTAGGGATGCTGCAGTACTATGCGAGATTTCTGCCCAATCTCTCATCAGAACTGAGCCCACTCCATGACCTACTGAAGGACAAGACACCATGGCTGTGGACGGACAAATGTCAAGCGGCTTTCCTGCGAACCACACAGCTGTTGACAGAGTCCTGACCCACTATGACGTCAACCTGCAGATAAGGCTGGAGTGCGACGCATCCTCCGCGGGCTGGGCGCTGTCATCAGTCATGAAATGCCGGATGGAACGCTTCGACCAATCGCGTATGCATCCAGGACGCTGTCCAAATTAGAAAGGAATTATGCACAGATTGAGAAAGAGGCATTGGCTTTGGTTTTTGGTGTCAAGAAATTCCACGACTTCTTGTACGCCCGTCCCTTCACACTCGTGACAGACCACAAGCCACTCCTCGCCATTCTTGGACCAAAGAAGGGAGTTCCAACACTAGCTGCTGCAAGGATGCAACGTTGGGCGCTGATATTGGCGGCGTACCAGTACCAACTGCAATTCAGGTCTACTGATGAACACAAGAACGCAGATATGCTGTCTAGGTTGCCTTTGAAAGAAGAGGATTTCACAGCCAGTGAAGAGCCAGTCTTCAGCATCACCTGTGCTGACAGCCTGCCAGTTACGTCACGACAGATTGCAGAAGCAACGAGAAAAGATACTGTCATGTCCAAGGTCCTGTCTCACACACTACATGGATGGCCTGCCCAAAACAGTGATAGAGACGTGCAGCCCTACTTCAACAGACGCACTGAGCTGAGCGTCGAAGGAGGAGTCCTGCTCTGGGGTCAACACTCGTGGTACCTCCCGCTTTCCGCGACAGGCTGCTTGAGGAGCTACACGAACAGCATCCAGGCATCTATAGAATGAAGGCCCTTGCTCGCAGCTATGTCTGGTGGCCAAACATCGACACAGACATTGAAGGGAAGGTGAAGACTTGCCACGACTGTACAAGAGTGTGCAACACTCCGCCGACGGCACCACTTCAGCCATGGTCATGGCCTACACGACCTTGGCAGAGAGTGCATATCGACTATGCCGAGTATCAAGGGAAATATTTCTTCGTGGCCGTCGACGCCCACTCCAAGTGGCCGGAGATCTTCGCAACAACAAAGACGACAACAGAGAAGACCATCAGCATTCTGCTGCTAAAAGTTTCAGCTCCGCTACGAAGTCTGTGACACTTTCTGTGTCTTTCTGCTTGCTTGTATAAAACCTCGCTCTGCGTGAAATAACTGAGTCCGCTGGTTGTACATGCCGCTTCAGTGTTTGGTACAGTTCATCTAGGGTTTTGTCTGAAGGCAGAGTTGGTGCAATAAGTGACTTCAAAAGTTTGTATGTTTTGGGACCAACTACTCTGAGGAAGACGTCCACTTTTGCACTGTCACGCACATTGTTAGCTCTGTAGAAGCATGTAACCTCTCAAAATAGGAATCGATGTCAGTAGATGAACAGTCGAACTCTTCTAATCTTCCAAAATTAGACATGATGCAACAAGCAATAATGCAGACGATAAGAAAAATGGTTTGATCTGACCTGCGTTTGGTGATGTTGACATACAGTAGAAAACACACTGTCTTCGGTCAAAGCCGCAAGCAAACATCCAGCAACAGTCCAAAACTGACAATAGATCTGCACTGGGTCTTGCCAGGCTGGGTTCTCCTGTTGCCGAAACTAGGGAGCGAATGCACCAAGTTCACTCTGCTCACAAGTCTTTGACACAGGAATCGCACATCTCGTCGCCACTGTTATGTTCTTTCTATTGTTAGTTAGACGTACAACATAATCAATAAAAAGAACTGCGGACATCATGGTTGACTACTGTATTCTACTAAATAATGCTATGGTAAAAAGTACAGAGAAGGAAGGAAGCGGTCTGCTTGGGGGTGGAATGCCAAGTGCCCTCACGGCAGGGAAACGCGTACCTTTGTCTTGAAGCCTTTACCAAATAAGGACATTACGGTCTAGACACTAAAGGAACCACTAAGCATAGGCGCTTTACATAGTTACTTTTACTAGCTCTAAGACTTGTACATTACAGTGTGAAAGAGAGGGGGAGAAAAATTTAAGGTCTGCTAACCACTTTATATGTCACTGAGTTCTTTCAAATCAGATCTTGGCTCTTTTTGCACAATATGATCTGCTCTGCCTGTGGAAGAACGCATCCAAGTCTGAAAGTGGGAGTAGGCAGGCCAGATGCATTATGCCGGAACCAGGCCTGATGATTCTTGTGCAGCTTGCTGCTGGATCGGCAAATGCGTTTGGCCAAAACCTGATCATGCCATCCAGTCAGGACAAATGGGCTGGTTTTGCACAATATCAGCCGTGATCTGGGTCTTCTTTTTGAAGAAAGAACTGAATCAGAAATTCAGATGCAGGAAGTTGGATCCAACATATATATATATATATATATATATATATATATATATACAATTACAATCCAGCCTGTTTCTGGCTGCATGTACGCTGGCCATGTCCAAAATGCCGCTTTAGTCCGACTCAGATCTGGCACTATGACGTTTACTCGACTGACTTGCCAACTTCAAGTGGTGTTATAACTTGTTCACATAAACAGAAGAGCCTCTTGTTAAAGCCAAACAGTCATTGATGACATGCAAATGTGTGGATACTTCATGCACCATTAACAGACTGTGCCAGTCTATCCTGGCTCACAAGCACTGGTATGAGAGGCACCACTAAGCGTGGCGCCGCGGATCGGGTCGGCATTACTGGCGGCTTGTGCCAGCCGGCGTATTATACAAAGTAAAACCTTGTAACTGGTTGCACCTGTATGTATTAGCTGCCCAAATATATGACCAGACTGCTGAAACAGGCAATTTCATTTGCTGGTCATCTAATGCACAAGGTTGATCTTGGTTACCTCAACAGTGATCTTAGATGATGATTATCGCATTATGTGGATACAGATTGGGGCCTAATACAGACGAAACTTATACCTTTTTTGTTTGTTTGTTTACTCTATTTCTGATTATTTTTGGTCGTTGTCTTTGCTGCAGTCGTGAACACTTTTCTGGTGTGTGACGGAGGCGTGTAACTGAACAGTGCTTCTTGTTTGGCGGAGGCATGAAACTGAACAGTGCTTCTTGTGTAGGACGGAGGCGTGTAAAACCGAGTAGTGAAATGCCTGTGGATACTAGTGCTGATGAACTGTCAATAACAATTGACTGATCAGAAATACACTAGAGAGTCAAAAAGGTATGTTTTCTTCATTATGAAGCTTAAATGCCCAAGACAAAATGGAGGCTTCGTTTTCTGAGGCCTGCCATTACTGGGTTGCACTGGAAGTCAGCGGAACATTATTGGCTGACCTGGTATGAGGCCACATACAGCCTGAGTTGGTACATTCGTTTTTTTGTTTGTTTTAGTTTTGTTTTGTTTTTGCCGTTTTCCCTTCTTCTCCAGATCACAGGCTTGGGTTTAGTAACAAAATTGCATTAAATTTCATTTGCTGTCACCAAAGTTGTGACCTCAGGGGAAAGCACCCCCAGCAATGGGTCATCCGGGTCTTTTTACCGCCATTGCAACTTGAAGCAACTACGAGTTGGAGAGACGCGTTACCAAGTTTGCTGATTTTCAAAACATACTGAAACTAGTGAAAGGTAACTGGTCAGTGCATGTCTTCAAACGAGAAAAATGACGCAACAACCTTTTTCTTTTGCACGTTATATATAGAAGTATTATGTCTGAACTTTTGCAACTAACTGAGTTGGACTTGGAGGAGAAAAGGCAGGCGTTGAGTTTGACAAATGTTTCCAACTAATTCAGGATGGAATTACATAAATACTGTAAATAGGTTGTACAGCCGAACAAATTTGAAACTGAGATAATCCAAACATAGATTGTATTAATCACGAGGCAAGTACACTTGCCAAATTTCATGCATTTGTCTCTAACACTGTAACAGAACTGAGACTAGTGAGAGTGAGATATCCCTCGAATATCGACACACCTTCGCGGCTTAGGCGTTTTACGTGTAATAATAATTTACAAAACCATTTTTGCATTCCTCTAACACTGTAACAGACAAATCCCCACAACTTCCGTTATTCAGTAGTTGCACTAAACAGAATACAGATAATATTTTGGGTAGTGCTCCTCACTCAAACATTGAAAATATTGAGTGTTTTTTCTTTAAACTTAAAGGCTGCTAACTTTTGTTTTTTCTTTAAAGACTACTAACTGCTAAAAGCAGACTTTAAAAAAAAAAACAGGAAGTCACTGAGCATTTGAGGCCAAGACCATTGACACATTTGTGTCAAGGGCCTCCAGACTGCATTAATCCAAAACCAGTTTTTTGTTTAAAAACAAAAAACAGTCGCGCTGCTGACCCTTGATAAAGTGACAAAATTATCAACATGATGATTGCAGTCACTTCACAGGAATAATAATAATTACATAGTGCCAAAGATGGTAAAATATCTCATTTTGCATGTTGTCTGATCTTCTGCCTTTGGTGGTAGCATCATAAAATCAATTATAACTTCAGAATAGAAAGACATTTTGGTACCAACACACTCACTGACTCAGCATTAATCAGAAAATGCATACATTATATAACCTAAGTCAACGTTTGGAAAAACACCAATGCAGTTGTAAATTAAGTACTGTCAGCTTTTGTAATGAATGGGCATTGTAGTTTGTAGTCTGTTTTTTCCCCCAGACTTGTTCTTGTCAGTTTTTTTTATTATAGTTTTTTACTCTTGTGATGAAAACAAAGCATGGATGTGGATATGGTTATTGTCAACTTGACCCCTTACTTCCCTTTCACCTTTTTTTTTCTAACTTTCTCACTATCTCCCTCTCAGTTTCTGGTACATCTCCCCACCTCCCCATTTTTAATTTTTTGTTTTGTTTTGTTCTTCTAAATTTAGGTTATTTGGTTATGTGTATACATGTATATAGATATAATACATATAAAAGTTAAAACCTTGGTATTCTATAGAGGCCATGATGTGCACTGTTATCCAGTACCCTTAGTTAAGCACATGTGACTGGAATGGAGCCATGCAAAGAGGTATAAATCAGTGAGCGAATGTATTGTAATGGATGGATGCATGCCATATTAATAAAAAAAAACAAGTAAACCAACAACAAGGGAATGGATCTAGAGATGGTTTGAATCTGCTTTTACTGTTTTAGATGGCGACTGGAGGAGGGCCTCCGGCTGGAGGTTATGGAAGAGGTGGAAGAGGATTAGCTATTCTGGAGGCCTTGAAGAAAGAACAGGTTGGTACAGCTTTCTTTGCAACTCCAGCAGCTTTATTAAACTCTAGAAGTAGAACAGAATGTATCACTAGTACTGTAGTACTAGTAGTAATAAATGGGCATAAGCGACCTCTATACTGAAGTGAAGCTGAGAAGATCGGTCTTTTGTGGCAACATTTGCTGAAACCAGTCTTGAGAGTTATGATCAGAATGTATGCTGGGGAGTGTAATTTAACGCCTGCTTTTAAGGGGGGGGGGGGGGGGGGGGGAATTGCACCTTAGGCATCTGTATTGGACCACTCTTCAGTGAATAAGGATGAGGTAAGTATGCTTCCAAAGCTGACCTTGCTTTGAGGGCTGAGACAGGTAATCTTCTGTGGTACATTTTGCAGAAACCAGTTGTAAAAGTTTTATTTGGGAAAGAAAAATTATACATTATGAGTGATTTGACAAAGTAAGATCTATACACATGGTTTATCTGCCATGCCTTGGCTGCTTTGTGATGAAAACTGATCATTTGATATGTTGCACAGACCACTGCTCAATGAATGAGAGGATGAAGCACTGCTACTAGTTAGTCACACTGGTTTTCTGATTGTAATATCTCAAGTAATTGATATGGGTAAACAGATGGTAAAGACTCAAAGAGGCTGATGAATCATGAATTGCATTGGCAGATCCATAGGTATTGGGCTTGTAAACCTTGAGAAGTAAAGGAAAGAAGCAAAGCCATGATGTTGGTGTTCTTTTCTTTTACAGTGTTAGTAGTTTAAATTGCATCTTTTAACACTAAAACAATAAATTATAGTCCACACAAAAACAGGGTCCACAATTATAAGCAGTAGCAACTCTTGTTATTCTTGGTCATAGCCACTGAGCATTGTTTTGATTTTGATATAAGTGTATGCCTTCGAAATAGAAAGGAAATCTGTCTTCTTGCATTTGACTCTATTTAATCCGTTTAATGCCAGACACTACAGCGCAAAATAAATGTTTTTGTTTCAATATTATTTCAGCTTTTTTTGGCTTCGTAGTAAGCCCATTGCTTAAAAATGTTGACAAACACTGAATTTTGTAATTTTCACCACCTATTGCCATGGAAACAATCAGAGATGGCTGCCAAACAAAAGAAGTTATTCAAAGATTGTGTCAGCGGTATTGTATGCTTAACAAATATGATTGCTGAAATAGATACCGATGCACAGTATATGTTTATTTTGTCAGAAGGATTTTAAGTTACGTTGCTTTTTGGATTTTTAATGAATTTAAATGTATGCATAAATAGTACCTTTTTCCAGTTAAAGCGTCATAAAACAAAAACTGTATTACCACCAAATCTTCTGACAAAGTTAAGATAACTATCCATACAACTTACAGTTACAAGCACCATGCAAAGTTTCATTACTCTAACTTTGTTCAAAGCTGAGCAAACCTTGGTTGTTGTCAAGGCCCAAACATTGCCAATTTTCCTCAAAATTGCTCCAAACAAAGGTAACCACGAATCAGTAACTGAGTAAGCAATCTTTACTGACAATTTATACATAATAAAACCCATTTTTGACTCAGAATGGATCATTTATTTGATAACACTGAAAATCAGCCATAATCTCAAATCTTAATAATAATAAAAATGTGATTCTGGTCGAATTGGCACTACTGTGTCTGGCCTTAACAAATTAGACATTATTCTATGCCAAACTGTATACTTAAATTTAAAGACATGGAGGAAATGGCTGAAACAACTAGCATTTAGACTGTCAAAAGTACAGGTTTTGGTTATAGCTTTCTTATTTTTATGTTTATGATGGCTAAAAATGCTGATGAAAGCTTAATATGATAAATGTTTGATTCTCTAAAAATTTGATCACTTTCAGAATAGCATTATTTCAATTGTTATCACTCCCAGAATTGCACTGTTTCCTTGGCACCTATGATTCATTTTCAATTTGAATGTTAGGCACCTGGTCAAGCGCCAGCAGGAACTGGTCTTGGATGTGGGGGCATGTTGTCCCTGGGCAGGGCAGCAGCCTCACAACAACAGCAGGAGTCTTCACAGCCAGCTCCCCATGCACAGGCACAGTCGGTTACACAGATTGCTGCAGCAACTCAACCCCAAAAGGGATCAGCACTGCCAGCTGAACCACAGACTGCAGGTATTAGTGATGACTTTAGAATTATATCTTGCCTAAAGATCATGAGATGTTCTGGCACAAATTTAAATGTGAAATGACTAGCTGATTAAATGCATAGCCAGCCTGTGGCATAAAACAAACAAAAAAACAGGAGTGGTTGGGGATAGCAGAAGATGTAACTTGTAAGGATGCCTGCTGCTGTATGTGGCCATGTGTGTCCCACAATAGTCATAGGTTGGCCCAGTAGATTATTTTTTGATATGCAGTGTCACATGAACAAAAGCTCAGTAGACACGGAAAATAATGTAATGTGAGGAAAATAAAATTACCCCCCCAACCCCCACCCCCACACTGGTACGGTTTTCATGCGATGCATAAGCCTCAGCTTTCAAAGAGATGAAGAGAGACAAATGTGGTGGTGTTCAAGACACTAGGGGGAAAACTTTAACCCCAGCATGTTTTGTTGTTGCCAGTTGGTAATTTTCTGAATTGTTTTATTATTTAGCTGTCCCAAGACCAGCTGTTGGTGGTCGTGGGAACCTGGCCGGAATGCTAGCTCTGATACAGCAAAGGTAAGTCGTATCAATCTCTCCACACCTAGGGAGGCCCAACGCATATTGCATAAAGTGCTTATTTCAAATAGTTATAACTCAGCAATGTGAACACATATGTACACCACATTTTGGGAGGGTTATACCAGTACTACTGTTAATAAGCCCACAAAATCTTAAAGCTCAGTCTTAATTGGTTATTGACTTACAGCATCACAAAATTGACGTTTTGCTTGAAAATGCCAGATTAGAACTTAAACTCTGTGAGAGTGTGCAAATCATCATTTTGAAAAACACAGGCTAAACAGTATCTAATTACACCATTTTGACACTTAGGATATACAATCAACAGAATATTAAGTAGAAAGGGGTAGAAAAAAGTTTAAGGCAGTATTTTATGAAGATAAAAAAAATTATTTTTACAAACGAACACTAAAAATGCAAAATATGAGCAAACCTTCATCTTGCAATGATTTCTAAAGTAATATAACAAATATAATCATGTGATATAGCAGATGAAAGGTCTGTTTATAAGCTGTTGAATAAGACATGAAAAAATGGGTTTCAATATCAGTTACTAACTACCTTGGGGGGAGGGGGAAACCTCCGCCCACCCCCCTGAAAGGCCGTTTTTTTGCAGAGGTGAGATCCAGTCACTTGCTACTTCCAGTGGTTGTAGTCACTAAGTCAGTTCTACAAGCATATGTTGAACAGTCTTGCAAACTGGGTGTACCAAATTATGTTTCAATTTCAGTTACTGCATTAGGGGGAGGGGGAAACCTCTGCCCTACCCCCTAAAAGACCTTTCTTTTGCAGAGGTGAGATCCACTCCTGTGGTTGTAGTCGGTTCTACAAGGGTATGTTGTACAGTCTAGCAAACTGGGCGTACCTGGTGTTGATGGAAGAGACATTCTGTGACAGTGTGAACGTTCTGCAGCTTGTTGATGTTGGTTCGCAGGTTAGATTATTCTCAAAAACGCTTGTGGCATCTGTTTCCATGGTGTCCTCTTTTGCTGGAAATCTGAACTCTGTACTCTCAGGTAGAGGAACTGTGTGTGAAGTAGGGTGAAGATAGTTGATGATGGCTGTGTCTGGGGAAACTACAGTCTTGACCACTCCTGGATACCATACTCCTCCAGCAAAAGCCACAACAACAACTTCGCTGGTTTGAGTGAACTTGAATGTATGCAGTCTAGCATCCTGAATGTGATGGTACGATTCAGTGTCTTCGAGATCTTCTTCACTGCTGGACTGCTGTTCACTAACACTGTCTTGTTGCTGCTGAGGGGATGGTGGAGTACTGTTGACAGTGGCAGTGCCTCTCGTGACAATGGCATCGATGGTGGCAGCATTCGTTGAAATCAAGCTTCTTAATCTCTCCTTCTTGTCAGCAACTTTGGCTGCTGCTGAACCCTTGAGCAGGTTTTCAAATGGATCCACTTCTGAAGTTGCTGCAGAAGGTCCCCTGACTTCAAATGCCCAATTTCCGTGGCATCAGTGAGAAGCCGCCCAGACTTGATAAGCTCTCCAACAGCATCCATCTTCTTCTGCCTTTTGTCGTGTGTCTCTTTCCTTCGTTTAATGCGGTTTTCTCTCCCCTCTGAGCCAGACTGCCAGAGTTTCAGTAGCTGACAATCAGTTGTACCTACC
Source organism: Alviniconcha strummeri (assembly GCA_963584105.1). Taxonomy (NCBI): domain Eukaryota; kingdom Metazoa; phylum Mollusca; class Gastropoda; family Provannidae; genus Alviniconcha; species Alviniconcha strummeri. The sequence goes on along the minus strand of OY757541.1, from coordinate 11,754,514 downwards.
TGTTTTCTATTTCGAGAGGCTGATTTCCTGGCAGTGGTGACCATCAGTTTCTGCATGTCTGGATCCTGTGAAGCAACAAAGTCGACTGGTTTGTCCCACTTTGCTGTCACAATGGCTGATGTGTTGACTGGATTCCTCGTTGGACATGTTGTCTGTTGTCGGTCCAGAAGGCCAAACCCACTCTCCACGATGTCATTTGTAGCTGTCCCAAGCAGATTCCCAGCAGCTATGGCTCCATCTGTTGGCTCATGGTACACTCCACCTGGAAGATGCTCACTGGCATGAGCCATCAGCTTTTCTTTACCAGCTGCAGCCATCTGGCACAGTATTGCACTTACCTTTTCCTTGCAACCATCACGCTTTGCTATGCTTTGTATGTGTGAGATGTACGGATGATAGGGTTCTGTCTCATGCACTGCTCCTCCCCAAATCTCTGGGTCCTTGTTCAGAAGTGGGCTGCTGTCTCCTTCAAAGTCGGCTAAACGTCGGACTGCTGTGACATAAAAGTAGTTCATGTCTAGGGGGCTCTTTGCTACTTTAGCGCGTGACAGTAAGGGCTGGCAAACGAAGTAGTACATGAGTGAAAATGCGCAGAGCTCTGCTTCAATATCTGCACTTAGGTACCCCTGCCAGACAGACAGCTCTAGTCTGTTGAGAGTTGCAGCTCCCTCCTTGCTGTCCTTGAGTGCCTCCAGGTAAATCATGATGATTTCTTTGGACATCAAAGTTGGAATTGCATTCATCAGGAACACAATGTATCTGTTGCCTATGACAGGCTTTAGCAGGTGAGCTCCTGTTCCCTTGTAGGTGTCCTCACTCTGGTCCAGGCAAAACATCTTAAAATCTCTCCCTCTGCTGTATTCTTTTCTGGACTGCTGGCAGATCAGTTTACTTACCTCATAAATTTGTTTCTTGGCACCTAGCAATCCCTTGCACTTGGAATCAGACTGAGGGTACAACAGTTCAGCAGAGGCATCTGTCATTGCATTTGAAACGTTGTCAATCTTGTGGGATGCACAGGTGAAATCATACAGTTTTGTTCTTGCAGTCTTGTCCTCATCACTCATCTGCTGCCAGCCAGGAGTTTGTGCCAGAGCCTTCTCTTTTTCCAGAAGCAATAGTTTTGTTACAGCCCGCTCATTGTTGGCACGATCAGACATGCGGCTAACTACTCTTTTCAAACTAAAGGCATCACCAGGATCAGTGCCCATGTCATGAGCTATCTGCTCCAGCTCAGCCATCTGTTCTATTAGTTGATTCACTGTGTCTGCTGCCTTGCCGGAGGGTACTGGAGAAACTGTAAGGCTGAACGTTTTGGTTTTATCCCCGCAGTCAAGTTTCAGGACATGCATTCCCCAGTGAATCAGTGATTTTGTGGTACCATCAGAATGATGACCAAGGTTCCCATTGTTGTTCAACAGCTCATAACTGGTTCTTACCTTCACCAGTTCTCCAGCTTCTAGCACCATCCTCTGGGCAGTTGACCTGGAAGGAAGACTAACTGAATCAGCATCAATGGGTGTGGCATGTTGAAGTACAGTCTTCACAACGTTGTGTATGATATTTGCTGATACACCTTTCCCCAAGAGATCATAATACAGCAGTCGCACTTGGGCATTAAAAATGCCGTTGCATTTGGTTTCTAAGGATTTCATGGCTTGGATTTCTTGCTGCAGATCTTCCTCTGTTTTGATGCCCATTTCTACTTCTCGTTGTAACAGCTGCAGTATGTGTTGGTGATAGGTTTCACTAGCTTCTTTGTCAAGCCTGAGTTCATTTAAAGCCACATCAGCTGCCAGTTTGTTGTGTTCCATGGAGACGTCCTTTCTAGCTGAGAGCATACGTAAGCGGTTAACTTTCTTCTGCAGTGCTAAAACTTTCTCTCCACTCCTTTCATTTTCTACATCCCTAGCCTCTATCTGAAGTGAAAGACTTCCAACATCTTGTTGCAGTTGTTTGTTTTGCTCTAAAACCTCTTTTAACACTTTCTCATGGATATTCCTTGGCACGGACGATTTTCTGAGTTCTTTGTATCGCTGTTGTAAACCTACCTTAGACTCCCTCACTTTGGTCTGTTCCTTCCTCAGAGCTATGTTGTCTTGCATAAGCACCCTTACCCCTGATGTCATTGCTGCAGACAGGTCTGTTGCTTGCTGCTTGTATGCTGCTGCCTTGCTAGACTGAATGTGTAGCTGCTTTGCAAGCAGTTCCTTTTCTCGGTTGCAGTTGACGAGTTCAGCTGAAAACAAAGTTTTTCCCTGTCGGAGGACTGTTTGTCTTTGGGTTGAAGGCTGTCCAGGTATTTCTTCATGGGGGGAAGTCTTGGCTGCACCAGGAAGAGTGCAAGATGCAGCCATCATGCATGCATCAGTCTCATCATCAGCTGTGTGTCCCAGTCCCATGCCTATACGCAGAAGTTCATGCTGCCAGTCTAGGGGTGCAGACAGAAATTGGTACAGATGACTGTGGTTTGCCAATGTTGGCCTTCGGGTGTACTTTTTCAGTGCAGCTTTGTACTGCTTTTCCAGGCGAGTACACTTGGCAAGGATAGCTCTCGGTGTCCAATTTCCTAAAGCTGTGAATTGAAGAAGCCAAACATGCATGATATCACAATACTTCTGAAGGTGGCTGTCACCAAACATGGCACCCCCTAAATACTCCACTTTTCTACCAGACCACATGAGGCTGATAAAGTCCCCATTTGTCAGTTGCACCAAGCCTGTGGCAAGGTGTGGTTGAGCAGTGGTAGTTGGTGATGATGCAGTCACATCTGGCACAGGCCCATTCATCTTCTGCAGCTTTCCATGAAGAAGGAGGTCTCCTTCAGCAGGAGAGAACATCTCCCCAACAGAAACTTGTGGAACAACTTGCACCTGTCATAAAAAATTGCTGAAATAAATAAACATACCCAATGGCAGTGCTCACGCCCAGTGCTGGCAACACAAATGCAGGGCTGCAGACATAACACTCACCTAGCCACCTAAGTTTCAAGTGGGTAGAAAGACTGGGCAAGTCATGACCCCAAATGGCAATGGCCAATGCAACAGCAATGTGCAATATTTTGCTATTAAACTTTTGATCATCAGACAAATATCAGACTCTAAGTGGAATTATCAACAAAGCAATGGCATCACCATTTTAACTGGGCTAAAACTGCTAAAATGAGACCCAGAAAGAAATGGAAAAAGGTTTACATAAAATTCAGGTTAAAAACATAATGTGCTAGTAATAATTCCTACAGCTATGCCTATGGGCTTGTAATCACTGTACTGGTGGGCTAGTAGAAAATGTTAAACTTCTGCAGGCCTGCAAATGTACTGTAACCAATTTACAATTATTTTGTAACCATCCAATTTCACAAAGCAGCCGAGTTTCACTGCTTAATTTTCACTGTCATGGATTTTATTTTTAAAACACACAATATCAGAGAAATGTCCCACAGCACAGACTGCACAGTCCCATGTGTGTGGCATCATGTTTCTTGCATGTCACCAAAATGCAAAAGCTGTCATATTGTCTAGAATTATTACTGATAGTGATACCAACATTTTGTTCTTGACAAATGGCAAATACACATGTCATATTAAAATATGTAAACAAAAGTGTCAAAACTACGTCAGCGAATTCAAGTTTCAACAAACTGTCACTGACACACTCAGTGATACTGATAGTGATACATACACCATCAAGTTCAAAGCTTCACCTTCTTCTTTGGTTGAGGCAGTCAGCGTCATCACTTTCATTATAGTTTGAAGACATGCACTGCACTTTTTATTTTATTTTGAACTGTTGACAAGCAAAAAATCGAAATTTAAAAGTCGCAGACTGTCTTCTTCTGACTTGTTCAAATAAGTAACCAACTTCATCACTTTGTCTAATGTCTTTGAAGTGTCAGTCACTTTTTGTATCACTAAGTCTTTATCAGTATCATAAGAATTTTCTGTGAGTCTGGCATCCTTTTTGGGAATGAACACACTGAGGCACACAGAAAACGAAAACGAAAACATTGACGTCATTGTCAGCTCTATGATGACTTTCATTGCGATTTGGACGATTCATGACAGCTTTGAACGTTTTTTTTCTATAAAAACTGTATAAAAGAAAATTCAATAAATGTCAAAAACTGAGAAATGCCAAGAGGCAAAGTGTAAAACTTTTAGTATTTGCGTCTACAATACACGGGAAGCGAAAGTTGTTTTGAATTATGGACTCGTCCAAAAAGGGGGTTGCCGATTGGATCCTTCCAGAAATTGCTAATTTTTTAGATCAAACATTGTGCTATCAAATCAGTATCACCCAAACCACACTCATGTAACTTCTGTTCTAAACAACACTATGACATTACAGGTAAATATCAACAAGCAGAAGAAAGAAAAGAATGCCGAGCATTCAACTTACCCAATCAGTGCACCCCCACTCAAAATCGGATCGGCGACAGTCCATCTTGGCGTTCGGTTCTCGCTGCTGCTAGGCTATGGACTTTCCAGACGTTCGTTGTCAAACAAACTTTAACACTTTGGAGCACTCGCCCTCGCTTAATTTACAAAATATTTTCTTCAAACTTCGTGGAACACTAGACAGATGGTTGATCTGACGGTCAGAGAACAAGTCCGATGCGTCCACCACGTGGAGAATCCCAGAAGAAAGAGGAAAATTTGACCTCCGGTTTTGGCATCGAAGAGTCTGGTTCATTGGCTGACCGTTTGATAAGATACTCTTCGACCTTTGCTCTTTTAGTCTGCTAAATTTCATTGGCCAAGTATTTATAGTTTAGCTGGGCCATCCCAACACAAAGAGCATAGCGTGACGCTCGTATTGAGCTCGCGGTGCCATCAGCCAAGATTTATCTGCACATCGCTGACAGCGAAAAGTCCTGTGTTGCAAAACAGTGCACGGAGCCACATTCAGTGGTTCATATCTCGTGATAGAAATGTCACACACCTTTAAAATTTGAAACAGTGAACAAGCAGACAACACAGACCACATTCATGTCTTTTTCAATATTTTATTGACAAGAATAAAAATTTCGCTTTGAGTTTAAAATCACACAAAACGCCACAGCTTGACCAAGATGCGTTGGGCCTCCCTACCACACCATCAGTGATATGACATTAATGACAAATCAGATTTAGGATAATGAGGCAAGCTGTTTCTTCCTCTTTTTGCATAATTGTGTTGGTGTATTGATTTTGAAATACTGGTGGATAAAACATGATGCGTAGTTTTGTATTCCAGATGAAAGCTTTTTTCTTCTTCATATCAGTGAAATGCTTTTTGTGTGTGTGTGCATGTGCTTTTTTCTTTTTTCTTGGAGGTTTATTGTATGTTTCTCCTTTATGAAGGGCCTTTGGTATCATTTGACAATTTTGATTGCAGTGGTCAGTCAGGTGTGGCTCGAGGCCGTGGAAGTTTGATGGCTCAGTTGGCAGGACTGAAACCTGTGACAAAACCAGAGGAAACACCAGCCCCAGCACCCACAGGTCCCCAGGCTGCAGCAGCCCTGAGAGGCCAGGTGCAGGCAGCTGGAGAGCCAGCAGCCCCTGTAAGTGCAATGGCCAGGATGGGGATCGCAGAGCAGCCTCCTCGTGAAGAGCAACGTCGGCCAACCGTCACACGTAGGGGGGTTGCTGGCAAAACAGGAGGGCAGCCGTAAGTGTGCATCTGTATAATTTGTCTCTGCAAGCTTAATTTTAATCTTGTGCACTGGAACAGCATTTAAAAAAATGTTTAAAAAAATCCCACCCCCCACCAAATTAAGCTAGTGGTCTGAATGGGAAAGGTCATTTATGTTCGGATATAATTGGGGTTTGCGGTTTAGGTTTTGTTGTTATATGTACTTTGCAGTTTTAATTCTTTTGTACTGTATATATAATTATTGTAGTTTTTTTCTTTTTTCTTTTCAGAACCAGTTTGGCTGTCAATTACATTCGCCTGGATGCCCGAAAGCAAAATATTTACCAGTACCATGTCACCTTTAGCCCAGTGGTCGACAGCAAAGGCATGAGGATTGGACTACTTAATGAGCACAAGGATCTACTGCCAGTCAAACTTTTTGATGGGAGCATTATGTTCTTGCCAGACAAACTACCTGAAGATGTAAGCTGGCCCTAAGCATGTATGGCAAAAGACGTCTTGGTTAATACTGAAGTAGTATTTTTTTAAATTGCAAGAAATTTTTGTGTTCTGTTTAAAAAAGAAAAGGAAAAAAGCTCGGGTTACCCCCACCCCCCAGGGAAAAGAAAAGAGAAGATTGGGTTTTGATATTTGGATCTTTGAAGATTGCGTTTTGGAAAAGAAAAAAAAAGAGAAGAAGATTGGGTTTTGATATTTGGATCTTTTTAGTTTTTATGTGACGGATATATATATATATATTGTTCTTGTAAAGTGAACTTTATCCAGAATTTATCCAGGTTGGTAGGTGAGGAAGTAACTATGCACAGTTATATCAGGGCAATTCAGGTTGGTAGATAAGTGAAATTTCCGGATGATCGACTACTGCAGCAACATAATTTTTCATGCTAACTATATTCATAGGTAGTCCTCATATTTTTTTTACTTTGTAGAGCTATGCCAACTGTGGATGCTTATCATGGCATCTTCTGTTTGTGACCACTAGGGGCAACAGGGGCTTAGAAATGTCGGTGTGAAACGTTCCATTGAGTCTGAATGAGTGAGCATTTGTATTTTGTTCTGTTATTTCAGGAGACCAGGTTATTGTCAACACGGAAAACAGATGGCGTAACCATTACAATTCTCATCAGACTGACCAAGACAATACCATCTGAGCAGTGTCCGATGCTGTACAACATCATGCTGCGCAGGTAAGTTTCATGTCCGCAAGTTTTTTTGAGCTGCAGTCTTTGCAAAATGTAAACTGTGATGAAGGTTTCAGTCTGCTGCTGGCTGTGTACCAGCTGTATTTTGCAAATGAACAAATTTGCATGTCTTGTGCTGGCTGTCATCTTGGAATGGGAGTGTGTTTGGGGTACATGTTTGTTTTAACTTATAATCATACTGACCGCTTTTGATTTGCATAAAAACATACTAGTCTGGAATGGTAGTGGAAATCAACAGTGGTTGTCGAAGAATATTTTAGTAAACCTTTTTATAATGATGACCTCCTCTGAGCTATTCATTTCCTTATCAGTTTGGGTGACTTTGATTCTGTTTTAATGTCGCCTTGGCTTGGGAAAGCTAAAGCAGTGTTTTCCTGACAGGCTTCTATCCAACCACGTTCAGAATGTGTGAATATTTATATATATATTATCATGGTCATCAGTGATGTAAATCAGGAGAAGTTAGCATACTTTCTTTCTTGACAGATGAAATTTTAAAAATTAGATTCTGTGCGAGCAAGACGTTTGGAACTTGTCAGATAGCCTATCTTAAGCTTGACCATATCATACTTGTTTCATTGACCATGACCCATTTTAGGTTTGCAGTAATATTTGGAGAGAGAAAATAATGAGGTGTTTTTTTCATTTTTTTTCTTCTGTGAATTCATGTAAATTAGCATTGTCTTTTCTTGCATGTGCTGTGACTTTATTCTTGTATGTGGATAAATACAGAGACCAGAAATGCACACCTATGTGCATCCATAGGCACATACAAATGTGGACATATGCATGTGTGTACATGAGTTTGGTGTAGTGTTGATGTTTTATTGGCATGTTTCTGTCACAGGATCATGTCAATCCTAAACCTGTGTCAGGTTGGAAGGTACTATTACAATCCAGCCACACCCAGCAAAGTGCCAGAGCACAAGTAAGTATAAAAAATGGCAAATTTTAAACCATTATAGTAGTAAAAATAAAAAAGAAGAAGATTTCATACTATTACAATCCAGCCACACCCAGCAAAGTGCCAGAGCACAAGTAAGTATAAAAAATGGCAAATTTTAAACCATTATAGTAGTCAATAAAATGGAGAAGATTTATGCACAAAACTGTGTAATTAAAGCATGCGAAAATCCTATCAAACTTGGTATGTTGATAGTACTTCCCCCACCCCCATCCCCAAAACCTGATCAACATATACACACACACACACACTAAAACAGGAACAACAACAAAAATGCCTCAAAGTAATATGGTGACATGAGACCAGACAATCTTGATCAAGGTGCTCAAACTGAGGCCTGTTCACTGACAAATTCTTTGGAACTGGAAGTATTGTCAGTGTCTTCTGCTGTGATGAACCTGGTCCCAGGCAGATGTGTTCCAGTCACATACCTCACAAAGGTGATGATGTTGGTTACAGAATCATCTCCCTCCGTTGTCCACTTTTCCTATGGCCGCTCTAGGTGTGCATCAAAGGCTCTGTGGACTGAAATGTCCAGGAGCTGTAAAACATTTGTTGTCCCTCCAGGACTGATCACAGGAATGGAGTTCAGGCTCTTGATTGTTGCTTTGACTTTGTGATGCGAGCACACCTGCTGTCCCAAATAGGGGATTCCTTCCACTGCTCCAGGGCATTTGCTGAAGCATGTTATGGTCTTGGCTTTGGACGTGGCGTTATAAGATGCAGGTTTTGTTTTCGGTGTGATCAGTTTGGTGTATGCTTCAGTAAACGACAAACACCAAGCATAGGCAGTTTGATGAGCAGTCATTGAGAATGCCATTTCTATGATCCACTGACCGATCAGTTCAGTAAGTTGTGAAGAACAGGAAGTCAAGGTGGTTGGTATTCACACCGTTTGATGCATACTGACCCACAGGCTTTTGTGACACATATAGGGTGCTACAGACTGTAAGGCACAGAGGTTAAATGGACAAAAAAACAATTGCCTTATAGTCTGCAAATGTGTAATGACCTCTGAAATATCAAGTCACATTGTCTCAGTTGCTGTTATGCAGGAACTGTCAAAATTAACTTGACAGGAAAGCATATTGCCTTGGAGTGATGATAATTGTACTAGGTATCCTAGTTGTAGTATACATTCCATGTGTGGTGGCAGTTTTATTATTTTCAGATAATAAACACTTCCTCCTATTGTTGCATTTCAGGTTGGAGGTGTGGCCTGGGTACATTACATCCATTGAGGAACAGGAGGGGGGCCTGATGTTGCTGTTGGACAGTTCCCACCGTGTTCTGCGATGCCAGACTGTCCTTGATCTCATGTAAGTTGAAACAGGAGTATTAACTGTATTTACCCAGCTTTGGCCTTTTTTTTTTTAATGTGTGGCAGAGTTCTTAGGTTGTTGAAATGATGAAGAAGGGGATGCTTTCAAGTTATGCTGTTAGCCGCCTGCTTCTGCTTATGTTGCTTGGAACCCAGAACACTGTCCTCAAAGAAACCAGCCACCCCAGCAGAAGTACCCAGTAGCTTGTATTGCCTGTGTAGTGCATAAGGCAGTCACCATTGTGTAGCTGTTCTTCTTTCTGTAAGACAAATTATTGTCATTAACATTGTTTGGGAATGAATTTCAGGTCTGATGTGTGGAATAAAAAGTCAAGAACCTTCCAGGAAGAGATCACCAAACAGATTGTTGGCTGTACTGTTCTTACACGGTACAACAACAAGACATACAGGATAGACGATATCGACTGGGGGAAAACTCCTCAGAATTCTTTTGAGAGTTCCAGTGGTGAACAGATCACATTTATGGACTACTACTGGTATGTATGGGTTTTGTTTAATTGCTCAGTACAAAAGAATTTTGTGTTGGTTATTTTCATGCTTGGGTTGCTCTCCAGTCTAAGTCTGTGTACCAGAATGGGGTGCTTACTTCAAGTAATATTTGTGCTATACTACTTACAGTATTCAAACTGTGTATTGGCTAAAACACTGGATGTGTTGTGATGTTTTCAAAGCTTTCTGCATTGAAAATGAAATAGATTTTATTTTCATGTTTAAAAGTAAGCTTTTGATGAGTAAGTTGTGTCTGGTTTTGACCGGTTGGATTACACAAAATCCCTTTCTTTCTTGGTAAAGGCCAAAACAGACTGGACTGTTTTGTGTACAGTGAATTACTGTTTTATGGATTGACATTGATTAGTGATTAAAGAATGAAGGACAGATTTATGGTGAATATTGTTTTCTTTTCCTTCACTTTGTCCATTTGGATTGGCATAGTCATATTTGTGGAGAAGCATGTCTGTTTATAATGACTGTATAGGAATTCCAGCTGTAAGTCCACATGTGATAAATTATGACAGGCACTGTGTGTGTTTATGTGTTATGTGGGTGTGAACTGTGATACAAATAATTTTTATAAAGTCTTTGTACTCAAACATACTTATTTTATATTTACTTGACTAAGAATTTTAGCTTGGTGTTTTGAGTGTACTTTGTTCAGCAGAGCTGAGTAACACCAAACCAGTTTTGATCTGCATGCCCAAGGTAGAAGATGGTTGTGATGAATATTTTATTAAAGTCATTTTCTGTGCAACCAAGGCTAATAGTGTGACATAATATTCCAGGAAACAGTATGGCAAACGGGTGGACCCAGAACAGCCACTGCTGGTGCACAGGCCCAAAGCCAGAAAAGTTGGTGGAGTAAGTGTCATCATGAAGCAAACTGCACTCACAAACCTTTTTCTTTCATCTCTTGGCGAGTTTGCAGTGACAGAACACATTTTCTATCTTGTCTTTTTGGCTTTTAGATACAGCTGCATACATGTGGCTCAGATTCAGTATGAACTGGCTAAGGCAACCAGAATGTTGCCTCAAGGTACATTGGACTGGGAAGAAAATTATGCTAAAGAGAGACCAGTCAAAATATTCCTCCTGTATGTTTACTTGTGTTTTTGTTCTTTTGAAGCTGATGTCTGCGAGGAAAGGGTCATTGATAGACCAGGTCATGTTGTCTCCACTGAAAAGAGGGATGACTATATTTTACAAAAGTTATCCTGTACTGCATCAGTTAAGTCTTCAAGTTTTGCTTGGTTAGTTATCTCTTAATCAAGGGCCACTGGGTATTTGAGTAAGTACCCTTGCTGTATCCATGTGCCCATTCCAGGTCAGTCTGGAATTCTTCACCAGCGTTGGTTTGGGAGACAGGTGCGAATGTGCTTAAAACAAATCCATGCATGACATGGTTTTGACCTGTTATAACTTTTCAGTCCATGTTTCAAATCAAAAAGTTACTAGGATGTGTGAGGGTTTATAGATAAAAAATGTTGTGACCAAGAAGATTGGTATTTAGTCATATTAACCCACTTGGCCCCAGACCAGCCGCTGCCCTTTCACTACAAAATCCCTTGCGAAGGGAAGTAACTGTGTCAAATGATCCCGGTATACAACTTTAAAAATCAATAATAAACACCAAACAAAAGTTTCAGCTCACTTCGTCTTTTTCCCAGTTAGTGAATACAGTGTTCTTGTATATCCAACAAGTTTTTTTTTTTTTTTTTTGACTAAAAAATAAAAGCATAAAAAAGAAAAAGAAATCTGAAGTCAGAAATGTCCGCATCTGAAAGTCAGGTTTGTGGGGGCCTACAGGGTAACCCACTTTGCAAAATTTCCAGTTTGAATCTCCAAAGATGAAGCTCCGTGAGTTTGTTAGGGTGCCCATGGTAAGCGGCTGAGCCAAATTTGCAGTTCAGATCTCAAAGGATGAAGCTCCGACGCCATTGCTAACAGAGAGACTTTTGTTTATTTTCGGCCATCTATCATGCGTCCACCTTGCAACTTTAAAATTCACAGCGTCTCTCAAACTTTGAACAAACAACATCGCCGGAAGTAGTAAACAACAGCGGAAATGAGGCTACAAGTCTCGCAAGAATCCTGTTCCTATTTGCATAAGCTGAGATGTTAGTATGGAGCATCTGCTAGCCGGCTGCTACCGGGCGGTCTGGGGTTTCGCGGTAAAGAAAAAGAGCAGGTGGTGACAGGTGGTCTGGGGCCAAGTGGGTTAATACAGTAACAGCATCTTTCAGCAATAGTTTTCTCCTTGTCCTGATGAGACCAAGCCAGGTACCCACTGAGCAAGATGTAAGTGCTTCATGTGTGTTTTTTGTTTGTTTGGTTCATTGTAGCAAACAATTCAGCCCAGGACAGAGCTCATCTGCCTCATACCCTCACTGTGCCATCTGACTGGTCTGACAGATGACCTCCGACAAAACTTCAGGGTCATGAAGGTCAGTCAGTCTTCCATTAGGTTTTCAAACATCAAATATTGCTTTTGCTGGAGATGTTCATTGAAATGTATGCATAGATACTGTTTTGTACAGTTTCTTTTTTATTTGTCAGTAGAATAGGCCTGTTACTGTGAAGTAAATTTTGCTGATGTTAATTGTTCTGAATTGGTATAAGCAAGAATACGGTTCAATCTCATGTCCATAGTTTGTCTTGTATGTTGTTTTGTACTCTGCTTTTCTGAACCAGAAGTGTTCTGACCTTGTTATGGAAGATGTGTTTTTATGTATGTTGTTTGTACTCTGCTTTTCTGAACCGGAAGTGTTCTGACCTTGTTATAGAAGATGTGTTTTTATGTGTTTGCCATAATGCAGATACTTATTTCATTGTGGGGTCTCTTTACTGTGACAGTAATGATTTCTTGTATGGCACATTGTCCTAAATAATAATGGGTTCACTGTGCCTTACACCCTCTCAAATGTTCAGTAATCCTAGCAACTAACACACACACTTGCATGTGTACATAAAAGTCCTATACATAATCACCAACTGACTGACAAACCACACACACTCACATGCATGCAGGCAGTCGAGCAGCATAATGCTGATTAAGTAACAGTAAAACTGAAAGAGACTGAATCAGTACGAAAGCGGTACAGTTTGCATAACCCCACAACAACAACAAAACAACAACGTACAAACAGACCAGTTGAAAGCGAGATGGAATAGGTAATTTTTTTGTTGAGATTTATGATCAGCAGGTCACAAGTTAGGGACCAAGAACAGCACTGACTGAAGTTTTTGAGGTTGGTTTTGGGGATTTTTAGAATCTTTTGACTAACATAACTGATGCTGCAGTTCTTTGTTTTGAGCACGTGCCATTGTGTGCGGTTTCTGGTGTGTATTGGACTTTGATGAGTCTGTGTGTTTTCATCTGGGCATGTATGGTGTTGGTAGGACCTGAGTGCCCACACACGCTGTACCCCTAACCAGCGCCTGGCCACAATGAAGAAGTTTGTGGACAGTGTCAACAACAATGCAGAGGCCCGCCAACAGCTGGAGAACTGGGGTCTGCACCTGGACACTTCTGCACTGGCTGTAAGTCCCTGCAATCAGCATTGCCTGTTTGTTCATTTCATGCAGGTCTTTGCATCTTAAAGTGAGGTTACACTCACAAGTACTTGTGCACACATATTCTTGCATGTGCACATGTTTAAGTACAGAAATGCGACAAAATCAAGGGAGTAACAGAACATGAGAGGTGAAGTATTTGCATGTATGGCCGTGGATATGAAATGAACAGTCAAAGTGATGGGTCTGAGGGTTGGAGAATATTCAAGATCTGTAAGCAGAAGGAAAAAAATGACATGCCATCTTCACATATTTTTGTTTTCCTTTTTTCTTTAGATTGTTTTCGCAGTTGTATTTGTTGTTGTTGACTCTTTACAAATTTTGTGTATGCTTGAGTTGCTCAATGTCCTGAATTTCAAGAAGATCTCATGAAGGGTTTTCTTGTTTTAGGTGGATGGGCGCAAGATGAACATGGAGACTATCTTCTTTGGCCAAGGCAGGACTGCATCAGCTGGCCATCAGGCTGATTGGGGACGAGATGTGGTGCGCAACAAAGTCATCACACCGGTGGACCTAGAAAACTGGGCCATTTTTTACACCAGGCACAATGGCCCAGATGTTATGAACTTCGTGCAGGAGGTGTCGCGCATAGGTCCACAGCTGGGCATCCATGTGTCCATGCCAGCACAAATTGCATTGCCTGACGACAAGACAGAGACTCTAATAAGGGAGCTTCGCAAAGCCGTCAACCCAAGGGTAATCGATGCTTTCCTTCTGACATTTGTCTCACAACCCTGCAGTTCTCTTCCGTTCATTTCCTTGATTTCATGCTCTCATGAGTCAGACCTCACTGAAAGGAGTTCAGATTGAAAGTGAACAGTCTCTGAAATCATTATATATGTGTGGTTATTTCTATATGATTACTGTCATGGCGTGTCCTGAAGGAATGGTGTTTCAAATGTGAAGTTGCTGATCTGAATATACTGGAAGGGGGTTGGTGGGAAGTATGAGAAAAATGCTGGTATGAAGAACTGTGTTTTCAAGTGAGCGTTGCATGCCTGTCTACAGACACAGCTGGTGTGTGTGGTGATGCCCACGAGTCGAGAAGACAAGTACTCGGCTATCAAGAAGTTTGCCTGTGTGGAGTGCCCAGTGCCATCCCAGGTAAGTTGTTTTACTGTGATGCATCCAAGAAGTATTGCAAGTGGCTTATTAGTTAATATACCTGATGCAGTTTCAGAAGTTGCCCACAAGTTGTGAAAGAAAAGAAAAAGGGGGGGTAACAAAGATATACCTGCCTATACTTGCTAATCCAATGGGGTTCTGCTGTCAGTACAGATTTTGCTCAGAAGAGCAAGAGACATATGGTACTGAAAACTTGTGGCTCATCTTGGGATGAGCCAAATAATGGCAGTTTACAGGTTTTGAGCCATGACATTCAAACCTATCATTACTTTTGGTAAATCTACATGAATTAGAGCTGCAGTTACAAAAATTAGGGTTGGTCTTCCCACAGTCAAACCTTATAACACTGATATTTTTTTGGTGTTTTTTTTGCCATCACCATTATCAAAGCATCATCTTTCTTTTTTGCACGATGATAATACACAGGTAATAACCTACATTGAGCTTTACCTCTTGAAGAGTTTACCTGTTGTGCACACCTTGGCCATATTTTTAGGTGACATCGTTTTAGTGAAAGTACAACTGTTGTGATTGAGTTTATTTCAAAATATTTCTGGTTGTTACTGACATGGACGAGATTGTGGACAAATATTTCAGCAACTAGCCTGTGCTTTAGAGAGGTAATTGACAGGTTTGAAGTGTGCAGCCAGCCTTGAACGCCTCGCCCCACCCCCCGCCACCACTCTGCTTACCCTAGACCCCACCACTACATTCCCATGTCAGCTTTTTCAGACTTGGAATCTTTCAAAATTGGCATGATTAAAATCTCCATGAAGTGAGCTTTACACCTGCACACTGTTTTTCTTTACTGTTGTGTACTTGATGACCATGACCTACTTTGTGGTAATTAGTGACTTTGCTGGCTTGAGCATTGCACTGCCCAGATTGGCCCAGCACCACCTGGCAAGTGTAGGGGAGATCATTTGCAGCTGCCTTGAGCTTTGTCAAAGCCCCAAATATGCCCAGTGCCACCAAGTGGGGCGATCCGCAGCTAAGTCACCCATTGAAAACATCCAAATTAAAGTTGTATTCAGCAGTTAAATTAAAGCAGTTTTGTGTACTGGTTCTAACACAAACAAAAAAATGGCAAAGAGTGTATGTGGCATGTTATATGTGTATGTGTGTTCTTGATGGGCAAAGGAGCAGGATGGTTTGTAGTAAGGCTCTGATAGTAGTATAGACTGTTGTGTCTCTGGACAGGCTGCAGAGATTATCTGACTGGTTTCAGTGAACCACTTTCACCACTTTATAGATGTCCCACCAGTTTGAAGAATGTCTGGTGCAATGGCTGCTGACATGCCTTTCAGGGAGACTTCTGTCTGGGCTTAGCAGAAACTTTAATGTTGATGGTTTCTCAGTTTCTCTTTAGGTCAGAGCTTTGAAATTACATGATCATAACCTCTGGTGAGCCTGGCATGTTTATACTATTTTCTGTAAGCTGTTTTGAGTGACTGATTCACTTTCATGATCATAGAAGAGTGAGAAATAATGACTGTTACAGGTTCCAGTTTAAGTGGAGTTGACCGAGCATTTGCTTTTCTTCTAGAAGTAGAGATACATGGAACATTGAGACTTGCCTTTTGTTGTCATGTTTCTTCTGTGTGTTTTTTTTATATATTTTTTTATGGGAATGTTTCATGAATATGTTTTGTTTGCCTACATGTAACAGGTGATTGTGCACAAGACAATCAGGGACAGGAACAAACTGAGGAGCGTCACTCAGAAGATCATCCTGCAAATTAACTGCAAGCTCGGGGGAGAGTTGTGGGCTGTTAGCAACCCGCTGGTGAGTTGAAAATGTTTTCTTCATTTTGTCAGGGAACATTGCACATGGGGAGTTGAATTATAGGAATTTTGTGTTTCAAAGCAGAGCTGGGGTTGCTTCTAAGAGGTGGGTAGAGTGTGTTGGGGGTTCCACAAGTACCCAGATACCAACATGAACTGTGAAGAAGAGTGGAATCCTCTTCTTGGGAGAGCTCACTTTGTTCCAGAGGCAGGACACAGAAGGGTACGGTGTGTCCATGAAGATAATATTACAAATTTCTGCAAAAAGATGCCATTTGCTGTCGTTACAGGTTCTAGGCTGAATCAGTGTTTAAATCTTGGTCTGATTGCCCATGTTGATGTCGGCATAAAAGCTGGTCTCCTCAGCATAGAATCCATTGATATCAGTGATTCTTTCTTGTTTGAAGCCTGGAGTGAGTTAGAGTATGTCTTCACCTGCTGGCAATGATTCCAGCTTTTCTGGCTTGTACCTTGGCTCACTTGGCTTCAACAAACCCCCACCCCCCACCCCCACACAACACAGAGTCGCTTCAGTCATAAAGTGATGTGTAAGGTGAGCAGTGAATTGGATCTTTTCGTGTGTTCATTGTGGTTGACTAGGTGTTAAATATAGATATGAAAATGTGTTTGA
The DNA here is from genome assembly GCA_963584105.1 of Alviniconcha strummeri. Lineage (NCBI taxonomy): Eukaryota > Metazoa > Mollusca > Gastropoda > Provannidae > Alviniconcha > Alviniconcha strummeri. The sequence continues at coordinate 11,737,763 of OY757541.1, read as the reverse complement.
TTAATCCAGTGCATGAGGATTTTTGTCTGTTTTAGGAAACAGCAATGGTGGTGGGGATTGACTCTTTCCATGACATTCTCCGTGGTCGTCGATCGATCGGAGGGTTTGTGGCAAGCACAAACCCTGAGTTGACGCGATGGTTCAGCCAGGTTGCCGTTCAGATGCAGGGGGAGGAACTGGTTCCTGGCCTGCGCTTGTTCATGGTGGCTGCCATCAGAAAGTATTATGAGGTAAGCTTCATTTTTGTCTTTTTGCATCTTGGTGGAAACCATCAGAAAATATTATGAAGTAAAGGTGTTTATATTGTTTTGTTTCCTTGTGTTCCAGTGGCCTGGACTCGTGCAGTAAGCTCTTCTTTTTTTCTTGATTTATTTCTGTGGCATTTCATTTTTATTTGATTAATTTCTGTGGCATTTTAAATAATCAGTTGGTGGAAGAAGCGTGCGCCCAGCTTGACCAGCTGTCTGGATGTGTGTGCAGGTCAACCACCGGAAACCAGAGAAGATCATCGTGTACCGTGATGGTGTTAGTGATGGCCAGGTGGCTGTCGTGAAAGACTATGAAGTGAGACAGATAGTGGAGAGTTTTACAGACTTTGGTGCAGATTACCACCCCAAGCTGACTGTGCTGTTCGTGCAGAAGCGGATCAATACCAGGCTCTTCCAGAAGGTAGGTGAAGGGTAGGGGACTGGTCAACCATATGTCGCAGTAAATGGTGCTGCCTGGATTGGCTTTGATTATTGTAAGTGTATGACATTGAAAAACAGTGTAAATGAATAAAAAAAAGTCTTCGTCATTGTGTGAGCTTGGACTGTTAACGTGGCAGAACTGTTGTACTGGAGTTGTGCTTTCTGTTGTGAAGGTTTAGCTTGTTTTGAGCACTTTTAATAGTTTTATAGCTGAACTAGAGTGAGACACAGTGCTGGTTCCCACATGCTAAAAATACTACATATTATTTATATAAACAAATTATGCTGGCCATTTTGTACTGATGGGAATGTTTACTGTAGATGAGAAGTGTATATCTGTGTATGTGCAGACAGGTGACTTACCTTTTTTTTTCAGGGTCAGGGAAGCCACCTGGACAACCCTCCACCGGGCACTGTGCTGGACCACACCATCACACGACGGGACTTGTAAGTGGCCTTTTCTTTGCTTCCCAGCTGTAGTCTTTTACCTGCATTATTGTGTATTTCGTGATGGTTTGGTTTCTGGCGCAATTTCACTAGTTAAGCCCTGCTTCTTATCTATACCATGTGAAGCTGCTTTTGCAGGATGTTTGTGTATAGTGCTGTTCCAGTTTACTAGCTTGAACAGTTATGTCCAAACACATACAAGGTTAAAAAGAAAACTATAATAGCAGTTATGTCCAAATGCATAAAATGTTTAAAAAAAACTATAATAGCAGTTATGTTCAAATGCATAAAATGTTTAAAAAAAACTATAATAGCAGTTATGTTCAAATGCATAAAATGTTAAAAAGAAAACTATAATAGCAGTTATGTCCAAATGCATAAAATGTTAAAAAGAAAACTATAATAGCAGTTATGTCCAAATGCATAAAATGTTAAAAAGAAAACTATAATAGCAGTTATGTCCAAATGCATAAAATGTTAAAAAGAAAACTATAATAGCAGTTATGTCCAAATGCATAAAATGTTAAAAAGAAAACTATAATAGCAGTTATGTCCAAATGCATAAAATGTTAAAAAGAAAACTATAATAGCAGTTATGTCCAAATGCATAAAATGTTAAAAAGAAAACTATAATAGCAGTTATGTCCAAATGCATAAAATGTTAAAAAGAATACTATAATAATATTTGGATCTTGTCTGGGAATGCTAGCAGTTACTCTTGTTTCAGATTTTAAAAATAATTGTTTTTAAAGAGTAGTGCTTTGATGGTGGTGACCTGTTTTGTCTCCTTACAGTGGTTGATCATTTCTTCATACATTAGTGCAAAGGAGAATGGTTTGGACCGATCATGTGCCATTTTCACAACTGTTTATGTGACTTCCAATGTCAAACAGTTGGCAGTACAAAGTGTACAGGAAATTCAGATTTGCACAGCTGCATTGGTGGTCCTGTGAGTTTGCGCAGCTGCATTGGTAGTCCTGCATCCATTTTTTCATAAGCGTGGACTTTTCCATTTTAGACTTCCCAGAACGGATACGCTGTTTTTAGACAGTGCATGACAGGACTTCCCAAAGCAGATACGCTTTTCTAAGACAGTTGGCTGCCAGGAAGAATCAGAAGCCAGAGTTTCCTTTCATCATTGACGCAGATGGCAGACATTGACTGTTACTGAACTTGTCAACAGGTCACAAGAAAAATGTGCCTGTCCAGTTTGTTATATGATGTATATATGGAATTGGTGCAAAGTGACTTTTACCCCATGCCAGAGATTGGCCAATGTACTATGACTTGTGCTTTGTGATGGTTTAATGCAGCAGGGTAGTAAGACATTGTTAATGTTTGGTGTTCAGTGCACTTTGACTTGCAGTGCATTACGGCAGTGAGGTGTTGCAGTGTGTTGACTTGCAGTGCATTGGAGTAGTGAGGTGTTTCAGTGTGTTGACCTGCAGTGCATGTGTCACAGGTATGACTTCTTCGTTGTGAGCCAGCATGTCCGCCAGGGGACTGTCTCCCCCACCCATTATATTGTGGTGCATGATGAGATTGGCCTGCCCCCAGAGCGGATGCAGGTCTATACGTACAAGCAGACCCATCTCTACTACAATTGGCCTGGCACCGTGCGTGTACCAGCTCCATGTCTCGTAAGAATCACAAGCAGTTTTGTGTGCTTGTTTGAATGTTTATACATTTACTGATTTAGTGTACCAAGAATTAAAATCTTTATTGTATTTGAGGGTGTAATGCAAACTGGTTTTGAAAATGTATTTTAAAAAGATGAGAATGCTTTGTTAGGCATACTCCTTCCTATCATATTAAGCTGTTAGGACTTGCCAGCATCTTGGGTTTTTTGAGCAGTTTTGAAACAAAATTCCTTATCAAAACTGGTGACCTCAGTAACATTAATTTCATTAACTAGGGCATGCCAGTTGTTGTTTTTGGACTTGTTCACTGTAGAAGTATGAACAGTATATTTTAACAGTCATCAGCAAAGGTTTTAGAGTCCATGAATGGCACACAGTTTTTTCAAAGGTATTTTTTATTTGTGTTTTTGTTTTGTCTGACAACTATAGAAAGTGATGTTGTTGTGAAAAACCTAACAACAAGGTGAATGATAGATGTAGAGAATCATATGGTCAAGAATCTCTCTCTTTTTATGTTTAATAATGGTTCTAGAAACTGGTGAAAGGAAGTTTTGCCCTGTAGTATCTCCATTCATGCGTGTGGTAGTAAATCCTTTTAAAAAGTGTGTAGCCTAAGCCGTGTTATCTCAGCAAGCTGTGTATGTGTGTGTTTCAGTATGCCCACAAGTTGGCCTTCCTGGTGGGTGAGAGCATCCACAAGCCGCCTTCAGACCTGCTGTCTGATCGCCTCTTCTTCCTGTAGACAGCTGCTGTTTCTCCCAGGGTGAGATCTTTGCCACGCAACTCTGACAAATCAGTGGGACAGGTTTTGACGTTCTCTGTTGTTTCCTTGCCATGCAGCTGCGGCTGTGAAACGTTTGAGCCATTCTGAAAATGGATGCGTTTGACTTTACTACACAAGGGCAGCCATTGGGGCTGTGGCTTCCAGAGAGCTGGTGCTTTGCAGCATGTGCTGCCAAGAATCCAGATGGGTGTGATTTCATACAAGCTGCTCTGTTGCAGCTTAAGGTTGCAAGCGTTCAGAGGTAACAGGGAATGAATGGTCCAATGAAACAATGAGGATCTTTTTATGATTTTAATGGCTGGTGGTGTTTGATCAAAATGTCTGAAAGACATTGTAGGTCTTTTTGTAGATTCCCTTACGTGAGAAATTGCTGCTGGATACCCCAGCTGTAGATGTCAGATTTTGAGTTACTCTGGCTTGTATTTTTCAAGCCTTTTTTTTTTCTTTTTTTTTAATGCAACGATATGAGTGTGGGAGGTCACCAGACTTGATGAAATCAACAGCTTGAAGCACACGGTGCAGGCACTTGTACTTTTGTCCATGGAAGACAACTGTGTGCTCAGCTCAGCAATGGAAGCCCACTCGTTCCCCTTCTGTGGCCAGCAGGATCTGAGATGTCTCCCTCCACTTTCAGTTTTAATTTTTTGTTTCAGCCTTTGGCAGAGTTGCTATTGTTTTCGCTTTCGACAAAATGTTAAAGCTAATGTCCCATGTTGGTGTGAGATGGTGTGAGAGAGGAGAAATGAACTTTTGTGCCTGTTTTTACACTGGAAACTGTGTCTGCCCACCACACTGAGTACAAATGATGGACATTCCTCCACCTTGGGAAAAACATGGCACTGCAAGACTGAAGAAGCAGGAGCAATAAAGAAAGGAAATTGACTATGATGTTGCTGTAGGCAGTATGTTTTTACTGCAAGCAATGTGTTAATGTTGTGATATTGCTTTATGCAATGTTTTATGTTGTGAAATGGAGGAGTCCTTTTACAGCAATAACTTTGTGTCTGCCTTCACTGTATGTTGTACATCCAAAAGGAGCTAATTTTGTTTTTGTACAAAAAAATGTGTTACCTGTATATATATGTAAACAGAATACTTGGTCTGACATTTTTAAAATTGATGTTGCATTGGGAAGCATTAAATCATTTGATGTGCATCTTTTATCCCACCATTTTCCAAATGGGATTTATCATTCATAGTATTCAGTATCTCAGCAGTTTCATTCATTTTTAATTCAAATGAAGGAAAATGCTTGTGTCAACTCTTTGAACATTTCTGCGGTATAAAGTATTTAAACTAAGAAGCATTGACTGTTTATGGCTGTTTGATTACATGAAAACACAGGATAGGTATGTAATATTTATAATACATGTAGATGTCCTGACAGTTGACAACATTGAAATTTGTATGATTTTAGGACACCTAAAAATTTATGCCTGTCAAACTGAATTTGGATATTTTTAGCTTCCATTTTGCTGCTCAGCTCTGAAACTTTTCTTTTTGTTTGAGTTTTACTGAAGAATGGGGAAAATGTGTGCCCATAATGGCATTATTCAGTTCTTGAGAGAAATGTTGAGAGTTGAATTGTGCGGTTTGTGCATTAATCAGGTGCCAGTACTTGTGTTGTTTAATTACTGTGAAGTTTTGAGACAGGTCATCATTACAGTGTACATATGCCTATTACTGCACAGTGTAGTTGTCTAGTCATCCATTACACTCCTGCATCATTACAGTGTACATAGAACAGGTACAGTTTAAATACTGTTGAGGTAGAATTGGGTGAATGATGCAAAATTTTCTGCAAGCCCAAGTACATGCTTTTGTGTATCCATGTACAGTTCCTATGTGAAGGTTTGCCCTTGTAACATTGTGTTGACTGTATGGTCATGGTAAAAGGGTGGATGATTCTGTGTTGTGCTGATAAGTTTGACTCACCACCCCTACCCCCACCCCAACTGTGTCATGGATTGTCACTGTGACTGATTTCTTTGAACTGTGACCTGACTGCATAGCTTCTTTGAACCATGACCTGACTGCATGTACCCTGGCTTTAGACTGGTTTGCCTGCCATCTCAAGAAGCTGATAATCAGAGTAGGCATGAGTATATGTGGGCAGGGGGGACTGGGAGGGTGAACATGAAAAAAAAAAAGCCAACATGTTGTGTGTTAGTGTACTGCTGCATGAACTAGTTATGAGAGGATGAGGTGATTGTTTGTGACAGTTCAGGATGGTATCTATTAAACCAGGAATGTTCATGCATTTGATCCAGACTTTGTCAGTTTCCCAACTTTGCCTTCAGTGCAGTTCCCATTTTTGTTTCTGTTCATCAGTGAACATGCCTCAAGGTATGTTGTTTGACAGTGATAGCTGCTTTTCTCAGGTTAATTACAAGTGTGAGGTCATTGTCTCTGTTCTCACAGCTGGTGTCTCAAGCTTAGCGGTATAGAGTTGATGCACAAGCCACCTCAAAGGCTCGCCTTTCTAGCGTACAAGGATAAGACCTGGACCGCAAAAGAGGGGATGTTCAGCATGATACTCATAATAATGTTTCAGTTTTACCCCATCCTGAGGTGATCCTATGCAGTTGACAGAAAAAAGAATCCAAGGACTAGCTAACCTCAGTAAAAACCCTGATAAAAGACTCCTCATGAAAGACTACATTTTGCATTAGACCTTTTTTTTGCTCATGATTTTTAGGGTGAGCATTCAGTCAGGTGTTTGTCTAGTGTGTTCCTCTTGTAAGCGTGTATTTTTGTTGTTGTGATCATACACACAAGCTGTGTAAACTGAGTAACATGCACGTTTGCCTTGCATTGCAATCAAAAAGATCAGTAGAAAAAGTTAAGTTTGTTTTCTCATGTGGGAGTTTTGCTGAAGTGTTTGAGTGATTTTTGATTATATGTTCCTGTTAAATTTTTTCAGTTTGCCTCTTCTTGACAAAAACAGTCTTGTGTGCTCTGTTCCTTGTTCACATGCCCTGGTATAACCGTACTGGTTGACTGGCTGTAAAAAGCTGTGTTACTTATTTTGTTCACAGTGCAGCGGTTTTGTTTTTGTTGTCTGCCATTTTTGTTATTTTGACTCTTACAGACCTGTTTACCCCTCTTTTCACTTGTCAGTACTTTGGGCTGTCTGTCAGTAATACACACACTCCATTTTTCACTCTTATATTCATATCGCACACAATGTTTTAAACAGTTGTATTCACAATTTTTACTCAGACCAAGATTGTAACAAATGAAGGCACAATAGCCTCAAGTTTAAGTGCAATAGCATTTTGTTAAACTATTATTAAAAACACCAGTAGATCCATGGATTGTGATGATTACAAGTCTTGACGACTAACAAGTCACACATCACAGCTTCAGCTCTAATGATGTCCTGGTGGCCTTCACCTTGCTTTGCTTCTGGAAACTTTAAACAAAACGGCTGGGATTTCTTCAAAGATTCATAATCTTTGTGGCAAATGGACTCCACGTGCCTCTTGCAATCATTTCCACCACCATGTGTGCAAGTCGATGTTGAATGAACGAATCGCCTTTTTGCAAACGCAATAAACATGACCACCTCTCATGGTACTCTGGGTGATAAAGTTGGATTGCCTTAATTTTCTTGGGGGGAGTCAATCCCGATTCTTCAACACATCTTTTACTCATCTTCCCAAAGCACAATTTAAAGATGGCGGCAGAAGCAGAGTTTTAACAATGAGCATGCGCAGTCGGTATTCCAAGGGAAGTAATTTCCTGTCGTGACTTGGTTTTTTTCAACAGTTTCGATGCTGTGCCTGTGGTTTTACTCCAGCTTAAAATGTGGGAAAGGGAAAATCGGACAGGGACTGTAATTTTTGACCCAGCCAGCGTAACAGCGGAATTTGAGGTCTGTATCCGTTGGAATTACGGCGAAACTGTAGGGGTAAACAGGTCTGCTCTTATGAAAATAAATGTGTATGTTTGTAATCATTAATAGGTGATCCAGCTGGCTGGCCAACTATCTTTGGCAGAAAGGCGTGTTGTCATTTTCTTGGATGTTTTAATGTAATAATACAGCTAAAATATTTGAGTGAAGTTGTACTTAATTGGCCATGCCTGTTCATTTCAGGGTCCTTGATTTCATTTCATGGTCACAATGGTAAAGCATTTGAAACTAAAATTGTCTTAATGGTCACATCTTATCCAGTGCATTGTTTGTTTGCATCTTGTTGTTTTTCTTTGCTGTGAGGCAGCCCACAGTGAAACTTGTAGTGTTGGTTTTTCTACTTGTACAGATGTAACATTAGAGGCTAAAAACTGGCTAAAAACTGGTTCCCTGATCAAGAACTGGACGGGAGCTGTAAGTGGGCTCTGATATAATTGGTCAAGATGTTTAAGTGAGATTTGATGGTGTTGACACTTTCCGCTGTCACTGAACTGTTTGGCAGATTGTTCCAGTCTGAAATGATCCTTTCTGAGAATTTCTGTGGCGGTGACCCAGTGTGGTTGATGGGACATTAAAATCCAGGAGCTAGTAGACTGGACTTGAAAAATTATTTACATATGAGAAGAGTTTTTTAAATGTGCATTTGCTCATGACAGAATTTAATTGTTCTGAGGTGACACTGTAGGTGATAGGACTTCAAAAATTCAGTTACTAACTGGCTAACTATATCTTTGTGAGAAAATCATTGTCCACATCCTTGACAAGGTAAAAACGTTTTTTAACAGCTATTCCCTATTGTATATTGATCTGAGCTTGGGTCTGGCATAATGCTTGGCTTCTTTGGTTTGTAGATTTTCAAACATCATTTGAAGATTTTTTACAGTTTTAGACTTTGCATGGGGATTGCCTGTCTTGTGCTGTCAGTTTTAAGGTCACTAAAACTAAAATGAATCTATGCACCCCTAGTCCAGATGATTTAATATTTTCTTCGGCATTAATTTCAAGGAGGTAATTGACCTGTAACCAGTCGCAGCAGAACAGTGTCCATTGAATAGCATAATCCTTCAACACCTTGCCATTGAGATGTTTTATACTTCATTTTTTACGGCAACACCTGTTTGTACTTTTTTTTTTTTTTTTACAGTGACACCTGTTTACACTTCTTTTTTTAACAGTGACACTGGCTTATACTAGTTGGTGACAAAGTCATTTCAGTGCCACTGCAGCCTTCCAGATTCAAATGCAATAATTTGTATGTGATAGTTCATGTATTGTGGAGTTTATAAGTGGATTGACTGTATCACAGTATGTGGTGATTCATGTTTGTGTGGTTTGTGAGTGGGTTGATTGATTGTGATGATAGACGATCTTCGGAAATTCAGGGGACTGCATTCAGTGAGTGCTTGCGGGTGTAGTGCAGAGTAGGCATGCTTTGTTGGAGGTACAGTAAAGAAAGATGGCCAGATACTGGTAAAAGAAGCAGAAAAGGCATCAGAAATGCCGGTCAAGCACTGTTTGTGGGGTACATGCAGCTCTGATAGTAGGTTCCCCAGTTTTGTGAAGGCATCCATTTTGTGCTGTTTGCCAAACCAACACAAAAGCTTGAAGCATACCTTCGCTGCCTGCGGGCATCCCAACAATCACTCCAATGTCAGCAAAATTATCTCATTTAAAAATTTTTTTTACTCGAAGCAGTCAGAATTCCGCACATGAATGGCGTGGCTCGCCATTGGCAAGTGATGTGACAGTTGCTTTTTGTTTGTAGTTGTTGCTGGTGCGTGTGTTAGGGCACCAGTTGTATGTTTTTGCTTTGAGGATGGAATAACAAATGTATAAATATATACGTCAGCACTGCATAAAATAAGAAAATCTTCAATAATGTCCATGGAGGCGATCAGAAATTCCTGGGACATTTTAAATGCCATCTTGAGTCACGTATATCATTCAGATCAATCAAACAGCTTCATATCTAATGAATGAATCCAAAATTTGCAACAAAAGTGAGTTTTATTACAGTCTGTAAAAGGTGAGTAATCAGTACACGATTGTTTTATGGACATCAGCACCAAGGAAGCCTGCATGGTGTTACTTGAAAACTAGATCGAGATCAAACGTAAATGGTGCATAAGCATACTAAAAGACACAAATGTGATAACTCACTAGGCCTGACTTTTTACATCTATCTCCAATAAATTCTGCATTATATGTTGTTATTATGTTTGTTTTGGTCTGCTTATGCAGATTTTTCTGGCAGATTATTCTGCTTGCTTACATGAGTTAGGAGTTAGTTGCACACTTTGATCTGTCTTTAGATCTATTTCTGGGTGATTTCTGAATTTCAAGTCATTATTCTCTGACAGTTTACCACCTCTAAATTTGAACAAATTCAGTGAATATTGTATTAATTAACAGTACACACACGCTGCTGAAGTACATGTAAACAGGGTGTATTTGTTTTTTACACTAACCTCCTGATGTCAAATGTCCTGATGGACATATCGCTTTATGCTGACACACAACACAGAGCTGTTGATCTATTGGGCTATCAGTTTATATGAGAAATTATCAACAGCTCAGAACTTACCAAATTTGAAGCAATCTTTCAGTGAACTACCTGGAGAAGATTGTCAACTGCTATCCACAGTCCAATGCGAATGATGGAATAGAGCAACCAGCTTCGCTATTTCTGGTTCTGTATTCAATCCTCTACCCGCAGTGATCTTCTGGTAAGCCATGAAATGCTACTGATGTTGCAGCAGAGGCTACCGATTTTTTTTTTTACATTTCTTCTTAATCTAGAACTCGGTGTAAATAATGAACGCTCTCAGTCGATTCAGTCAGTCCTCCATTCCAAATGGGCACACGGCATGTGGCCCCACGAAAAAGACCGTAGTATGCGGGGACAAAAAGAAAAGTGTTTCTTGCGCATAGCACGCAGCTGGCAGTTCAGTATAGTATAGGTCCATGCATGAAGGTCTGATACTGTCCCAGGCCAGTACTTTTCGACTGCTGCCTCCATTCTGAAATCATGGACCAATATGTATATATATGCCAGTATATATAATATAGATCAAGTCCGTGTCTGGAATGATGTCCTCCCACAGGGGCTTCCCGCTTCTGGATTATCTCTCCTGTTATTTCCAGATATCGTCTATTCTTGTAATGTGTGGTCTGAATCTTGGTGGATCACAGTCAAGTACTGGCTCTTTTGTTGGTAGATACTAGTCTTGAGTGCAGCTATAAAATGTCCCAAAAGTAGAACATTTCGGTTTTGTCTTTAGTTGATTGTGCAGTGCAGTGAGTTTAACTTGGGTTAAAGATGGCACTTTATAAGAATGATCTGTTATTAGTTATATTGACTTTGCAGGATCTACACAGACTGCTATTATTTAAGTATGATAATAAAGTAAGTCTCAGGCAGTGACCAATTTTGAGTGCATTAAGAACAAACAAAACTGATTAGACTGCAGAGTAATGCAAGAAATTTCTTTCTGACAAACTGAATTTGTTCCATGTCCAGTTTTACTTTCGTTCTTTGCAATTTTAAATACATGCCCATTGTGTTCAGCTTTTATTCTTCCCAAAATACATGTCCGTTACTTTTAGTTTTAAGTTCAGCCAAGCTGCAGCTGAAACAAATGTTGCATAACTTTATTTTATTTTTAACGGAATTGTAGGAGTCAAGTTTTGTGCAGCACCTACTACAGTACCTGCATGTAAGACCTTGTATCAGCATATTGTAAGCTTTGTCAGATACAAATAATCTTGCACCAGCACAGATGAGCATGTTTATTTCAACACTGCTTTCATGATGGCTGCCAACAGGAAAATACTCATTCTGTTTTCTTTCCTTCCTGTAATTAAAACTGCTCAGTACTGAATTGTAATGTGCTAAGTAGGCAAGAGCAAGATTTGTGTTTTTCAGGTTAACTGTATTGTGAACAACTCCAAGTATTGGTTTATGACACCCTTGCTTCAACCACTGCCATAACTGGTTATGTCATAGGTCTCCGAAAACTGACAGCTAACTGACAGTTTTTCACTGGTGCTCAACCAGCAGTAAGTTTGTAAGAGATTTTTTGGATTAGTAAACATGGTGCTTAATGTCCACAGAAACCGTACGGCTTATTAGGAATGGGGAGAAGGGGTTATGAAAGTGGGGGGAGAGGGAGACTATTATACCTATTGCTACACTGTCACCACCAGAATGACACCTGCATTAAGATGAGCAGTGATGAGAGCCATTTTAACATTTCATTAATTGTGAGGGACAAAGTTACAAGACAGCATCCAGAGACCACAATTTTTGAAGAGAAAGGTGAGCTGAAGCTGTTTATATCAGGCGTTTCTTTTATAACCATCCACATTGCCTACACCATCACAAATAAAACCCGGATCATTTGAATTGAGACGGAACTCTTATCTGGGGCAGACATGCCTCATGTTTACGTACATGCTTTAACGCCATGTTGCTTTCATAGTCTTTATTAGTAAAACCTTTCACAGGGCACTGACTACATTGGCAGACAGCTGTGCAGAGATACAGAATGCCTCTTCAGTGGCATAACCAATTCTGGCTGAGTTTGGAAGATGGTTCTGAAAGCAGAGCTTGGAGTGTGTTGTGAATTAGGAGTTGAACTGTGGTCCTGGAGTTAATCACCTGTACTGTAATTGGAACCACAAAAAAAGAGGATATTTTGATATTAATGCCAGTGTTGCAGAACGTTTTCTTCATTTGAATACCACTATTTTAACTGTTAGTGTTGTGGTTCTGGCTGTTACTGGGACCCCACAGCCCCATTAATCGCAGACTCGGCCAATTCTCAGCATGTTAGAGGAATCCAGTTGTGTATTCTGTTAATAAGGAGAGGAATCCAGTTGTGTATTCTGTTAATAAGGACCCCCACCAATTCTCAGCAGTGTGTGGAGAATTAAACTGTTATTCACAAACACAGAAATGATATCTGAACATGGGGTATGATATCTTTGAAATTTGCTAGGGATAAATGGGTCTGTCATTGTGAACATGGTGCAGTGTGGCCAAAACCCATTGTGGCCATGGTGCAAAGTGGACTGCTGCCAAGTTTCCATCTTTGTTGTAGACCTCCCCTAGGCTAGTGCTATTGCTAGCCTAGAGAAAAAACAACCCGCAACTCCCTCCAGTCCAGGCAGCCAGGTTGTGCTGTGCATAGACCAAAGATGTGTACCGGGTATCACAGTGTCAGCTGACACTGTCATCATGCTCTTGCTTTGTGATTTATCAGTGTAATCGTGCTGACTGCTGTGCAAAAACTGCCAGGCTGTCTATGAGGCTGCAACACTGTGTGTGGTGTTGACACTGTTTTAACCGAACACTGGCTTTGCATTTTGTATAGATCATTTTTTATTTTACATGCAACATGCTATGATTTCAGAAACAATAAGAAAAACAGAAAGGGGGAAAAGAAACAACCCCACAAACAGAAAAACAAGTGAAATCTGAGTTTTTATTTGTGTCGATTGTGTGTGAAGAGTGGTGTAATGTGCAACAACATGTGTAGATCGACAGCTTGGTAAAATGACAGCTTAAAATTGAGCTTGGCTCTTCCACACTTCACCCCACTCAGCCAGCAGGCAGCATTCAGTGATTTCTGCTGGAGTGTATGGAGCAAGCAGAAACAAGACCATTAAATATGTGCCATTTTGGAAAGCAGGTCACAACAGTTGGATGTTTTATGATATGTAACTGTTTGTTTTGTTTTTCCATCAGAGCATCAGTGGTAGCAAGTAGTCTGATGAAGATTTCTTGTTCATTTCCATTTAATTTTAAGTTATAGTTAGTGCAGTTTTTGTGCACAACACTCAGCAGGTGCAAATATACCCATCCACAACCCTGCATGACTGGAAATGATTTGTCGCGATGTGCTTCTCTTTGGACTGCAGTGGGCAAGTCCACAGGTCTAGTTTTGCATTTTACTTACTCCAGATGACTGGACATGTATCCTTCACCTCATACACTGCCAAACACACAAACAGTTAAAAAAAAAAAGAGTGCTAAGTTGAATCAGAGAAGATACAAATGTGCACATTTTCCGGGTGAGCCCCTTTTTCAACGTGACAAAAGGGCAGTTAAATGATGATAAATGAAAACATCCGGTTACAGTTTGTCAGTGGAATGCCTAGAGTGTGGAAGTTTTTTTTCTTTTTCTTCTCATACACTTCATTCACCCAGACTGGTCAGGGTTGAATAGCACAACACTGGCCACCTGCTGTCCCCTCATTCAGTGATTCACAGCAGGATCCAACAACACGCTGGCTTTTCACTCATAAACTATGTGCACATAAAAAGCATCAAGACTGCATTTGATAGCACTACACCGGTTGTGTGCGCTCTGCTCATACACTGCATTCACTGGTCGATTGGATGGTGCCGCAGCAGCTGCCAGATTTTCCCGCAAGCTCATGCACTGCATTCACTTGGTGATCGAGGTGGAATAACCCTACACTCTGTCTGCCTACTGGATAACTTTACACTTTGGTTGCCTGCTTTTGCCCAACACGTTGCACCCATTGTGAGTGGTCAACACTAGGTTATAAATATAGTATACTGCACACATTAGAAACCTGAATGGTGTTTCAAGGACATTTAATATTGTTTTAACAATGACAAAGGATTTTATCCCACAAGATGGCAGCCCATCTGCAAATAAGGAACTAGAACATTTAATTTTGAGCTGGTTTCATTCAATCATACATTTGAGAGTAAATTTATATTGCGTGGGGGTCAAAATAAACTGGACATTCCGTTGTCAAAAGTCGGGATGTAGTCAGTAGTGTGACCACCATTTGCATGGGGGACCTGGGTCCGTATCTTCTGGATGGCCTGGTGGAGCTAAGTAAGTAACTTGGTGTTTTATGCCCACTCAACCAGTACATTTATGTCAGGGCAAGACACATTTTGTCATCACATAACAAATGTTCAAAATGTGTATGTACTACTGGTAATGTACATATTTTTTAAAACATACTTAAAATTTAAGGTGGGTAAAAGACAGAACCAAAAAGGCCTTTTTTAGAGTTTAAATTCTTCCCAAAATAGATTTATTTCAAAAAGTTAAAAATATTTTCCAATGAAATTTCTTGAAATAAGATATATATGCAATGACTGAGCTGTAAAATAGCTCTCTTATTTCAATAAAATCTGAACAAGTGAGTAAAATATGTTCAATAGTTAGTCTTTCATCAGATCCGATGCACATTGGTGGTTCCTCAAAAGGAATGTGTCATATATATGAATGACCAATGTGCAATCAGTACATCACTGATTCTTTTCTGTTTTATTCCGAGGACATATATTACAGTCTTTTAAATGAGAAATATCTTGTGTAGTTTCTTTTCTGGGAACTCATCACACTCTAACTGCCATAACTGTAGCAAATATCTATTTACACTAGACTTAATCCATGAAGGGGATGAGCTCATCTGAGATATCGCCATCAAAGGAATCCTTAGCAGCAGGGTCTGCAGCTGAATTACCTTTAATGCCCACATAGCTGGGGACCCAGATAACGACAATCTCCTTCCCATCTTTGGTCAAATACATATAGTTTTAGCTGCGTGGCTGTTGCTGGGCTTGGATACATGTACAGGTCTGCTTGAGCTGGTCTGCAAAATGTTTCATCTGGTTCAGATCCAGGCTGAAGGAAGGTCAAAGATCCTGATGATCTACTGGAGGATGTGTGCTATGGGCCTGGCAGCGTGTGGGCAGTTTGATCTTGGCACAGTGACCATGTACATATAATAATTGTATAATACAAGGAATTTAAAAAGAAAGAAGATAATTTCTCATTATCCAAGATCAAAATGCTTTTACTGACTACTAAGTGTCACTGATCAGTAAACTTGTTTTTCTTAAAAAAACTAAAAAAAGTAAAGCAATAGAAGGTAGCAATCATGGGTTCAATAAAATTGATGTACTAACTACTATGTTTCGGTAATTTTGAAATGACAGTGTCTGCATCTCTGACAGCTTTCTCCATGTCTTTAAACTGCATCAGACGGCAAGCCTCCTCCAACGGCACCCATTTGAAGTCTGTGTGCTCATGCGACAGTGTGACAGGAAAGTTGGGGTCTTTCAGTTCTGAGAGCCAGTACACAACTTTCTTGGGTTTGCCATGTGCCTCATAGTAAAGCACTGACTGGAAATTGTCCAAGATGTTCAGCTGCTCTTTTGGCAGTCCAGCTTCCTCTTCAGTTTCTCTAAGTGCTGTTTCAAACTCAGACTCCCCAGGGTCAACATGTCCTGAAAATAACAATTCATGTAGCTTTTATTAAGTAATTTAAGTAACAGTCTAAGACAATACACCAAGGAACAATTTGTTTCCCCTTTATAAATGTAAATGTCAAACTCTGTAAAGACAGGAGGTTCATCCACCATGGCCCAACAATCTGAGTTCAGCATCAAGTGCAGCTGAACTTTTTGTCAGATTTATAAAGTTGGCTGCTATACTATGTTCTCCACAAAAGGGCAGCATTTGACTGTAAAACCAAAAGCCTACGTCAAGAATGTTATGCCTGCTTTTAAAAATGCTGCATACATTTGTTGTTGATAATAATAAATCCATTTTGCAAACATGTATAAAAAATAGGCCACTATATTTTCATTTATTAAACTGAAATATATATATATATTGAAAACACACACACACACACACTATAAATCTCTGTGGTACAAAAATGTTACTCATTTCCTACAATGGTTTAAGTTCTCTAACACCACAATTCTGGTTCTATTAGTGTTACATTTATCGTTCTACATTCTGTTTAACAGTCAAGTCAGAACACCAAATTCATGCAATTGCAAGACAATCTTGCAAACTGTGGGGAGTCAAGCGAGCATCGCCGTTGTAGTGTTGTACAGAAACGTCAGTACCCTCGACTCTAGAGATTAGCTGGGATGGAACAGACAGTTCTTCTTCCAGTAATATCCACGATCAATGTTGATCAATCACTGATATTTTTGAGGTGCGAGGAGGGGTGTGGCTGAACACCAAAAGCCCCTGTCTCCACACCATTGCTAGTGTTCTGATACGGGAATGGAGACAAGAAAATTAGAAAGACAGTGCAGTAGACTCTTCTTTTAATCAAACTCTGAAAATCGAGCAAATGTCGGCCTTGTTTGGGGGTTCAACTTCATTCAACTCAAGCGAAGTATTACACTAAAACTAAGTAAAACTTAAAGGAAACATTTAAGAGAAAATGCCAGTCTTCTTTAAAGTCTCTCGATAGGGACATCCTTCTTCATGGGTTAACTTTACCTTTTGGTGTTCCCCAGTGACCTCCGTATTTGTGTTTCATTACAAGATACTCGACATTCTGGCACTGTCTGCGAAAAACGATGAATCCCGCTGCCACAACAAGCTTGTTCGCTGCCATTTTGAAACAAGGGCAAGGGCAATTATTACCTCCCTTCGATCGTGCCCGACCTCGGGAATGCTACTGCCTTTTGTACACATCAGCCACTGACTGCCTGCTTTTGCCCTATTACTTTCTGTTCCTTTTTAGCTTGCGTAACGCCGTGAGTGTTGTGAAGCCCATTTTCCTCCAAAGTTGGAAGTTTTCATTTAAACGGTGTCGTCAGCAAACACACACACACACACACACACACACACACACACACACACACACACACACACACACACTGTGACAAACATTCTAACTCTGTCTGATACACTTTTGCATGGAAGCATCTGCATTTGCGCATGTCCACCAATGTATTGAAACACACAACAAAACCCAAGCACCAACTTTAAAACTAAACATTATTTTATGGTGCACAGCCTGAGATGTCAAGCCACTGATAAAATGAATGCACTTTGTCACAGAAAAGTGTAAACATTCAAATTTAGGTTCACTGTGACTTTTGCTATTACAACTGCTATCTTTACATGTACATCTTACAAACCTAGCCCACCATATAATACTGCTTCACTTTTGTCCATCAGCATTGCTAGACAAGGTAAATGTGACAAACTGTACAAAGAGATAAAACTGATATGGACTAATCATACAGTATACCCCATCTCTTGTCAAATTTCTTGATAAAGGCACAGTAAGAGGTGGAGTCTGTGGTGCAGAGCAAAAGTACTCACTCTTGAAAGCCAAAGTTAAGCACAACTGAATGTGGTCATCAAATGGATGGGTGACCATTACATACTAGGCTTTGCGCCTGCCCTGAGATTTCTCTGGAGTCAAATTCAGTGCAGACTCTACAGCAGCTCTTGAATGAGACAATAAACCGAAGTCCCCTGTGTGTATACTGTGTATACTTGTCCACAAAGATCACATTTGGATGTTAAAGATCCTGTTGTTCATGTCAGTTTGGTGGATTATGGAAACACCAAAATAACCCAGCATGCATTAAAAGTGTCAGTCTTCAGAGTATTGAAGCTGGACACTATATATATATGTATATATATATATGGAAGAAAAAGAGAAGAGAATCTAAAGAATTGTTACACAACAATCTCATTTTTGAAATGCTTTCAAAATGTTAGGCAAAATTTCTAATGATACAATTTTGAAGAAATAAAAGTGAAATCTAAATTTCAGTACAAAAACAAATGTACAGAAGTATGTACTCTTCTCCTTGAGTGGCCTACAGCGTAACATCTTTGTAATATATATATCATGTCCATAAAAAAATATTTAAAAAAACACCATGGAGGAGAAGTGTGCTGCTACCACACAAACCTCCTTTTTCTTTTCTTGACACAACCACAAGAAATACCGAGAGAAAAATGTTGATGTATCAACTAATCAAGTGAACTTCTCCAGCAACAGTGACCACTAAAATTGAGCACAATAAGAGATCAATAAAATGACTCTGATATTTTCAGTTCATATGCACATAGTGGGCATACAAACTTTATAACCAAAGCAGGATTCTATTATTGCATGTCTATTTCTGCAAACAGACTAGAGCTGAAATGGACAATACTGAAAGTATAACAAACAAAACACGGTATCTGAAGTCAATGGATATACAGACACAGATAATCCAAGGAAAGTTTTCTTTGGAAAGCGGATGTGGATGAAGCTTTTGATGTCTCAGTAAAATGATAAGATTAGACAGAAGAGAGCCGGGGATAGTCAGAAGAGAGAGAGGGCAGAGACAGAAAGAGGGGAAGTGATAAAATTCCACATTGTACAATTTAAAGAAATACCACAGCATGTCTTTAAAATACAAAAAAACCTTGCAAATCAAAAACAACGGTTGCACTCAACAGTAAAACAGTAAAATACAACTTAATAGTCTGCCTTGAACAAATGCAGTAGAGAAAGCAATCTTTAACACTGGGAGAAATGGCATGAAACTTGGCTGGAAGTAAGATACATCAGGCAACTGTAACATCCAGATCCATTTTATATATGATTATAATTGGTTTCACATGAGAAAACACCAATCATAACTTCTCTCATTCACACACGTTCATGGGTTTGCATAAAATCCTGTACAATTCTCCTTTAACCCAAGTTTTTCATTTTTCATTTAGCCTCTGCAATATACATTATGAGATTCATCAGTAGTAAAAATGTTCTCCAAACGGTTTAAAAACAAAACAGACAGGTCAGTTAGTGACTGGATTTTCACATCCTGACATCATTGGGTCCTCTCAGGACACAGGAAGGGAGGTAACTGTATCCTTAGGTACAGTATTTTCATAATGAAGCAGTAATACTACTGCAAATAACAACCAAGCTTCCTCTACCATGGCATCCTACAATCTATTCATGGCACCTGGTCTCCACAGAAGACTTGACGATTTAAAGATGAAACATTTCAAAACAGTAAAACATGTAAGCGGTTGTCTCGCATTCATTGACTTGCACATCTCACACCCGTTGTAAAAAATAACAAAACTAAAAGCAACACCTCCCCCATGTTTTTTTTTTAAATTCATTAACTGATTAAGCGTGAAGACATTACAAGAATGGAGAGTTTCGGGTTGTCCTTACAAGGGCTGTGAAATCCCACTTACTAATGGCAGACAAGCGTTTACCAAAAGTAACTAAGGCCTTTTGAGTCCTATACCCAATACAAATCACCGACTTGGGTAGGGATGTCTGTCTGACCATACTAAACTGCTGTGGACTTTCAAGTCCTAACACTCAATATGCATCATGGACAAAGGGATTTTCACCTGATCACAAACAGCCCTGGACTTTGAAGTCATAAGACTGAATATAAATCACTGACTTAGGTAGGGTTGTCTGTCTGACCATACCAAACTGCTGTGGCCTTTCAAGTCCTAACACTCAGTATGAATCATGGACTTGGTCTGTCTGACTAGAACGAACAGCCTTGACCTTTCAAAGTCCTCATACTCAATATGGATCACTGACTCAGGGGTATCTGTCTGATCACAATATCACAACAGTCTACTCCTTTCAAAATCTGATACTCAGTATGGATGACTGACTCAGGGATACCTGTCTGACTAAAACAAACCACCTGGACCTTTCAAATTCTAACCTCCAATATTAATCACTGGGTTAATAATGTCAGTTTGATCACAATAAACTGCCTGGATCACTTCCCATGAACATCTCAGTTCTCACATATCACCACCAAGCAACCGGTGGTTATCATAGCACCATAAGAAGGTCATTGTCTGCTGAGAACATTGCATCATCATGATCGCTTGTCCATTTCTTGCTGTATCCTGTTGGAAAGAGCTGAGACGTATGCTGCCTTCAGACTGCAACTGTGCCCCAGCTGGTGTGCCACACTGTCTGCTGTGTCATCCTGGAATACAAAACCAAGCATATAGTGATGGCTACTATGATAGTATATATATGTGAGTACAAAAGCAACTGACTCATGTGGTACAAACTGTGAACTTGATCAGAGTGCATAAATGCTCTGGGACGCCATTTACCTGTAGCTAGCTAGCTTCGACTAGTGCACCCTGTACCTATGGTAGCTGAAAACTTCACTACTGCTGAAAAAAATATTTGATTTGGGAATCAGCATGCATTATATTCAAAACTTCAACTAACCAAAAGCTTATCAAGTTACTTACTTTACGAATGAGGTGCTTTTGGTACAGTCTGTGTTTCTTTTTCGTTTGCACACTCTTTATTCGACTGGACAACAGATACCTTGTAAACATCCACTGTGTGAATCTGCCCACTTCGATCTTCAAACTCCAATACAAAAAGTTGCTGTCTGTTTTCTGAAACACAGTTGCCAAATGTTCAGTAGGATCATATTATATCCAAAATGATTTAACCAGCCAAACTCAACTTAGTAAGTATGGTTAAACCCCCAAAGGAAAAACAAATTACAAATCAGCAACAAGAAGAGCAGTCAACTCAAAGTGGAACAATATCACTTACTCAGTTACTGACTCCCTTGAACAATCACAACAGAGACAGAGATAACATCTCTTTCTCTCTCTCTCTCTCTCTCTCTCTCTCTCTCTCTCTCTCTCTCTCTCTCTTAACAGAAAAATAACCCCCTGGCTGCAATCTGAGAGGAAAAGAAGAAACATAAATTCTGTACACACACACACACACACACACACACACACACACACACACACACACACACACACACACACATATATATATATATACATAATGCACAGGTCTTTGCTTAAAGGAAGATGCAGAAGCACGCAGCCTGAAATCATGCTTTTAAAAAACCCATAACATACATATAAATATGTTTCAGCACAAGGTTTCATACTTACACCAAATCCACATGAAGCTAAATATATAATACAAGTGATATCAAAACTAATTTTCTCCCTCTGCAAATGTCATGCTCTCTTTTCTGAATATGTAACATACAGTATTAATATCGACCACAAACAGAAGAAGCAATACCTAATAGATTATTTTACGTGTCTGTAAACATCTTGTTTGTTTATTGTAATACTCATGCAGGGTTTGAATCTGATCAGACGAGAACTTGCCAAGAGTAAAGAATTTTCAGTTTACTTTAAAAATGATGTTGAAAAGTGATATTACAGTTATTCTCAAGATAAACGTTTGATCTTAAGGAAATATAGTGGTCTGGACTCACAATCACAATAGGCTTTCTTCCAGGGTGACTATTAATTAAAAAAATTCATGCTGACAAGCTTTTTGCACAGGGTCATATCTTAGTTCTTACTCTTAGACTTGTTAGAAAAAAGAAAGAAAAAACAAAACAAAAAAAACCCACACCTCTCCCCTCTTTAAAGTTACCTTTTTTCAAGCAAGGTGGGACATAGACTTGTTTTTCAGGCTTCTTTGGTCTGTCCTTAGGCTGTCTGAATCTTGGTGGTCCAGCAGTCTCCAACTTTGCCTTCACTTCTTTGTCATAGTTATCTCTGTGCCAGTTAAAACAACATTACTGCCAACATGCTGTGCAACTGTCAAATACCAACAAATATATATAACAACGCAACATATATTTCTTCAGATTTAACAGATAGACCAGATTAAATTAACAACTTTAACTCAAGAACTCACACTGCCTCTTTGCTTGATCCTTGGGCAATTCCAACACGGATTTGAGGTCTTGTGCCCAATATCAAAGAGGCGGGTGTGTGCAACACCGACAGGCATGGATACTTGTTGGGTGCAGCCAGACCCAATATATCCATCAGTCATCACAAATGAAGCCAATCTTAGACACTAATTTGAATATAAAACCATGGGAACACTATAATTTATAGAAATAAAAATTGCTGATATAAAGGTTTTAGTTCAATCACTTCAACATGTTGGAAGAACTTTTTTGAAAAGGTTGCTTTCTTTAAAGTAATTAGCCTTCTTTGTTCCAGTCTGAAAAAAATAAAAAATAATAATAATGAGCTTTTGTTATTGCAATCCTCTTTTTTCTGTAGCATTATTATTATTATTATTATTATTATTATGATCATCATCATTATCAGCTTAAAAAATATATCATTTTCATCTGCCAGCTGCTTTTACCAGAAAATGAAAAATTACAGTAAGCTAACAAAAGCATGGGACAAACCCAATAGATCACACCTTCTCTAGAATGCTGCTACATGTCATCAGAAGTTAATTCCATAAATTTAAACACAACAGACTTTTCTAAGTCACCAAAATGAAAAAATACAAAAGTATGCATAATTTATAATTCTTGTGTGACTTGTTTTTCAAAGACACTTTACAATGGTGACTTCAACCTAAAACGCAGGAAATATCACAAACTGCAGGAAAGAGCACATGAAAAAGGCATCATGCAGTGACACTGATGACTTATAAGACTGATATTTAAATTAATGGTACTTTCAGTCCTAATTGTTCTAGAACTTTTGCAGCAGATCATGTTCTACCTGTTCCAAAGCACTTGAGGAGTTATTCTAACTGGACTCTGTGAAGCCTAGTTTCTTTAAATATTAGACTGCATCGAAGTTGAATAATTGTTAACAGTGACGGCTGGACTTTCTGTATTTGAATATTCCCCCATTGTAAAACCCCAAATCTGAAATCGGACCCTGTGGGTCCCTCTTCATCTTTGACCATCCATAACGTGATTAAGCAGAAACTGATTGGAGATTCTGCTGTACTTTGGGAAGCTGCAGTGCCCTACAAAGTAATATTTACCTAAATAAACAGTATGTAGGGCCATTTTCTTTCAACGATCCCCTTTATACTCCTCCCCCCCCCCCCCCCCCCCCCCCCAATAATTTGAGTAAAAGACTAAAACGGGGGACCAAAAAGTGGCTCTCATATTGGTGGTGTTAGGAGTAGGCCTACCGCTAGGTTAGCGTTTGGCAAATAGTCTGCAGTCATCTTTTAAAACGCAAAGATGGTTGAGGATACCTTTCAACTTGATTTTTTATGATGGATTTCATGAATCCGTGCTGCATGTTAATGCGTGCGGTAGCCATCGCGATCAGAGAAGCCGTTTTGGCTGCTGAATGTGTAAAACGTCACCGGTTAGCGTCCAGTTGTCTTTTCTTTTCTTTTCTTTTTAATGAAAGCAAAACTAGATTAGAGGTTTCACTTCTGCAATAAGCATTTAAACTCCAGAGAAGATATATTCTTGTAACTTCATTATTTTTAACGTATGGAGAACGGCTGAACTTAAGGTTTACACTAGATTTGGTGACGTTTTGTGCACAAAGCCTTCAAGATGGCGTCCTCCAGCGTGAGAGAAAACCCGGCAAGTGCTGCCAAACGCCAAATGCCCCTGAAAAAGGAAGATTCTGACGCAGGTAGTCGTTATTCATCCATAAATGTTAAGAAATATTATCAGATCTGTTAAATTTACAAGCTTCTTAGTCCTACTATCGTAGTAAACCAAACCTTACCAAACCTCTCCATGAACGTCAAGCTTTTGATCGTGTAATTTTTTTTCTTTCTTTCTGTTATTTAGTTTTAACGTTAGATAACCTTTTTAATTAAAAATAACACCCAGGGCACTTTTCGTGACCACCTTATCAAACACACATCGCTACAGGACTTGCAACGCTCTGACAGGAAGAAGAAGAAGCCGAGCCTACCAACTACTTCAGTACTTGATAACTTGTGTTATAATTTGTAAGCACGTTACGACGGTACTGTAGTGTCAGTATCACTAAAATAGTAATACTAATATTGTAATAACACCAATGATCGCGCTAGACAATTTTCAAAGTGTGTGACATCTGCAAGATAGCAAAAGTGGTTCATGGAAACTGGTCAAACACCGTTCAGATACACGGCCATCTAGAGCTCTACTAAAGTACTAACTACTAACTACAGTACTACTAGTACTACTAGTACTACAAAGTACACTACAGTACTACTACTAGTGTTAGTAGTCCTACTAACAAGTACCCAGCTCTGTTCCACATCTAGAACACACACACACACACACACACACACACACACACACACACACACACACACTGTCTCACACACTGTCTCACACACACACACACACACTGTCACACACACACACACGCACACGCACACACACACACACACACACACACACACACACACACACACACACAAACTCACTTACTGTCACACACACTCACTTACTGTCACACACACACACTCATGCACACATGCCATAAGCACTCACTGTTTCTCTGTGCCACATTTTTTTTTTTTTTTTAAGTTTTTATTTTTATTTTTTAGAACTGGTCATGAAAACAAAATAACAGTCTAACTGACCGCTGATTTTTTTTTTTCCCGATGCGTGCAGATCTTAACTTACAGAATACCAGAAATCACTGGTTAAAACTAGCCCTGAAATGCTAAACAACATTTTCTGTTTGGGCCTTAGGGTGTAAAAATTGCACATTGCGTCCACCACGTGGAGAGTCCCAGAAGAAAGAGGAAAATTTGACCTCTGGTTTTGGCATCAAAGAGTCTGTTTCATTGGTTGACCGTTTGATATGATAGTTGATACTGTTCAACCTTTGCTCTTTCAGTATGCTAAATTTCATTGGCCAAGTATTTATAGTTTAGCTGGGCCATCCCAACACGATGAACACAGTGCAATGCTCGTATTCAGCTCGTGGTGCCATCAGCCAAGATTTAACTGCACATCGCTGACAGTGCAAAGTCTGGTGTTGCAAAACAGTGCGCGGAGCCACATTCACTGGTTCATATCTCGTGATAGAAATGTCACACACATTTCAAATTTGAAACAGTGAACAAGCAGACAACAGAGACCAGATTCATGTCTTTTTCAATATTTTATTGACAAGAAAAAAAAATTGCTTTGAGTTTTAAATCACACAGAACGCCACATCTTGACCAAGATGCGTTTGGGCCTCCCTAACATTGTGAAATTACTTGGCCATGAAAGTTGATGAAACAAAGCATTGACATAGACAGGTAGATAAAGTAGACTGCTCAAGTTTTTGCTGGTTTGGAACCTTCACAGTACTCATTCAAACTTAAACTGAAAGTGTTACTGGACTCCAGGCAATACAATTACAAACAGTCTGTTTTACCAACCAGTTCAGCACATTCGTGGGGGGGGGGGGGGGGGGGGGATTGTTGAGCTACCATTGCTCTGACCAGGTGCCTTCTTTCCTTGCAAACCCTTTTTTTTTGCACAGCACACTGATGTACAACTACAAGGAAAGGCAACAATGCATAGATAGAAAGATACAAAGTATTAATTAAACTTCAAAGCAAGAATGTGTTAAACTGGCCAGTAAAGCCAGTTGTTTGTGTGAAATAATGAAGCCTGAAGCACTGAAGGGGAGCCCAATGTTTTTCTCTTTTTTTCTGTCAAAACATTTGTGTACAGGTCTCTAAAACTGTCAAGAAACACACACACACACACATATGCACACACTCACACCCACAAGCACATATGCAGGCACACATGCATACACATGCAGCCAAAAGAAAACTTAGCATTTTGATGATGTGATAACACTTAAAGTTAAAACAGCTGTTTTCATAAAATGTATCACAGTATGAACACAGAACTTGTGTGTGTGTGTTGGGGGGGGGGGGGGGGGGGTAACATTTTTGTAGTGGACAATACTCACCAATTTGCACAAGGACAGTTCTAGAATTTAGCAAGTGATTCAGGTGATTCTGCAATCAATACTCAGTTTAGGTCATTAGGAATTCCTGCTCAGACAAGTTAGAATCACTTAATTGAGAATCCAGCAAACTCTGACTTTGCTCAAAACTTTCTAATATTTCTACAGGATGCTATTGCTAATTAGATTGGAATCAATTCCATGACACTGACAATGATTAAGAATAAGAGCTGAGTAATAAATTCAGAACTTAGAAAAGAGGCGTAGTTGAAGTTAAATGTTTTTCTTGATCTAGCAGTAGCACCAGAGATTCAGTTCATCAAGGTTTGGTTTGTTGTTCACTAACTTAACTTTAGTTGCATTCCTGCATAACTGCAATGTCTTTACAGTTTACACTCCATTTCTTTGTCGCAAACATTAGACCAAGGCAGTAAGTACTGCAGCATAAATTTATGTGATGAGATACTGCAAACTGATCATAATTCATACCATTTGAAATGACTTTCAGTGCCAGCAAAACAAGCCAAAGTTGACAGAAGCAGATCATGCCCTTACCTGGACACCATCAACAGGTACATGTAACATAGTGGCACCCCACTTTGAAGATCAGCCTAAAATCGTTAAAATCAACGAAGATTAGTCCCAAAAAAGTGAAGGCCAGGGGTCCATCTACATGGAAAATGAAGGGAATGGTTTAATGAAAGTGGTCTTAAAAGAGGGTGGTCTCTCAGTCTCAAAGTCTCATCAGGCTGGTCTTTTGCTAGGGGTTTCATAGTAACAGTATTATTAATGTTAGTCTCTGCTTGAGTGTTAGTCTTTTCTCGTATTTATTACAAGTATTATGTGAGTACTGGAAGTACTTGTTTCACAGTGCTGTTGATGAATACATTATTATGAAAAAACATATTATGATAGGGAATTTTGCTTAAATGATATTTCATGTACATTATTGCATTGTATAATTTGTCATACAGTGTTGCAGCTCATAAAGATGAAGTCTGCATGTAAGGGGAGGAGGAGGGGGGGAGGTTGGGGGGGGGGGGGAGAAGTTGGGTATCCACAGTAGACAGATAGGGTAACAATAATGGTAACATAAGAAAGGCAGAAAGATTTTACTTACATTGCACCAAATGCTATACAGATTACTTAGTTAGCACTTTCCTGTTCATTAGAATGCAATTATTTTACTACTGCTTGATGCATGTTCCAGGTCACTGCTGGACTTTGACTTTGAGAAGTTGTGTTCAGTGTCCCTGTCTCACATCAACTGTTATGCATGCCTGGTTTGTGGCAAGTATTTTCAAGGTATGTTCCCTTGCCTTAAGATAATCCTGTGTTTGCTTTCAAGATACTTGATAGCAATAATGTAGTATACATGTGCATTTAATCTAAGTCTGCAAATCTGCTTTTCCTGAGGTGACCTTGTGTGGCAGACAAGGCATTAAAATTCAAGAACTAACTAACTTTGAAACTGGTTATAATCTCCAAAGAATGTTGTAGGCTTTAAGTTTAAACAGTGTGAGAGCTTTGAATAAAGCATACATCAGTTGGCTATGGCCTTAGTTTTTATCATAATAATGATAAAGAGTCTCCAAATGCCTCATCTAGGAATGAGCCATGCACACTTCACAGTTTATTTACAGTTTTTTTGTTTTTTTTTGTTTTGTTTTTTACATTAAGCATCTTTGTGTCCTTGTATGGTTGGCAGATACTTGCTGTTGTTATTTTTAAAAATATTTTTTTCTGCTTATGATTGTAACTGTGCAGGTCGGGGGAACAACACACATGCCTACACTCACAGCGTGCTGGAGGGTCATCATGTGTTCCTCAACCTGCAGACTCAGAAGTTTTACTGCATTCCCGACAACTACCAGATCATCGACTCCTCCCTCGAGGACATCATTGTCAGTAGCTTGTGCTCAGACACTCATTCTTACAGGCATCCAAAAAGAAAATGAGAATTGAGATTGATGCGGGAATAAATTTATATGTTATAGTGATAATAATGATTATTATATTGCCATAACAATGATGATGATTATTCAGTCTAAAAGACTTCTGTTTCATTTGCCGATTTCCCCCCTTCCCTCCTTAAAATGGTATGTTTACAACATAATCATTTGCTGTGTCTGTCAATAGATCATCATCTTGTACTGCACTAGTTTACTACCACTGGTAACTGCTGGTTTTGCTGACCATATCAAAACTTGATTATTTGTAATTGTGACACATTATTTGATGCAAAGTTGGTTACTCATTAACTGTGGCATTTTAGCACAGCATGTTTCAAAAGCATTACATAAAGATGAAATTAGAAAGAATGTAGCCTTGGGAGAATTGTTTATCACAAACAAAATTGTTGGCTGAAAATGGCAGTTACAAGGTTTGTTTGCTGAAAATGGCATTTATAAGGTTGACTTGCTGCCAATGTTTTTTTCATTGGACACTGGCTCTAAGGATGTGAGCAATACTTTGCTTTAACTAAAAAAAGCTTTTTACAGTTGAATAAATTTGAAATACACACTTTGATTTTGTTGATATTGACCATAAATTGTTTGAATAACTGTGACACAGAATGCTGCATGATATATTAATAGCCGTGTGTTTTTCTCATTCACAGTATGTGCTGAACCCCACATTTGAAGACCACCTCATTGCAAAACTGGATTCTAATCCAAAAATGTCCCGGGCGTATGATGGCACCACGTACTTGCCAGGTATATTGATGATTGCACATATTTATGCATAATGTAGTAAAATCATTACAAAATTAAAAGGACCAGAAATTGTTTCCATGTTGTTAGTGTTTCATGTGAACATGTAGAGTAAGCAGGACAGAAGTCTTTTGTAGCAGAAAATCTGTATTATTGTGTTCATATTATCCAGTATTATGTGCTGTCAGGGTTTGGCTTGACTCTACTGCAGTCTCCACTGTATCTGATTTTAAGTTTATGAGGCTAAAATTTTAAGGACATTGTTCAGTTTGTAATTGTAAAGACAACTGCTATTATTAGTATTACTGTTAGTCATTTAAACTGGTCTTAAAATGGTCCGGCACTCTGGAGTTGGTGATCTAAGTCTTTGGAAGACGACTTTGTTTTCTGTCATTGTATTAAGTTTTAATTCATGGAGTCTTTGCCTTCTTTAAAAAAAATCAAAAAAATCAACATGTTACAGACTTTCCTTTTTTTCCTCTCCACATAATCAGCATCTAAACAATTAATCTTTTTTTTAATGCTGCATCTGTCATGCTCATAGGTATTGTTGGGCTGAACAACATCAAGGCCAATGATTACTGCAATGTTGTCTTACAGGTAACCAACAGTTTTCTATTTATTTTGGGTACTCTCTGTCTCTTTCTCCCCTCTCTCTTTCCTCTTTCTCATTCAGTCTTTCCTCTCTCTTTTTCTCTGTCTGTCTCTCTTGTGCTCTCTCTCTCTCTCTCTCTCTCTCTCTCTCTCTCTCTCTCTCTCTCTCTCTCTCTCTCTCTCTCTCTCTCTCTCTCTTATGTATATATTTACATAAAATATGTGGATTCTTAGTGCAGGAAGAGGAGGAATTTTGTTTGTTTTTGTTTTGTTCATGATGTGATAATCTGTATTGCCATAAAGGAGTCTTGCCTCACAGTCATAAAGGATAGATTAAGAATATGTTTTAGATGGCTGTGGTGCTAAGCAGAAACATCAACACCACAGTGCACTCTGAAGCATTTGGTGTTTTTAGTACATGAACATACAAGCCTGATGATTTAAATATGAAGATGACATTGATAATATGTAAACAAAACCCCATGTGCAACTATTTTGTCTGTGATGCTGCCTTGTTGAGGAATTTATTCCATGGGAAATTTTGGTTACTTCCTTGAGGAAACCAGCTGTAGCAATCATTATACCCAGCTGTAACTAATCCCCACTGTTCAGATGGCAGACCACTGCATGCAAAGGGGTG
The DNA here is from genome assembly GCA_963584105.1 of Alviniconcha strummeri. NCBI lineage: Eukaryota > Metazoa > Mollusca > Gastropoda > Provannidae > Alviniconcha > Alviniconcha strummeri. The sequence continues at coordinate 11,707,833 of OY757541.1, read as the reverse complement.
AGATCCATTATTCCCCAGCATTGTAACTGTCCTCAGTCACTCTCGCACGTGACACCACTGCGGAACTACTTCCTGCGGGAAGAGAACTACTGCAAGATCAAGCGCCCACCAGGCGACCAGCAGTTCCTGCTGGTGCAGCGCTTTGGGGAGCTGATCCGCAAGCTGTGGAACCCTCGCAACTTCAAGGCCCACGTGTCTCCCCACGAGATGCTGCAGGCTGTGGTGCTGTGCAGCAAGAAGAGGTTCCAGATCACGCAGCAAGGTCAGTCACAAGCTAGATGGGGTGCGCTTTTTTGGCATTGCAAATTTGCTACCTTGTTGGCAGCCAGGTGTGGGGCATCGTTAGGGCATGTAAATGGTTTAGTGAGTTGCAAAAGTTTTCCACCAACTTATTTTCCCAGTTTTCTCATTGAATATCCTCCAGTTTTCTTCTAACAGATGTCCCACAGTTTTTTTTAACAACAGATATGCCAGTTTTCTACCAACCACATCCCACAGTTTAAACACCAACAGATATTGCAGTTTTTCGCCAGCAGATATTCCACAGTTTTCCAGTAAATGATTTCCCCCAAGTTTTTACCAGCAGAAAGAATAGTTCATATTTTGAGAGAAATAGTTTTATGAGTCCATATTCATAACAGAGGAGTAGAAATTTCAGATTATTATTAAATTCATTAGTCAATTTTAATAGTTTTATTGCACTGTGTTCTTCATAATCCTGCTGACGCTGGTGAACTCCACCGGCAAAGTGAACACTGGAGAGATTGGTGAACACTGCTTAGGAAACAAGTTGTATAGAGCTTTGATTTCAGTCTTGATCTCTGTTCCAGCTTCACATGCTGTGTTATATTTTTGCGGCTTCCCCAGAATACCATTTATTGACTTCAGGTTTAGAAGTTTCTTCTTTTTTTTTCTTCCCCCCATTGGTTTTGTATGATACCCAGTTTTCCTGAGCTGTTCACAGATGACAGAGTGAGGGTGTTGGTGTTCTTTCAGTCTGATGTGAAGGGGTTTGGTGGTTTTACCGATGTAGTCTTTTATGTACTGATGTAGGCTTGGCAAGTGACCTGGTAGGTCACATCTTTGTTTTGGGGGATCAGTTCTGCCTGACACTGAATCTGGGATGGATGGAACTGGTTGTACGGACAGCAGTTCATTTAGCCAGGCTTTTGGGAATCCTTTGACAAATGGCAAAATCATTCAGCTGGAATCAGACTTGGGGCATCTGTTTGGGGACCATGCTTAAAATCAGCAATGCATTCCCAAATAGCATTGCATTTATAATAATGTCTGTGTCCACTGCAGGGAAGTTAGCTTCATGTTTGCTCAAAAAGCATTGCATAACTAGACTTCATGTTTGCTCAAAAAGCATTGCATAACTAGCTGTAAGCTTGCCCTTGTGTTCAGGGGATGCCATCAACTTCCTGTCCTGGTTCCTGAATGCCATGCACTCTGCGCTGAATGGCACCAAGAAGCTCAACAGCAGCATCATCAGCAAAACATTCCGAGGCAAGATGCTGATCTGGTCACGCAAGATCCTGCCTGTTGACTTGGTGAGTTGGCAGGGGCTTTGGTACACTGCTGGGCAGTTTACTGATGGCACAGAGTGTCTGGTGTCACTTTGGTACACTGCAGGGCAGTTTACTGATGGCACAGAGTGTCTGGTGTCACTTTGGTACACTGCAGGGCAGTTTACTGATGGCACAGAGTGTCTGGTGTCACTTTGGTACACTGCAGGGCAGTTTACTGATGGCACAGAGTGTCTGGTGTCACTTTGGTACACTGCAGGGCAGTTTACTGATGGCACAGAGTGTCTGGTGTCACTTTTGGTCCATAGTGATACTTCACTGAGCTATCCCTGCTCCCCACTTATACTATGAATGCCACCGCTCCAGGCAAGACTTCAAGGATGCCACTGTTCTCTGTCACGGTCAGACTGGTCCCTGTTCACAGTGATGGTACATATCTAAGCTAAATCATCACAATCAGATCCAACTGAATTATACACTATGAAATCACTGTGAAAGCTTCAAACAAGAGCCACAGTTTAGTTTTTATTTTGCACTGTTTTTAAATGTATGTGATAGTTATTTTAAGTTCCATAACTTTTGCCATTGGGATGGCCAGCCTCTTGAAATTTTAAAGCCACTGAACTGAATCCTGACCCATGACCAGCTGAGGGGAAATTATGGTATTGTTATCCAAGAAATTGCTTTGTTACTGCAGACTTTTTCACAATAATAACAATTAAAAGAAAAGAGCAGTCAGTTGCTCTTCTTGTATTGTACACTTTTAAGCAGCCTTACACTAAACAAGACAAAAGGCACAAAATTATCCCCCCAAGTTTACTGCATGAAGCAAAGCTGCCTGTGTGTACTATTTGCACTTAATGAGTTTTTAGCTATTTCTGTTTTGATGAGGTCTGCTCTTTACTTGTACTTTCAGACAGAAGCAGAGACAGAAAGGCTACTGCTCACAGAGGAGTTTCAGCGTATGTTTCTTTTGTTTACCACAGTTTGTGTGTATGTAGTAGCCTGTTGGACAGACTGGGAGAGTGCATGTTTTAAAGGATTTCATTTAACTGACGTGAGAAAATGGGAAATGTAATGATCAGTGTTAGGTTGTTAGGCTGGACAGAATAAAGCTTATGTTTTCACCCTGATACAACTGTCATGGTTGACTGGGCATTACAAATCAACTATTTAATAATCTATCTTTAAAAATCAACTATTTAATAATCTAACTATCTATCCTGAATAAGTTGCCTGAACATTTGCCCTGCTTGTTTAATATTTAGGCTGACTGAAAAAAAGTAAAAAGAGTTCTTGTTTGTGAAATTCAAATTTAGATTTTGAAGGTCAACTGTTGACGAATTTGATGAAAGCTGCCATGACAAGGCTATTTTTTTAATGATCTGAAGACCTAGCGCAGTCATTGTCAGTGCAGACTGAAAGGTCAACTGTTGACGAATTTGATGAAAGCTGCCATGACAAGGCTATTTTTTTAATGATCTGAAGACCTAGCGCAGTCATTGTCAGTGCAGACTGAAAGGTCAACTGTTGACGAATTTGATGAAAGCTGCCATGACAAGGCTATTTTTTTAATGATCTGAAGACCTAGCGCAGTCACTGTCAGTGCAGACTGAAAGGTCCATTTTGGTCAAACAGACTTCACAAAGTGTGTTGCATGATTTATGACCATGCTTCAATAACAGAGTTGCACTCTTCCTCTTTTCTCCATTGGGTGTCAACATCTTGGCCAGCTTCTGCCGAGCCTCCATGTTTGATGAAGTGTGAAGATGTTTTGTGACAGCTCCACAAGGGGAATTTGCAGAAGAAGTAATGATGGAGGAATGGATTAGCCCCAGGTGAAAAGTGTCATGGGGGTGGGGTGGGGGGTGGGGGAGAATACCAGAAAGTCATAGTGATGGGAAATAGAACGAACAAATACAGTTACTGAGTCAAGAAAAAGCGTGCTTTCTTTAACACACAAACAAAAAGGTGAGCTGGAAAAAAAGAAAAGAAGGTGGATGGGGGAGAAGAGATTTGTGTATGTGGAAGAAAAAATCAACAAGTGTGTAAGACACCCTTGGTTTGTGTGTTCCTTGAGGAATCAGCTCATTTCAATTCCATGCCTGTCCAGCTCACCTGGAAGAGATCCAGTGGCTGTACCTTACGTGTGACCTGCCACCCCCACCCCTGTACCCTGATGAGGCGCGGGAGAACATCATCCCCCAGGTGCCCTTTGCCAGCCTGCTGGCCAAGTTCAACGGCACGACGGAGAAGGAGTACAAGACCTACAAGGACAACACTCTCAAGCGCTTCCAGCTCACTCGCCTGCCGCCTTTCATCATCTGTTGCTTCAAGGTGAGGTTGTGTCAACAAAATGTAGACAGAGTTAATGATGGGGAAAACCTTGTTTTCAAGGTGAGATTGTGTAAACAAACTGCAGACAGTGCTAATGATGGGAAAACCTTGTTTTCAAGGTAAGGTTGTGTAAACAAAATGCAGATGGTGTTAATGATGGGAATACCTTGTTTTCAAGGTGAGGTTGTGTAAACAAGCTACAGACAGAGCTAATGATGGGAAAACCTTGTTTTCAAGGTAAGGTTGTGTAAACAAAATGCAGATGGTGTTAATGATGGGAAAACCTTGTTTTCAAGGTGAGGTGGTGTAAACAAAATGCAGACAGAACTAATGATTGGAAAACCTTGTTTTCAAGGTAAGGTTGTGTAAACAAAATGCAGACAGAGCTAATGATGGGAAAACCTCAGTTTCAAGGTAAGGTTGTGTAAACAAATTGCAGACGGTGGTACCGATGGGAAAACCTTGCTTTGATTGTTACTGAGAGAGTTAGTTGATGCTTTGAGCCCAGTCAACAAACAACATATCAGGGATTACTGAGAGACAGGGGGAGTTAAAAATAAGGTGTAATGGTGAAGGCGACCTTCAGGAGTGCCTTTTGTGGTTGCTTACACTCCGTTTGAGCTTTCGTACTAAACATTTGGCTGGAATGCAGTTTGTCTGTAAATTAATTAGGAATTCAGTTCTACTTTTCATTTCATTTCCATTTGCTTGCAGAGATTCACCAAGAATTACTTTGTATCAGAGAAGAATCCAACCATTGTGAACTTCCCTATCAAGTAAGTGGGTTGGCTTTTCTGTAGACATTTTATACTGCAACTTCTCATGTTCTGTTCTATAGTGTATACGCAAAGGAGAGAAAAAAGGGACAGAAAAAAGAAAAAGGCATTCAACTCTGCTGTGTACCATAAAACACATTATGTAAGACTACTCTAACTTGAAAAAACAAACCTCCTGTCAGACCATCCATTTTTTTATTCACAAGTCTCCTAGCCAGGTACATTAAGTAAAGAATTGCCTAGGTAACTGATGGTATTTGCAAATGTTCTGTTGATTACAGATGATACTGCTGTGAAAATAGCTGAGCAGGAAAGCATGCAACAACTCGCTAAAACACCACTGCTCTCATTCAGCCAAAGCCAGACTTGACAGTGCCCATGTATCAACACGTGGCACATGAAAAAATCAGAAAAAGTTTTGAATATTTGTCAGTGTCTCATAATCTTATTAAAAATGAAGGTGGCTGCAGTTACGGAGGAAGCAGCTGAACACACCTGGTTCATGTCCTCTTCTGCCCTAGGGATATCGACTTTGGAGAGCTGCTGTCACCAGAGATGCGAGCGCTGCACAAACACACAACCTACGACCTGGCTGCCAACATCGTGCACGACAGCGAGCCCGGGGGTGGGCAGGGGGGCACCTACAGGTGTCACGTGCTGCACAAGGTGAGGAGGGTCACGATGGTGATGATAAGGATGTTACGTACAGGTAAACACTGTTAGGATGACGGTGAGCCACAAGGTGAGGAGGATCATGATAGTGATGAGAAGGATGGCAGGTACAGGTAAACACTGTTAGGATGACGGTGAGCCACAAGGTGAGGAGGATCATGATAGTGATGAGAAGGATGGCAGGTACAGGTAAACACTGTTAGGATGACGGTGAGCCACAAGGTGAGGAGGATCATCATAGTGATGAGAAGGATGGCAGGTACAGGTAAACACTGTTAGGATGACGGTGAGCCACAAGGTGAGGAGGATCATCATAGTGATGAGAAGGATGGCAGGTACAGGTAAACACTGTTAGGATGACGGTGAGCCACAAGGTGAGGAGGATCATCATAGTGATGAGAAGGATGGCAGGTACAGGTAAACACTGTTAGGATGACGGTGAGCCACAAGGTGAGGAGGATCATCATAGTGATGAGAAGGATGGCAGGTACAGGTAAACACTGTTAGGATGACGGTGAGCCTGGTGTTATGTGCTGCATAAGGTGAGGAGGATCATGATTGTGATGAGAAGGATGATACAGGTGATCGTGATTACAATGAGATGTTATGTACAGGTAAACACTTGGGATGACAACGAGCCAGATGTCATGTGCTGCACAAGGTGAGGAGGAGCATGAGAGTAATGACAAGGATGGTACAGGTAAACACTCTTAGGATGACAGTGAGCCAGGTGTCATGTGCTGCCCAAAGTGAGGAGGATCATGATAGTGATGAGAGGGATGGTAGGTACAGGTAAACGCAGGATGACAGCGAGCCAGGGAGCAGGCAGGGCGTTGCTACAGGTGTCGCATGCTGCACAAGGTAAGGAGGATCATGACAGTTATGAGAAGGATAGTACAGGTAGTCACTGGTAGGATGCGACCGGTTGGTTGAGCGGGGTTGGCCTGCAGTTCAGGGATGGCAACTGACCAGAGAATGAAGATGAAGAAAACTTACCACCAGCAGTGGGGCATAACTGGTAGTATTCAAGTGTTCTTATGATGCACTCTCGTGAAGATGACTTCTTGTAATGATAATTATGTTACCAAGATCACTTTGAAGGCTGCAGCCAGGAGGCAAAGTTCAGTGTTGATTTTTGTTTCATGTGATTGGAATATCTGATTCAGCAGTTGAGTGAGATGCTGTTGTCAGCTGTGAGTGGTATTTATATGCGAAATGCAGCTTGGTTGCCATGGGTAACTGCATGCTGTGCAGGACACTGGCTAAGTTGCAGGCACTGTTGGGAGTTGCAGGACACTGACTAAGTTGCAAGCACTGTTGGGAGTTGCAGGACACTGACTAAGTTGCAGGCACTGTTGGGAGTTGCAGGACACTGACTAAGTTGCAGGCACTGTTGGGAGTTGCAGGACACTGGCTAAGTTGCAGGCACTGTTGGGAGTTGCAGGACACTGGCTAAGTTGCAGGCACTGTTGGGAGTTGCAGGACACTGGCTAAGTTGCAGGCACTGTTGGGAGTTGTTTTCTGACAAAGCTGGACACTGTGTTGTGTTGGTCAGTTTGTTTTTGAACATGAAAGGGAGAAAAAAAGAAGTCTGAAATCATTAAATAAAGAGGGATCCTACTGAGATAATCAATCGGAAAAACCCCAAAATAGAGAAGAAGGATAAATAGAGTGCTCATAGTGCTGAAGAAGACAGACGGATGACTGTCAAAAGCTACATTAAAACTAATAAAAGTGGCACATTTTCATGGAGTGCTACAGTTTCATTTCTTTGTTGCATAATGCAGTACTATGCTAAAAAGTAAGTGCGTATCATGTTTACAGGCGACAGGCAAGTGGTATGAGATGCAGGATCTGCATGTGGCGGACATCCTGCCTCAGATGATCACGCTGTCGGAGAGCTACATCCAGGTCAGCACTCTCTGCATTTGTTGAGGGGGTGGGGTTGGTGGGGGGGGGGGGAGGGGGGCAGAGAAGGATTCTGCACTGGACCATACTTATTTAAATGAGTGTGTTACAGTGTCTGTGTACATATGTCACTGTATGTGTCTGCTTTGGACTTCCAGCTGTGAAGGACAGTGTGTCTCATAAATTTTGCTTCCCTTCACACATCAGTCACTTAACAGGGAAGGTTGGTCCCAGTTCACTGCTGCTGCCATGGGTGGGTGAGGGGTGGGCTGGGGGGGGGGGGGGGGTTAGAGAGAGAGTCTTATTTGCTGTTGGCTTGGCTTGGCAGGGGTTTGGGTTATGTGTAGACATTTATGGTAATGGGCTCAGCATTTAGCATTGTTGAGTGCTTTTGACCATTCTGCTGCAGTGGAGGAACATGTTTATGCATAGACTAGACTTATATGTATGTTATGTTGACGCCTTTGCATGTGTATGTGTTTAAAGTTTTAGGGAAATGCATTGAGTCTTAGGACTAAGTGGATGGGGTGGGGGTGGGGGGTTCACGGTAGTGAGTTTCGGGGAAATGCATTGACTCTTGGGGCTAAGTGGATGATTGGTTTCACGGGAATGATTTTCAGTGAAATGCATGGCACTTGGGGCTAAGTGGATGCATGGTTTCACAGTGGTGATTTTCAGTGAAATGCAGTGGGACTTGGGGCTAAGTGGATGCATGGTTTCACAGTAGTGAATATCAGCGAAATGCACTAACTCTTGGGGCTAAGTGGATGTGTGGTTTCACAACAGCGAATTTGAGGGAAGTGCAAGGGTTTGGGAACTTGGTTTTGGGGTTTCACAGAAAGCAGTCTAATTGGAGGGCTGGACAGTACTGAGTTGCAGAGATGCATTCATCAGGTCCTGGGACATGGTGGAAGGTTGCACATGAGCCAGCTGCACTGGCCCATCTGAATCAGGTAGGTACTGGGAACCACTCCACACCAGCTAGTGAAATCATTTGACACTGTGATCTGCAGATTTACGAGCTAAGAGAAGACATCCCCAACCCATTCTACCAGCCACCCAGTGCCAAGAAAAAGACTGCACCGCCAGCCGAGGGAGCGGCAGACGCGAAAACGGCCCCGATGGAGACGTCACAGACGCAGGGATCTGAGGAAAAGGGATCGGGTGATGATGAAAACGGCACGCAAAGCAATGGGCAAGACGCTACAGCTTCCTGACAGTGAATGTTGTCAGGATGAAGCATCGTGTGACTGACCCAACAGGGACATGAAAGTGGAAAATACTGAAAGCTTGTATTTCACAAAGCATGGCAGCGTAGACTGCTCACCTGAATGAACAACAGAAGCAAAGCAAGGCCATTTTTGTGGTTGTTGTTGCTGATGTTGATGTTGCCACAAATTTCATGGAGTTTAGAAATTTGGTGACGCTGTGAAAGATTCAGTTTCAGCATTTTTGCTACATGCATTGTGTTCATATATTTGGGATAATATCTGGTTTGACGATGATGGTAATAATGACTTTTCTAAAGTACCATTTCCCCAAGAAGAAAATGGCTGAAAGTGCTTTAATACATTTAATAATGGCCGTAAGTTTCCAATTTGCAGTCCCAGAGAGGCATTGTTTGTATTTTTATTCTTCTTATTTTTGTTGTTGTTGCTGATATGTTGCAAGCAAGGATCTGCACTGGATATCAGAAGTTTGTTTCTTGGTCTCTTTGAACTTCTTCAGGTGCTTGTGTCAGTAGCTGCCTTGCACTGTTTGTTATTTAGAAGCTGGATACAATTCTTGTAGAGTCTTCTTGACTCAGCTGTCAGTGAATGTGGGGTCTCTGCTCTTGAAGGCAGAGCAGTAGTTGTGCCTGTCAGCAATTCTAGATGCAGGGAAGGGAAAAGAAATGGTGTGTGTGTGTGGGGGGGGGGGGGGGGGGGAACAACAAAAGATGAATTAATACAGAGTAAGTAGTAAAATCAGTATAAAAAAAAAAGGGGGGTGGGGGGTGGGTGGGGAGGGATTAACAGCATTAGCAACATGAGTAAATCATTGAAACTAAACTGGTTTGCCTGTATTTGCTTTATGAGTAGATTTGTGATGCAAAATAAGGTTAATAAAAAAACATTTTATCAGACATTTCGTGTGTGTGTGTGTGATGCTTACGCTAATTTATTCATCAATCTAGTGCACCATGTTACTTCGTGTGGACAAAAAGTTGACTGAAAACCTGACCTTACCGCAAGGCCAAAGCGGCTCACGCTAACTGAGTAGCCCCTTTAAGTAACACGTCTCGAGGGCTGATTCCTGAGAGAACTGGCCTAAACGGGTACACTCAAGGTCAATGCAACCTATCCATAAACATGCAGGTCAAATCAAAACAAAACACTAAATCTAGTGAACGAGTGAAACTTGAGACATAAAAGATCACGAACACGAAAAATGAAAGAAAAAAAGGTCAGTGTATTTAACGTGAGACGGCCTGAAAGAACCGTACTCGCATAAACAGATGTAGCTTTGGCAGCAGTGGTCATTTTGAACTCCAGGACAATCAGCAAAACACGAAACGGTTTTAATGTATTTAGCTTGAAACAGCTAAAAAAAAAAAGCAACAACAAAAAAAGCAATAGAACATATAAACAAAAGCTGCCTTTGTACCGATGATCACTTTGAAAACTGGTAACCTGAGAGCTCTTTCAAAAAACAAAGGAAGACAAAAACACAAAAGCAAACAACAACAACAAAAAACAGCACACACACACACACACACACACACACACACACACACACACACACCAAAAACAAGCATGCAAGTAAAACCCAGGTTCCTTCGACGACGTCAGTTATCAATTTGAAAACTAGAAATGGCAGTTCCTTGTAAAGAGAGTCATGAATAAAACACCGCCCCAACCCTAGCCCCCCGCTGCGCAGACCCCTAAAAATTACAGGAAAGGGCACATTTTTTTACCCATGTCATTAACGGAAGAAGAAAAACCCAGGCTCCGTCAAGAGATTTATCTATGATCGATTTAGAAACTTGACACCAGGCAGCCCCTTTAAAAAAAAAGAAAGAAAAAAAAAAAAAAAAAAAAAAAAGAGAGAAGAAAATCGTGCAGTTTTGAACACTGAGTATCGCAGCGCGTTAAACATTCCCTGGGAATTTGTTCACAGCGACCCGCACCGTGCATGGCCCTGACAAGATCTGTTCCGCTAACTTGGCTCCGTGTTAAAGAGACCCCACTGGGTAGGTGTGCGATCTTGTTCCAGTGCGCAAACAAGTGACTTGAGCGACGCACGCTAATCCCTGTGATAGACCCCCGAGCACACACAGCTGAGCGCGGGAGTAAACGGGCACGTAATCATTCCAGCAATACTGGCCCGTTGTCCTCCTTCTGCTCACACTCCACCTAAACAATAGGACGGAAAAATCCTGACTCGTTGGTACAGCACGCTGTCACGACTATAGACTGGACGGGAACAGTCGGCCAAAGGGAGGTTTTGACTCGGTCACCCAGCACTCTGTCACGACTATAGACTGGACCAGGACAGCTAGACTGTAAGTTCTGACTCGGTCACACAGCACGCTGTCACGACTATAGACTGGACCAGGACAGCTAGACTGTAACCAGAACAACTAGACTGTAAGTTTTGACTCGGTCACACAGCACTCTGTCACGACTACAGACTGGACCGGAACAGTCGGCCAAAGAGAGGTTTTGACTCGGTCACACAGCACTCTGTCACGACTATTGACTGGACCAGAACAGCTAGACTGTAACCAGAACAACTAGACTGTAAGTTTTGACTTGGTCACACAGCACTCTGTCACGAGTACAGACTGGACCGGAACAGTCGGCCAAAGAGAGGTTTTGACTCGGTCACACAGCACTCTGTCACGACTATTGACTGGACCAGAACAGCTAGACTGTAACCAGAACAACTAGACTGTAAGTTTTGACTTGGTCACACAGCACTCTGTCACGAGTACAGACTGGACCGGAACAGTCGGCCAAAGAGAGGTTTTGACTCGGTCACACAGCACTCTGTCACGACTATTGACTGGACCAGAACAGCTAGACTGTAACCAGAACAACTAGACTGTAAGTTTTGACTCGGTCACACAGCACTCTGTCACGACTAGACTGGACCAGAACAGCTAGACTGTAAGTTTTGACTCGGTCACACAGCACTCTGTCACGTCTAGACTGGACCAGAACAGTCGGTTTAAGAGAAATCTTCAATCGCTCATACGACAAACTGTCACGACTATAGACTGTTCTAGACAGGCGGCTAAAGAGGAGTCTTGACTCGGTCACACAGCAAGCTGTCATGTCTGTAAATTGGGCCAGAATAATCGGCTGAAGAGAAACCTTGACTCGCTCATACAGTAAGCTATCATTACTATAGACTGGACCAGAAAAGTCGGCTAAATAGAAGTTTTGACTCGGTCATAAAGCACGCTGTCACAACTAGACTGGACCAGAACAGTCGGCTAAAGAGAAGTTTTGACTCGCTCATAAAGCACGCTGTCACAACTAGACTGGACCAGAACAGTCGGCTAAATAGAAGTTTTGACTCGGTCATAAAGCACGCTGTCACAACTAGACTGGACCAGAACAGTCGGCTAAATAGAAGTTTTGACTCGCTCATAAAGCACGCTGTCACAACTAGACTGGACCAGAACAGTCGGCTAAAGAGAAGTTTTGACTCGCTCATACAGTAAGCTATCATTACTATAGACTGGACCAGAAAAGTCGGCTAAAGAGAAGTTTTGACTCGCTCATACAGTAAGCTATCATTACTATAGACTGGACCAGAAAAGTCGGCTAAAGAGAAGTTTTGACTCGGTCATAAAGCACGCTGTCACAACTAGACTGGACCAGAACAGTCGGCTAAAGAGAAGTTTTGACTCGGTCACACAATAAGCTGTCACGACTATAAAGTCGAACAGAAGTCAGCTAAAGAGAAGTCTTCAGTAGCCCACACAGCAAGCTGTCAGGACTATACGCTCGACCAGATGTCAGCTAAAGAGAAGTCTTCAGTAGCCCACACAGCAAGCTGTCAGGACTATACACTCGACCAGATGTCAGCTACAGAGAAATCTTCAATCGCTCACACAAGCTGTCACTACAGCATACTGCCGCAGCGGCCTTACTCTTAGGGACCAAGCACTGTGGCGACCTTTGGAATAATAATTCAGTTATGTTCGGGTGAGTTTAATAGCGCGTTGATAATCTCGCGAGGATCGATTTCATTTTGACGGGTTCATGCATATGGCCAACACAGCCGGCGATAGGCCCTACTCTAAGTCTAACGTACACAAGTACGGTGTGGCAAATCGTTAAAGAACGTATAGTTTTTAACACGCGAAGGGCCTACTCTGCAATCAGTTTGGTTAATCTGGTTTAACTGCCGAGTTGTCTCGGAAGAGGTACTGGCGGGGCCGGGATTCCTGGAGGTGAGGGAAGAAAGAAATTATACCTAACGCTACACTGTCACCACCAGAATGACTCCTGCCTCGACAGGCAGCGATAGGAGCCATTTTAATGTTTCATTAATTGTGTGGCACAAAATCACATGGCAGTGTCCACAGACAACAAATCGAGAAAGAGAGAGAGAGAGTCCAAGCGGAATGGAACCGAGGCCTCTCTGCTTACCAGTGTAATGCTTTACCGCTAGGCCAAACCGGCTCACTACTCTGCAAACTAATTAGTCTTTTTCACACACACACACACACACACACACACACACACACACACACACACACACACACACACACACACACGAGACAGACAATACACGTATAACACACACACACACACACACACAACACACACACACACACACACACACACACACACACACACACACACACACACACACACACACACACACACACACACACACACACACACACACACGACGCTGACAACGGGAAACACAGGAAGCGGTGAGGTGAGACGGCTGCAGGATCGGTTTACGACAGTCCTGAAGACTGGCACCGGCGGACAGGAGAGCCTGAGACAGGCATCAGGTAACAGCCTACAGGTGGAGCACCAAGCTGTCTCTCTGTGTGTACGCTGACGTCCACGGGGGCCGAGAGAGAAGACGCCGTGAGTGATACGGGTGAACAAGCAACGAGGTAGTCACTGGGTAGCAGTAGTATCAAACATACAGCCTGTACACACCGCTAAATGACTGCTTCGTTGGCCAATTAACCGCGGGTGCACAGGCACGACCTGTCGCCCCTAGCAACGCTCCTATGTTAGAAGTATAGTGACCCTACCCCCACCCCTTACAGAAGGACCCCCCCCCCCCTCCCCAACACTCCGCCCCCTGGCGCGGGAGACGAAGAGGGGTGGGGGTGGGGGAGGGGGGTGGACTGGCTGGCCGCGCCACAGCCAGCGCAAGGCAAGGCAAGGACTGAGGGACTTGACAGCGTGCCGTTACGACTCGTAGACCCGTAGACCCGTGGCTGATTAAGCTCGCATTGTAATGCCTGTACTATTGTGCGCTCACTCGGCCTTAGCCCACGCCAGTCAAAACCCTACTCTGCCGATTTTTTTTTTTTTTTCTTTCTTTCTTTTCTTCGTTCGTTTTCCTCTCCCTCCCCTCCCTTCCTCCCCAAGCAGAACAGCTAAAGATCGAAGAATGAGAAAAACATTCGCAGTCGGGAAGGAATGATACTGAGAAAGGGATGTACAGTTTTTGTGTATTGGGCTTCGACTTGGCTCTAGAACAAAACGTGTGTGTGTGTGTGTGTGTGCCTGGTGTAGCAGCGATAGGCTACCGAAGTGAACTAGCCGGGTGGTCGTGAGGTGATTGGGCCCAGTCCTTAGCAACGCCTAGCACCGGAAGGGAACCTTCTTACCAACTCGCCACTGTGTCAGGACTGTTGTGCCGCCATTGTTAAGGCTCTCCTGTGTGTTCTTTCTCCCCAGCCACAGGACTTTGTCTTCGCCGTCCTCCTCCTCTTCCTCCTCCTCCAGAGGCCATCCTCAGACGCCTCCAGCTGAGGACACTGTCAACGGAGATCGAAACTCTGGACTTCAAGCGTCATCCTGCAAGTCAACAGGAGTTTATGAAGACTCTACTCTTACGAGTTCTGGAGGACACCGACGTGTGTTTGTTTGAAACTGTGTGACGGTTGTGAAGGCATCGGCGCGGCAGATCGTCCACGACGGATGCTGTAGAGTAGCACGACCGCGGCAAGGCAGGATTGCATTACACACACGCAAAAGACATACTCGGTTCTGATGTCCCAGGTGGGAGTGTCGCGGCCGGCCAGTCAGCTAAAGATGGGGGTCAGCCTACCGGATATCCAGCATCCCATGTCACGCATGTCCAACCCGGACAACCTGGACATCCGAGGAGTGTCGAGGGCTGGGGACCGACCCCCGTCAGACCCTGCTCCGGGTACAGGTCGCCCGCTGGCCAACGAAGCCGTCCCCCTCTCCGGACCGAGGAGGAAAAGTCAGAGCGCCGCAGGGCGGGACAGCAGGCTGAGGAAGGACGGGCCGGCTGCCGGGGGGACCATTAACATCGAAAGCATCCCCGAGGGAGTGGAGGTGAAGTACGGGGACCCCGGCGCTACCAGGCTGCCTGTGTTCGGTGAGTTGACCGTTTAACTGTCGTTCGCTGCTGCCCTGTTGGGTA
>OY757541.1:11681525-11692767 GCA_963584105.1 Alviniconcha strummeri | reverse complement strand
AAACATCTGGTACTCATGTTCAAATCGTCGATTATCACCTCCATTTTCTGTTTCAGATTTGCGTCTTGCTACGCTTATTTAACCTGGCTCCGAGGTTCTCCACCCAGTATTTCTGTTGGCGAATGTCGCATATCTCCGCCCTGCTCAACCCCTTCCTGTACGGGTTTCTGCGCAAGTCCCTGCGCAGCCGCATACGCCGCTTTCTGAACCAGCACTTGCCTTGTCTTCGTTCACAGCGAATCGCGGAGGAGGAACTGGGCCCAGTGGTGCGCTACCAGAACGAGTGCCAGCAAACCGCTCGAGCCCACAGATCCGACGCGAACTCGGCTATAGTGCCTCGAGATCCTGAAGCCAGTGCTGTCTACTTGTCCGAGTGACCAGCAGTCTGAAAGCGGTGAAGATCTGTGCGACTCAGCTAACAGTCCCAAAGTCATTCGATGCTGAGTGATATATAATGTTTCGGAATGAATTAATGATCGAATGGATTAACTGACTGACTGATCGATGGACTAGGTGATATATAAGGCGGATGATACTGCCTGACTGATGTAAACGTTCATTTAATACGTGTGTGTGCGTGTGTGTGTGTGTGTGTGTGTGTGTGTGTGTGTGTGTGTGTGTGTGTGTGTGTGTGTGTGTGTGTGTGAGTGTGTGTGTGTGTGTGTGTGTGTGTGTGTGTGTGTGTGTGTGTGTGTGTGTGTGTGTGTTTCATTGTAAGGCGTGGCATAGGTTTGTTTAAAAATCAGAGAGGTTAGGCTTTTATTTTCTAATTGAACAACCTTTTCAACAACACTGAACAACAACAAAAATCTTGAGCCAATCCGCTGAAAATTACCACACGGTTTGCACCATCACCCGTTGAACCACTTCGACAATGGCTGATGACCAGTCGCTGAGGCGGAATTTCGCTCTATGGAGCATTAAATCAATCCAAAGCAAAGACTTCTGAGCAGAGGATATTGTAGACAAATATGCAGTATTATTTTTATTGACAGTAACTGTAACCATACCTTACTGACACCGTGTGAACGTTGCAAATGTGGATGAGTGTTAAAACGAGGGCATGTTCCAACGCAAAGTTTTTATTTTACTTTTATTTTATTTTTATTTCACACATAAGCAGCAGGAGAGCTAGCTGGTGTGTCTGCATGTATGTAAAACATTCAGAACAGTCAGACAACAAAGTGAACGGACACATGTACCTGGATTTTCAGTGAAGAAGGTCATATATTACCCAGTTCTGCTACAGGCGTGTGTGTGTGTGTGTGTGTGTGTGTGTGTGTGTGTGTGTGTGTGTGTGTGTGTGTGTGTGTGTGTGTGTGTGTGTGTGTGTGTAATACTTTATGTAAATTGTTTTGGTAGGACTATGCTCTACATGTGTATAGAATATCATATTTAGGTTAATATGTATCATGTGAGCGCTCAGGGCGTTGATGAGCGCATGATAAATGTATATTATTATTATAGTCATGAGCAGGGGAAATAACCCTTACTACTATCGGAGATCCACGGCAGCTTATAGGTACAACACATTAGTTCACAATACAATACTAGCGAATCTTGACCACACGTGATTAGCTTTGTCGTTCTTTCGCGTGGGCGGGAGGGAGACTCGTCTATGAAGACACTCCTGCATTATGTTTGGCACCTCACGACAGCTACTGCTGCTTATTTCCGGTGATGGAGGCGACACAGCAGGAGGCCTCCGCAGTGGGCTGCCGAACCAACCAGTCGTCAGACCAGTCAAACGTGCTAGTCAGAATTAACATCGCCCGCCCCAGTCTTGATCTTTATCTTGATTGGGCACGTTGATATTGTCAGTGACAGGACCAGTTCTGGCATAATTGTGTGGAGAAATGGGGAGAGCAGAAATTATCGTCAGAAATCAAAAGTTTTTCTCTTTAGTTCTGATCATGAGCCGAGAGGAGGTCTTTAGATTCCTCGATCGAGTCGGCAGAGACTGTGGATTGGAGTCATTCAGGTTATTCCAGTCACTCACAGTCCTTGGGAAGAACCTTTTTTCTTTTCTTTTTTGTACACGTTTTGCCTAGTTCTTTGCTCGTCTTTATCGACAATGCTTTGCTGTATACTGCCTACAACATCCCAGTCGAAACACTGCTTTTTGTATACTGCCGGAAACATCCTGGTCGTGACAACGCTTTTTGTATAAGCCTACTGCCAAAAACATCCTGGTCGTGACAACGCTTTTTGTATACTGACGAAAACATCCCAGTCGTGACAACGCTTTTTGTATAAGCCTACTGCCGAAAACATCCTGGTCGTGACAACACTTTTTATATAAGCCTACTGCCGAAAACATCCTGGTCGTGACAACGCTTGTTGCGTACTTCCTACAACATCCCGGTCGTGACAATGCTTGTTGTATACTGCTACAACACCCCGGTCGTGACAGTGCTTGTTGTGCATGGCCTACAACATACTGCCTACAACATCCCGGTCGTGACAACGCTTGTTGTATACTGCCTTCAACATCTCGGTCGTGACAACGCTTGTTGTATACAGCCTTCAGTTCAGCATCTCAGTCGTGACAACACTTGTTGTATAGTGCCTTCAGTTCAACATCTCGGTCGTGACAACGCTATACTGCCTATCTGTCGTAACAACACTCGGTGTGCGTTGCCTACGACATCTCTACCGTAATAATGCTTTTTGTGGTCTGCCTACAAAATCCCGGTCATGACAACTCTTGTTGTGTATTGCCTAAAACATTCTGGTCGTGACAACACTTATTGTGTACTGACTACAACATCCTGGTCGTGACAACACTTTTTGTGTACTGACTACAACACCCTGATCGTGACAACACTTTCTGTGTACTGACTACAACACCCTGGTCGAGACAACACTTTTTGTGTACTGACTACAACACCCTGGTCGTGACAACACTTTTTGTGTACTGACTACAACATCCTGGTCGTGACAACACTTTTTGTGTACTGACTACAACAACCCGGTCGTAACAGCACTGCTGTATACTGCCTACAACATCCAGGTCGTGACAAAGCTTGTTGTGTACTGCCTATACTACCTATCGGTCGTGACAAAGCTTAGTATGCATTGCCTATGACATCCCTATCGCAAGAATGCTGTTTGTGTTCTTCCTACAAAATCCCACTCGTAACAACATTTGCCATATACTGCCAGAAAATATCGGTGGTAACAAAGCTTGTGATGGATTAGCTGCAACATGACTTCTGTTCTCTAAAGGCTGTATGGTTATTATAGGAACCGAAAACAAGTGTTGTTGTTGTTGTTGTTGTTGTTGTTTGCTTGCTTTTGAAAATAACAAAAAAGGAAAGAATACGTAATGTTTACGTTAAGAGTATTTACATTCTCGGCGTTCATAGCAAAGGTCAACGCTGCCCTGAAAGCATTGTCACCGATTGTAGTAACAAGTCACGACTGATGCCAGAATGAACATCGTTTTCTGCTTCCTTGAAATTTCCATCAGTGAAAGGTTAAGGTTATTAATAATTGAACCTTTACCCACGTGCTCCCTACAGAATACCCCAACTTCTAGTGTTCGGTGCTTTTTTTGGAAAGATTAAACGAAGAACTTCAAAAGGGGATAACGAAAATTGTTCCATTGATCATCTTTTTCTCCAGTTTGTCAACTTCGTAAATCATTCCTAAGCATTTTCGCGACCATGTGGAATGTCATTTCCTTTTATCTTTAGGGCGCAGAATCACTGAACGTAATGTTTTTCTTACTGTCTGTTTCTTCCCTGATATTTGTGGCGATAACGAACCGAGCAAATTCGATTGAGTGATAAATCGATGATAAAGTTATTATTTTCTCCTTTATTTTAAAATGGGTTTACTGGTATAGCCTGTGTGCTAAATGCATGCTGCGCTTCTTAGATATGATATCTACTATATGCGTACGGGTATCTGGCACAGAATCTTACATCTCGGTTGGCCTCTGTATGCGGAAAATGTTTCCTCTGTCACCCTCAGTTCAGCTCAGTTCAGTTTAAGATGGTATCCACATCGTTCGGCAAAACCCATGTGCACTCTAGTCCGTCCTTCAGTTTTCCCTGGTGCTGTCTTTGAAACAGTTTTAATGTTTGTCTGATTACCGACGGTGGCCCTCTCTCGTCCTTTCAAAAAAGCTTCTTCATTCTACGCCTCTCTTTTCCAGGCGACTGGTGCCTCAAGCTCCTGAACACTGGTACATCTGGCAGAACATTTTCTGCCAGGGTTGTACCAGTGTTGAGGAGCTTGAGGTACCACCTGCAGCCATGGGCTTTGTGCCTGCAGGTGGTGTCTCAAGCTCCTCAACACAGCAGATGTTCCGAGGCGCATGCAACTTGTGATGGATGCGTTTTCCACTAGTTTATCTGCTCCATCATTTCCCTAGACTCTGGTATGTTGAGGACAGTTATCTACAGAGGTCTTCAAAGGTGGATATCGAACACTGACCCGTGACAGTCTTGGCTTCCCATTTCTTTTCTCATTCCCAGCTCTGGAATAAAGTTACGTTTATGTGAGTTCGGTCTGGCGCGACTGCTAAGTTCTGCGATAGTTCTTTTTCAACTATTTTATTGTCTGTGATTGCCTGGTTATCCATACGGATGTGATATTTCTCAGTGATCATTAACCTATTTTAACTCAGCTAATAGGACACAGTGATTATTCAGTGATAAAACTCTTTAACCAATACCTTACATTACTTTTCCCATTGACATTTTACAAGATATTTTGAAGCGTGCCGAGACGGTGAGTTGTCAAGTTTTTATTAAACTTGAAGGGCTTTCTTCCTTTCTCATTATCTCTGACTAAAGAAGTCTTGACTTGGTCATTATTCAGTGCGAATCTTAATGGTACTGTGTATTTTGTGCTGATCTTTTCGCACGGCAAACAAATAAGGGTGCATGTGCGCATAATAACAGTAATAATAACAGAAGTTGTATGAGAGAGAGAGAGAGAGAGAGAGAGAGAGAGAGAGAGAGAGAGAGAGAGAGAGAGAGAGAGAGAGAGAGAGCGAGAGTGTGTGTGTGTGTGTGTGTGTGTGTGTGTGTAGAAGGCTATGGTGTGCGTGCGTGTGTGCGCGTGTATCAATGCTTTGTATAACTAAGTATGTTGACTGATATGTTTTCATGCCACTGATTTTTGTGTATTTGATGTATTGCATGTGTTTTTTTAAGCTGTAAAGACAGATCTGAGTCGCTAAAAACGCTCTGTAAATTGCCTATTATCATTATTACTACATTCAAGCTATAATGTTCGCCAACTATAAGAAATAAAGCAATGTAATGCGTTTCGTATTTCCTCAAATAAAGTCAGATAACGATAAAAAAAAAAAGGAAAAAAAAGTTAATGACGATTTGTGAAACCATCGACTGTGTGCACGATCACTTCTGTGGGTATCTTCGACACATTCTAGCTGTTGGTCTGTATACTTGGCAAAGAACCTGGTGACTGCAAGCCTGTTCTCAAAACTGTCTAGCCAAGATCCAAACACAAAAAGGTTCAGATTTTTGTCTAGCCAAGGCTTTGCCGTCGACTGCGGTCGCGTCAGTTTAAAGACTCCTCAACCTAAATGGTTTCACTCGTACGTAACGCTGACCATTTTTACACTCATCGGGCACGTTTCTCGCGTGTTCTCTACGCGTGTAGAATATTGCACGTTGAATCATGGAGGTAGTCCAGTGCGTAAGCCACACTCCGAGCATCGCTTTCCGGCACCTTCCTTGGAGGAAGGATGTCGTAAACCAGTGCTTGGAGTTTGATGCATAAGCTTTTCCGCATGCAGAGGTTTTGTGGTAGTATTTTACTGATATTTGAACATAATATTTATGTGCATTGTTGTAAAACAGTTGTGTCACTTTTAAGCTTGAGTATACTTCACCAACGGACAGCGAGACATCGATCGATGACAGGCTGCTGAATGGCGTAAATCGGATACGGCCATGGATTTTCTTGGAGTGTGAAATTACCGAACCTACCCCTTTTCTTAAAACGAATGAACACAATATGCAATACAGTATACCACGCAGACATGCACGGACACAAAGATCACGTACACGCGTCACTTATTTGAAGAAGCCAACAAAGGCAGAAGCAAACATACAATCAGTCAAACAGCAAGCACGGAGCTGAACGACCCCATAGACAGGCGTATTACGATGGACGCAACAGACGCTTTCATCACCAACGATAGCTCTTCGTGGTCTGGGTATGCCTGGATCACAACGTGAACAATTCCAAGGTCATTGTTATTCTCAAATTAAAAAAAACTGTGAAAATGTTCGTTTCTCAGCTTCGTTCTGCACGAATTCAGCTCAAATGCGAGTGCACGCACCCTCACCCCACCAACAACAAACATGCATGTATAGATACATACACGCAAGCACCCACATCCACGTATACATATATACACGCAAGCACACACACCAATGCCAACACGACACACAATACATACACGCAAGCACCCATACCACACACGCAAGCACCCACATCCATACCAATGTTCACACGACACACGCATGCATACATACATACACGCAAGCGCACGCACGTGACAATGATATGCATACACTGCTGCGGGTCTCCAGTGTTGTTTTACTATGTCACAAGAAATTAAAAAATACACAGGCAAGCTGCTAATAGTGTGCATAATAATATATGCTGTACACAAATTGTTACTATTTTGACACTGACTTGTTCACATCGAGTCAAGAGCAACAACAGCAGACGAAGCTGATTGTGACCCCCCCTCCCCCCGGCACTGATTTCATCGTACATCGTGAAGGATATACACACACGCACACAACACAACTGTTGTAACAGCAAATGTTTCAGGTTAACAGAGACGTATATCTATCTCTTTATTGTTTCCCAGTGCACTGATTTCATCGTAAATTATCGTGAAGGAGAAACACGCACCCACACAACTGTTGTAGCAGAAAATGTTTTACGTTAATAGAGACATACATATCTTCAATTATTTTGATACCCCCCTGCTCTCTCTCTCTCTCTCTCTCTCTCTCTCTCTCTCTCTCTCTCACATACACACACACACACACACAACACACACACACACACACACACACACACACACACACACACACACACACACACACACACACCTGTACTCCAGTAAAGGCATTGATTGAAAAATAAGAAAAATAAAAATACACACAAATACAAAATAAAAACGGCGGAGATTTAGGACAGGCAGAACTTTACACAGCAAGAAGAGAAAACAAATCGGATGACTACAATACTGAAACTGCAAAATATAACTTTCATTATTTTGTTCTACATGTCCTGTGGCCTTGACAGTGGGTCCAGGTCAAACGAAACCAATACGGCTACGTGTACAGCTCAATGGAAGTTATCATCATGCAGTTTCTTTTAAACGGAATCGCAAAAAATAAGAACACTGAAAGATCTGCTAAGTCCAGACAAGCGTCAAATTTCCCCACCTAAATGCATGTCGAAGAAAGCAATTTCTTTGTGCCTGTGCCTTCCAGTGTACGCAACAAACAGAAATACACGAACTGGATCAGCTTTAAAGAAACTACAACATTCCAGCATTTAATTTTGTTTAAGAGAGAGAGGGAGACAGAGAGAGACAGAGACTCATAGAGAGACAGAGAGAGAAAGAGAAGAAGGGGGTGGGGTGGGGGCATTCATTTACATCTTTCCGACGTCATTGTGACCTTGAAGGCAGATCAAGGTCATCGTCACTGGTGTGAAAGTTTAATGCTCAATAGGAGGTTATCACCATGCACTATTTCAAAGACCCCCTTTATAACAGTCGCCGGGTAGGAAACAAAACCAACGTGACGGTTCTCGTGGCAGTCAGTTACACGCGGGGAACACGTCACATGAAGCCAAAGCCACTCCCAAAAACGTCACTTCCTGCATGGTCTTGTCCATGCACATAATAATCATACAAAGTATGAACTCTATCAAACTAGAACGTAATGAGGAAAGACAACTTTCGCTTGTGCGTTTGGTGACGCCCCAGTGACCCTGACGTTATACTGGCTCTGGGCACGGCGCCAAAACATTAAGCCCTGTTTGGAGGTTACATCATCATGCAATGTTGAAGAAGTCTGTCTCCCAGACTGTCTACCAAACAAAAAGCCAAAGTTAAACCGACACTTTTCATGGGAGGTAAATAAAGTACGTGTCTGTTTTGGGGTGTGTGATGAGCTGTAAGGAACTAGGGGTGTTTTCACCTCTCCCCATGACCCTGACTCCTTAATTTCCCTGTGGATTCCCCTTCCTTTTTTTTTTCTTTTTTTTTTTAATAAAGGTTTTGATGACGGAGCCCCCCCCCCCCCCTCCCCCCCAAAAAAAAACCAACAACAAAAAAACCAACAACCAATAACAAAAAAGCAAACATCTGTGATCACTTTCTTTTCATTCTGGACCACTTTTTTATCCTTTTTTTTTCTTCTTTTTTTTCATTTTGAATACATTTTGGCACTTCTCGTGGTCCCTTCTCCTTGAGGATTACATCCAATCGAACTCGCGAAAGGAAAGTTTTTTGTTTTTTGTCACCGATAATGTATGCATGTTTTGCACTGTCTCATGAAAAGACCTTTGTCCTGTGGATAAGAAATGGAGTAATGGATTTTACAAAGGTGAGGGCAGTGAGCTGAAGGGAAAAAGCACCCTTCAAGACCGTAACATGATTCCATGTCCCAAGCAGGACAGGAAGCACTGAACATAGACTCAAGATCAAGAAAATGATCTAGATTAAATAGTCCTAACAACTGCACATACCCTGTTCACGCACAGATTCCCTAAAAAAAGAAAGAAAGAAACAACTGAAGTTTTTTCAAAGTACAGATTCTCTTTAAATAAATGTACAGTTAAATAGGAAAGAGGTCAATGCCTAAACACAAATACACAATCTCCCCCCCCCCCCCCCACCCCCACATTTACAATAATAAAATAATGACCACTTAGCATGCCTTACCTGCTGTTAGCCTTAGCCCAAAGCTCTTACAAATTATTTTACACATACATTATATTCAGATGTTTAAGATCCAAATGCACAGACAAAAAAAATATGCACACATTCGCACTGACACACACACAGGTGCATCTCAGAGATATATATGGAACTGAAGAAAAGATTGGTAAAGAGAAAGGTTTTCAAGGAAGACTTGAAAGAACTGACAGAGGTAGCACGATGGGCAGAAACAGGGAGTCAGTTTCGGGTAGTTGAAGTCTGGTAAGACAAAGAGCACTGAGCGCTGACCAATGGACTTGTGTGGAAGGATGATATTCTAAACGTCTGCCTGTCTGCAGATGAGCAGAGCTGCCAGAAAGGAGCGTAAAGGTGAAGAAGATCTCAGAGGTTGATGGAGGCCTGATCTGATGACCTTAAAGCAGAATAACGATTTAGCATTTGTTTCTCTGCCCAACAGGCAGCCAGTGAAGAGAGTGAAACGGAGGAGTGATGTGGTATTTGTCTGAAAAGTACCACACTGAAAGGATTCTGTTTAAAAAATACTCCATATTCTCATACTGAGGTACGCTGTACTGCCCAACCAACAAGACTGTGGACTGAACGTGATAAGTAACAGATTTATAAAGCCCAGTCAACCATACAAAGAAGAACCATGTTGGTTATATCAGACGGGGCGAAATGGAGTCAACATGCCTGTTGTACATCAAAACAGTGTACAAATAGCATGACCACTCAAATTTACATGTAAGTTAACTGGGCAAGGGGGCAGGGTGTTAAAAAATCAAAAGAAGACTTGCTCCCTGTTAAGTTTTCTCCAAGCTTCATCAAACAGCCTAAAACTGCAGCAGCAGTGGTCTACAAAAGGGGATGGTCCCTGTGAAGGGGTTTATTTCACACAGAAATCTGAAGGAATGGTTTCAGAATAGTTACATGATCTGAAAAGAGAGGACTGTTGTGTGCTCTGAAAAGTGGGTCTTCTTTCATCAAGGGTTGTGGTGCATTTCTCCAGTTGGCAGACTGACCAACTGCATGGCAAGCATGTCATTAATAAACACGATTCTTGGTGCTTTTTACCGTTACAGTGTGCTTTCGTTTTGACCTAGAGTCCTGCTGGTTAGTTAGTGCTTAGATTTCTACATCCCTCCCATCAACTGCGCAGGGTCACCTCAGGATGAATCACATGTTCACAGCTACTCCATACCAGGTTGAAGTGCAAGTCAAAACACAAGTAAAAAGCTGGCTCGCAGTTCTGCACACAATACAATCAACAGCAAACACAACCAAGCCAAAATAGTCCATGACAGTTCTTACCAACAGTTCTGTGGAACCAGCAACACAAATCATGCTCCTTTGGTGCCAGCAGAAACAGGTCTCCCCCCCTCCCTCCCTTCCCCCCCCCCCCCCCCCACCCCCCCCAACTCCCCACCCTTCCCTTGGCTGAGCTACCCAACTTCAGCAAGATACTCGTTCACAGCCCAGTGAAACCAGCAAAGGAGAAGAAAAGAAGCAGTTTTCATTCTCCAGTCACTATTATACCTGTAGTACATACATGCCTCCACCCACGCACATTTAGAATATTTCAGTTAGAAACGAAACAGCTGCTTCCATTCAAATTAAGATGGCACAGCTATTTTCAAACTTGCCCAAAACGGCCAGTCCTTCCATCTGACCTAAAGCTAAACAAACCAAAAAAAGAACAGTATGGGACTATTCAACAGCACCTAATAGTTTAACAAGAAGGCAGGTTCAAGATGCGGGGTGGGGTGTCAGGCCCCACATCTCTCCCGCAAGAAGCAAATGCACTGCCCCACTGAGCTCTGAGGCATCTCAATTCTCATCATTTGAGGTTATTTTCAGTACCATACACTCAGCAATGGTACTAGTGCTTCAGCAAAGCAAAGACTGCATCTAAAATTGTCAGAGCTGAATTTTACGATAAAACATAACCTGACACTGTATTGTCAACAACAAAAATGCAGTTGCTAATAATCATACATGATTCCGCTGTTTGGTGAAATGATTCTTCTGAATGTGTTTGAAACCGAATCAACAGATGCTTTGTCCCATCCCCGAGTCAACAGTCTATTTCATAATTTTCACCATGAAAACTGAAACTGGCAGAAGTTTGTAAGTTTGGTTACATCAAATCACAGCCTTATCAATTTTGAGAGTAACAGCCAGACCTGTTTCCCTGCACACTGTAAAACTGAGATAACAGCTTTCTATGTACAACAGAAGATCAGAAACATATTCCAGAACCAAGGCCCAATCTACCCTGCCGAATCA
>OY757541.1:11650071-11681325 GCA_963584105.1 Alviniconcha strummeri | reverse complement strand
ACAGCAGATAAAAAAACACAACTTATTAAAAAAAAATCCCGCCCCCCCCCCCCCCCCCCCCCCCCAACTCCCTCCAAAAAGACCCCAAAAAATCTAAAGAACTGATACAGAAAAAGGTAAACAACAATACAATATATTAAAAAAAAACTGTTAAAATACACAAACATTGTTTTTTAAATCACTCGCATGCACACACAAACGCTGGCAAATGAAAAAGTAGTTCTGGGATGATGGTGACGTGTTGAAAGTGCTACTAAGTTGGGGGGGGGGGGGGGGGGGGGGGAGGGGGCAAATCCCTTGGATGCATTCCAGAATCAACTGTATTTGCTGTCTGACAGCTACTTTACGTCAACCTTCACAGTACTCCACTGTCACTACCTGGCCCACATGTCACACTCTCAACAGCCCGAGCTACCCATATGTTACGTTGGAACTACAGGAGCGGTCACTACACATCACTGCATATCCCTATCCACATGCTAAGGGTGATTCTAACTCAGCGCTTTTCAGCTGCAGTGGTGCCCTGACTGCAGTAACTTGCAAAGCAGGAGTAAGGGTAATCAAAGCTTGTGCTTTCTGTGTCTCACCACAAACACTAATTCTGCTTACAAGGCATGAATAGGGTAAATCAAAGCTTGCAAACTATTTTCATGCATACAAATAAAGGTTTGTGGAGTGCCTAACAGTTTCACAAATAAGTTCTGCAACTGAGAGAGTTACCTCCATCTGAACATAAGGGTGTTTTCAGATAATTTGAGAATACCATTTCTGGCATGACCACCTTCTCGAAAAAGAAGATGCGCTGCTTCATTTTTAAGAGCAACATATATAATTGTGGGTTTTGCCAAAAATTTCCTTGAAAGGCGTGAAACTGTGACCCCACATGCTTGGACGAGATGGCCACAGGTGGCAAAATAGGGCTGTATCATTACAGGCCCCACAAAAAGACCCAGTATGCAGCCAGGGTGCCAAAAGGCAGGCGTTCTCAAATCACAAGATGCTGCTCTCAAAAGAAAGTTCTGTACGTTGTCTCCATCAATACCAAGAGAACAGTCTCTACCAAACAGTCTCCACTAATACCAAGAGAACTGTTTCACATAAAACATGTAAAACTGGAGAGACCATCAATACCAAGTACCAGAGAGTCTCTGTGCTGGCTGAGAAGGACAGTTCCTACAACTACAAGAAGGCTAGACCAAACACTGGCAATCAAAATCGTTCATAACAATGCACCCAAGTCAGAGAGTGGGTGGCGCAGAGCAAGGGTACTTGCTCTCGAAAGCCAAAGTTAAGCAGGATGGAGCATGGTCACCAAATGGATGGGTGACCGTTACATGCTAGGCTTTGTGCCTGCCCTGAGATTTTTCTAGATTAAAATTCTGTGCAGACTACAAAAGTTCTTCAGACAAGACTTTCCCAAGGTCACCATGTGTATACACATGCAAAACGATCACATATACATGATGTTAAAGATCCTGCAGTCCATGTCAGAGTTTGGTGGATTATGGAAACACCGAAATAACCCAGCATGCACTAAAAGTGTCAAGAGTCTTCAGAATGTTGGATGCTCTGTGAAAGAAGAAGACCTGCCCGCATGTCTCAGCTGGCACAAGAGTACCATACACAGGGAAACTCTGAGACTCTGCCACACCTGTGAAGTGGACAGAACCATCCAAGAAGTGTGTAACAGCAATCGAAGGGGGGGGGGGGGGGTGTAATTTAAACAATTCCCCTAGAACATTCATCTTACCAACCATCAAGGGGGTACTTAAACAGTTCCCCTAGAACATTCATCTTACCAACCATAAGAAGGGGGTACTTAAACAGTTCCCCTAGAACATTCATCTTACCAACCAGCATAACTATAAAAACACAGCTATTCTCATCTTATCTGAAAACACCCTCCTACATGTCTGGGCAACATTCCCACCGCAATGTACTGTGAAGGCTAAGCTGGCATACCAAGATCTTCGATTAAAAAACAAAAAAAGACTCTTGCTGTTGACTTGGCCTCTGAAGACAACAAACATCACAAATGCTTTTACATGATACATGGTCATGCGTACCCCAAATTCATCCTCGACTACCTACACTTCACCCTGAACCTTGCCCCTGAAGATCACATCCAACCTTTGCCATGCCTGACAAAGTCACATGATCAGAAAGAAAGAAAAAAGATGATGAACACTGTGGCATGATCAGAAAAAGAAGAAGACAATAACACAACGTTTCACATCCCAGTGCGTATAACAACTTGGATTTCAACAAGACGGGTAAGAATGAGGTTCACAACCCCCTTGCTCTGAGTATGACCTTCACTTTGGAGGTAGTGACCCAACTCTTCCCGCAGCAGCCTGCGTGGTGCACGACGGCGGCATGTCAACTAGAGAGGAAAGAGTATGCAAACGTAACAGGCAACAAACAGCAGCTTCTGAAAGACGTGGAATAAACTGATCAGCTTCAGCTCCCTGTGCTTTATAACCCATCCTTATCCAACTTAGTTTGCTAAAATCCCTGTGCTTTATAACCCATCCTTATCCAACTTAGTTTGCTAAAATCCCTGTGCTTTATAACCCATCCTTATCCAACTTAGTTTGCTAAAATCCCTGTGCTTTATAACCCATCCTTATCCAACTTAGTTTGCTAAAATCCCTGTGCTTTATAACCCATCCTTATCCAACTTAGTTTGCTAAAATCCCTGTGCTTTATAACCCATCCTTATCCAACTTAGTTTGCTAAAATCCCTGTGCTCCATATGTTACATCAACGGTGCAATCAACCTTGTATTGATGAGGTGACACTGACATATAGAAAGAAAGAAAAACAGCTATTTTCAAAATCTTTTCAGGCATGGTGAGGCACAAAAAAAAAAAAAAAAAAAAAAGCCCCACAAAACCACACATAACAAAAACAATGAAAACAGACAAACAAACCCAACAAAGAAAAGTATAAACACATCAAATGCATTGGCACAGGCAAAGTGATTTCTCATCGACTCGAACCCGGTTTTTGACACAATCTGCATTAATTGATTAAGGTGGCGATCCACTATAAGGCACTGTCGCAGCATCTGGAAGAAATGTGAACAGGTGAAGTCACTGTTGCCAGGCAGATCCCACCAGAATGACAGAAACTAGCAGCTGGATTAAAATAACAGCAGCGATGGTAGTCAGAGCTTCGATATCAGCACAAAAGATGCATCACCAGTCGTCCTCTATGGGGTGAAGAGAAATACGCATGTCTGACAATGCCCAATAGTGGATCGCTGCCTTTACAAAGCAGTGAACATACACATATATACACACAAATATTGGGTGACAACATTAAACAAAGAAGGAAGGTCTTTCCTTGGCAGCAGCAGCAGCCGGAGACGGGGGGCCATCTTGCTCAGCAGTGTCCACAACACTGACCAGGATGTCCTCCTCGCCACCCTCATCACTCTCCACAGCCTCTCTATCCCAGGCGGTGACAGTGGTCGGTGGCGTGGGGGCCCTCTCTTCATTCAAAGCTGTGGCTGTGGGCGGTGGCAGCAGGGAGCTCTCCTTGTTCTCATCCTCGCCACTGTCAGGTGACAAGCTGGTGCTGGCTTCTGTCATCAGGTCTGAGAAGGGCGAGGGGAGGGTGCCTGCTTCGCCTGCATGCCCTGCTGCTCCGCTGCTCTCCTCCTCCTCCGCCCTCGGGTCGTCCATGCCAGGGCTGCTGCTGTGGATGTGGGAGTGCATTTCGGCCGTCATCTGCAGCAAGTTCTCCGCCATCTCAAGCAGCGATACGTGCTCGTCGTCATGACTGCACCCAGCCATTCCTACATATCCGCTGCTGCATCGGCTGCCTGATCCTTGGGAAGACCCCTCTGGGGAATATGCGCTGCCCATCCGGCCCCTGTCTTGTAAAGCAACTGGGGTTCTGCCTCGAGCTTTGGCTGAGCTGGCTTGTCTGCCAGCGCTGGTATTGTACACTTTCTCCAGAAGAGCGGCTGGCTGCTGCCATGAAGGCACAGGGTCGTGGGAAGGGGGGCTGGGAAGGAAGGCACAGTCTGGGGAGTTGAGGACAGCAGTCGCCGCTGGCCCAGGAAGCGACAGCTCCAGCTCCACCTCTGACACAGAGACAGAGGAGGCAGCGGGACTAGAGCAGGAGGAGGAAGGAGGGAAGATGGCCGGTCTGGACAACAAGGCACCAGAGTCCTCTCCCCTGCCGGAGGAGGCACTGGCTTTCACCAGCGGCCGGTCGGCTGTGGAGCTGGGCCCACTAGACTTGGACGGGGAAGTGTGTAGCTTTCCCGTCTGAAAGAGAGTGTGGAAGTCCTTGCTGAGAAACTCACTGGTCTTGTCCTTGTCGGTGGCGTGGATGTTGGACACGGACAAGTCCTTGATTGTGCCAAACATGCTGTGCTCCCCAGGCGTCCACTCTGTGGACGGCAACTCCGGTGACTGCTGGTCTTCCAGCCACAGGCATCCAGCGCCGTCTGGTGACACGGAAGCAGAGGAGAAGACGCCGCAGTCCGAAGAGGTGCTGGGTCTATCTAGCCCTGGACTAAGCTCTGCCTGGTGCCTCTCCACCCCAGGGCTGAGCTCGGAGTGGCTGGAGGTGCTGCTGCTGTGGCCAGTGCCTGCCTTGGTCTTGGGGCCGCAGTCCAGGCAGTAGAGGTCCTCCACGCTCTTGTTGGGCACTCGGGTCACCACCGTCGATGTGCTCTCATCAAACCGACTCTGGCTGAACTTCCGTTTGTGGCGAGAGCCTTTCGATGCCTGGTCTGCCTTCCCGGATGCTTCCCCCTGGCTGCCTGCTGACACACAGCCACAAGATTTGAGTGTGTGAGTGTGAGTGTGTGTGTGTGTGTGTGTGTGTGTGTGCGTGTAGTTTCATTCATTACTGTCCCGATAAGGATTTTTTCCATGGTAAATTCAGGCAACCTTCTGCAACAAAAAACAGCTGCTACACAATTGCACCACCCAGCCTACTGTTTAATGAATGCCTTCTGTTGGCAGATTTCCAACGGTTTTCTGCTGTCAAGGGATCTTCAATGTGAGCATGCCTGTAGCACATGGATGCCTGTTTTCCAGCTCACCCTGCAAAACAGACACTATCCACCATCTGATACAAAGGAGAGGGGCACCAAATTGAGATCTGACCCCAACAACCTCTCAATCCCAAATCCAGGTTTTAACCACACAACCGCACCATCTCCATCCCTTCACCAGAACTGCAAAATTAGCCTAGCCCACAAGAATTGCTTGTGCGCTGTGATAACACACACACACACACACACACAGAAATGCATGCCCACACGCATGCATGCACACACACACATGCACACACACACACACACAAACACATGTACATGTGCACACACACACACACACATATGCACACACACACACCACACACACGCGCACACACACACACACACACACACACACACACACACACACACACACACACACACACACACACACACACAGAACAGACAGACATAATCAAAATAAACAGGAAACCCTTCCCAGAGAAAACAAGACACAAGGCTGCTCACAATGTGGGATGGTGGAGGACAGCTCCAACACCCGCTGCAGCTCCATGTCCAGCTCTTCCATAGGAGTCATGCCAGCCGGACGCTTCTTCTGCTCCATCCCAGAGCTGTTGGCACGCGGTCTCCCCAACCCTGTCCCAGTCGGCTGCCGTGATGACGGGTCTGCCGTGTGTCTGCACAGGGTCAGGCACAAAGGTAAGCACAAAGCTGAAATCCCATGCAAACAACTACATCAACAATCACAGCCAGCAAACAAACACAGGCAAATATGACCACTGAGTCTTAAAGTAAAATAAAACACATACACAAACACATCAAGCATGCATGTGCACACGCACACACACACACAAACACATCAAGCATGCATGTGCACACACACACACACACACGCACACACACACACATGTATGCATGCATAAACACACACACAATATATATATATACTAGTATATGAGTGAAGCTAGCTAGCTACCACTAAACACATGTCTACTTCTCAATAATTAATCAAATATTTTTTTACCCATTTTATTGGCGGTCAGGTGGAAGACCCATTTTTCTATCAATTCTTATTCTTACAGAAGATTACTCAATATGTTCAAAACTGACCACACAAACCCTCCAAGCAAGGTTTTGTGTTCACTGTTTGAGGCCCTATCTCAAAATAAGATTTAGTCTTCGATTCAGTTTAATAATGCTTTATTCATCCCACAAGAGGTGGTTCCATAAAGATGGCACCTTCAGACCAAACATAATTACTGCCTCAACCAAAACTGGTGGAAGATTAACACAGCAACTGATAGTTTCACTCCTATCATCCAAATGAGTTTCATTCCTATCATCTAAATGATGAGACCAGAAAACAAGCTCATACACTGAATGATGTCTGCTACCAGAACTTGAGCACAACTGTACTCACTAAAGATCTGAAGTGTTGAGGAGCTTGAGACACTACCTGCGGGTACAAAGCCAAGGACATCATACTATTGATCACCTGGAGGACTGAGGTGTGGAAAGAGGAAGTACTAGATGATCTTCCTCGAAAGGATGAGAGACGGCCATCGTCATATCAGACAAACACTGGAACTGTTTCAAAGATGACATTGGGGAAACTTCTGAGAGATGGGGTGGAGTGCATATGTTGTTGTTTTTGAGCACACAGATACCATCTTGAACTGAACGGAACTGAACTGTACTCACTTTTGCCCATCTGGCTCATGCAGAAGACCGGCATCCCTGAGGTACTGCAGTCGTGACATTTCCAGTGCACGCAGGAGGTCCATGTGCTCATCCAGAATCACTTCCGGTATCTCCTCTGAAAAGGCCAACCATTGTCATTGCACTTCACTTTTTTCTTTTTTTCGATCCAGCTTGTGGCAGCACTGGGGTCGAAGACTAGTGTTTCTCGTCACAGAAACCAATCTCATCACCCCAAAGAGTCAAGTTATGCTGCTGAAGGTGAAGGTGACATAATGAAAAGAATGTGCATCGCCTGAAAACCCCCCACCACAGACAGGAAGGGTACAGGCACATGCAGGTGGGGGTGACAACAGACGCAGTGGTGAATAACATCAGTTAGTGAAGCATCTGTCCGCGGTGTGCTGAGCTGCAGGAAGCAAGAAAGCATGAGCTAAGAGTGTCAGTAGTCACAGAAGTATTCAGTCCCATCCCCCTCTCTCTCCCCTTTAAAACAACAACAAAACTAATTACAACAGCAGGAAAATGGTAGTTAACACACTGGTACTGTGTGGACCCAAACATTATATAAAGGCAAATCTACTGCAGCTTTACCACTGCAGATGGGAGCCCCTGTAGGTATAATTGTCACATTCACTGATTCAGTCTTCCCATACCTTCAAAACCATGTCAAAAACCTCTACAAACAATGCCACAAGTGACTCCTCCCTCCCACACACCTCTGCCCCACTTAACATTGTGATGGGAGGCATAACTAGCACTACTGCTACTGCTAATGATGCTGCTGCTGATGGTGACTGCTTTTATATAGTGCTGTTCTCTGCTCTCAAGCAGACTCACTGCACTTGCATGTGATTCTACATGAGTGACTAGCTTTTTATAGTGCGTTTTTGAATATCCACCGAAGCGGTGTACTTACAGCACTGGCATGGCTGATACCACCTAAAACTGCTGCCACCTCGGCGCAATTCTGTGAATACCATATAACCATGCACCTCGTCACTTCATGCAAAACCACATACGTAAGGTGTATGCGTGTTTAGCTGTAACCTGCTACCTGCGCTTTTGGCAGAATGACCAGGATCTTTTACGTGCTCCTGTGGTAACACAGGGGTGGAACAGATACCGAAATAAGTGTCAGCACAGAAAGTTGACCCTGGAGAAGAAAATTCTCCTGCTGCTCCTGCAAGGATTTGAAACCGCAACCTTTCAATCACGAGTCTGGCATTCTAACCACTGAGCTATCCTGCTCCCCACTCTAACCACCACTTGTACTTCTGAGCATTCTCACCTTTCTGTTGCTCTGCCTCAGACAAACTGGTAACCTCGTCATGGTGCTTGCACCTAATGCTGCAGTACTCGTGCACCTCTTGGGTGCGAGGGTTCACCGCCTTGGGTCGATTGCAGCCTAGCTTGCGACACTTGCCTGCAAAAAAGACAGCAATCACCGGATCAAGATTTTTCCTCCCCCAACAAAAAAACAGAATCTTTTCATATAAACAGCAAAAATGGCAATGATAATAATTCCGCAAACATTTTCCTCATTTCACAGTCAGACAGCCTTAAAGTTAAAGCTGTGATTTTGAAGCCTGCTGCCCATCAGTGCTAATTCATCGGCATTATCTGCCCTCCCATTCAGACTACCGCAATCAGTGTTAATTTATCAGCATTATCTGCCCTCCCATTTATATCAGTGCTAATGTATTAGCATTATCCACCCTCCCATTTATACCAGTGCTAATTTATCAGCATTATCTGCCCTCCCATTCAGACTACAGAAAGAAAGGAAAACATGAACTGCCACCAGTCCAACAACTGGCACAGCAGAACCTATGACCATGAAAGAAAGAAGAACAAAGAAAAAAGAAGAAGAGTAGATTGTAGAAAGGGTCTTCAAATAGTTTGCTTCGTCAACTAAAGACCCAACTGAGAGCTAATTGTGGGACTGCTGTAATGCACACATGCCAAAACCCTTCCACTACATTTACTTGCTGATCAGCAGAACAGCTGGCTTCACTCGAAGCTGGAAGAGATAACCTGTAAGAGATAAACCGATTATGAATTGTAGCACAGTATCTGGCCTACAAAAACACCACAGCTGTGAAAATGAACACACCATATTCTCTGAGAGCTG
Source organism: Alviniconcha strummeri (assembly GCA_963584105.1). NCBI lineage: Eukaryota > Metazoa > Mollusca > Gastropoda > Provannidae > Alviniconcha > Alviniconcha strummeri. The sequence goes on along the minus strand of OY757541.1, from coordinate 11,672,473 downwards.
CTATTGACACCTCTGTGTCAGAATCATCCGAGTCCTCCATAGGCCACTCCAGCAGTGCCATCACGTTGGTGTGACGTCCCGATGCATCCTTGATCCACGGATTGCCAGGGTCCACTTCCTGGATGGACGCCATGATGGCTTTCCGCAAGTCCTCCTGCAAACAATTGCAAGTTACTGTCCAGGAGCAGAGATGCAGCTCTGATAAATGAAGGTTGCAAGAAGAAATGCTGGGCTCTTTGCATAAACAATTTCACAAATATAACCATTATTTTGAGTATATATACACCATATCATTTTCATCAAATTGCACAAAATTAAAAACATGTCTACATCCACGTGTTCCTGCATGTGTGTGTGTGTGTGTGTGTGTGTGTGTGTGTGTGTGTGTGTGTGCATGCATGTGTGTTTGCATGTTTGTATGCATGCATGCTTGTGTCAGAGGTCACAAAAAACTAACCTATCTGGGTAAACAGTTTGCCAAATTAGGCAGACTAAATAAAAACAGCTAAACATTTATTTATTTTCAACACAAAAAAAGAAAAAGAAAAAAAGACTGAACAAGAAATGAACACTTCATAGTGTAACAAGAATCCTGAAAACACAAAACCAGATCCCAAGCAGAATCTCACATCTTCTGTCTCCATGCTGTACTTGCGGCGGCGGCGACCCTTCTTAAGGGAAGGGGGTGTCTCTGGAGGAACCAGCCCCTTGGCAATGGCCGCTGTGAACTCCAGGCGTCGGCGCTGCACATTGTGAGCTTGTTCAATGATGCGCGAGCGTGGCGTGCGTAGATACAGTCTGTTGACCATCTGCGACAGGATCTCTGTGCACTCCTCCAGCTCCGTCTGTAAAACAGGGGTGATATCCACATTATTAGCCACATCAGTTCCAGGTCCCAAGATGTCATGTACCGGCACAATACACCACGGCTCTACATGAAGCTGGTTATGTCAAAATAGTTCATGTCCAAAATTCATTTCTAAAACTGTAAATAAATTATCAAAATAATTTCATCTGTCTTTACATACATGAACACACACACACACACAAACAAACATGTGCACTCATGCACACACACACACACACAAACAAACATGTGCACTCATGCACACACACACACACACACACACACACACACACACACACACACAAGAAGAGTTGAGATGAACTGCCCTGTGAGGGATGATTAAAGTACAGTGACTGGACATGACCTGACTGAAAATTCTTATTCTTACCCTTTCTTTCTGCCTGTTGCCCAGACCAAACCATGTTTTGAGAGAAACAGTTCCTTTAACAAGTGCGGGAGCATTCTACTGATATCTTGCAAGATAGTGTGTCAGTTTGGGGGCTACACAGCTACAATTTAGAGCACACTGTCAGCCAATGAGATCAAAAAGGGGGGCGTAACTACCTGCATAAATTCGAAGACAATCTTTTTGTAGCCCGGCCCATCCAGGTAATAGCCATACACGTAGGAACACTTCAGCACACGGCGAGCCTTCAACAGCTGCCGTACAGCATCCTCAACAAACTGGGTCTCTGCATTGGCTGTAGCTGCAAACCAAACAGTCACAACTCCATCAATTAAAAAATAAATAAAACACCTTCTGTTGTTGTTTTTAAAATCATACTTTTTATATTAGTTTATTCATGCAGAGCTTGAACCATTGGAGAGATTGCTATAAGAACTGATCTTTGACTGCTGTTTATATCATTTCCAAGTTTTTACCACTCACTCACTCATACAGAATGATGTATGCATTGGAACTGCTCTGCCCTAAAAAAAAATTAACCCACTTGGCCCCAGACCCCAGTCACCGCCTGCTTTTTTCCCTTACTGCGAAACCCCAGACCGCCCATTAGCAGCCGGCTAGCAGACGCTCCATACTAGCATCTCAGCTATTGCAAACAGGAACAGGATTCTCACGAGACTTGTAGCTTCGTTTCTGCTATTGTTTACTACTACTGGCGATGTTGTTTATTCGAAGTTCGGTGAAGTTTGAGAGATGCTGTGAATTTTCAAAGTTGCAAGGAGGACGCGCGATAGATGGCCGAAAATAAACAAAAGCCCTACTGTTAGCAATGACATCAGAGCTTCATCCTTTGAGATCTGAACTGCAAATTTGGCTCAGTCGCTTACCGTGGGCACATTAACAAACTCACAGAGCTTCATCTTTGGAGATTCAAACTGGAAATTTTGCGTCGGTTATCCTGTAGGCCCCCCAAAACCTGACATTCAGATGCAGACATTTCTGACTTGGGATTTCTTTCTTTTTTATGCTTTTATTTTTTAGTGAAAAAAATCAAAACCTGTTGGATATACAAGAACACTCTATTCGCAAACTGGGAAAAATATGAAGTGAGCTAAACTTTTGTTTGGTGTTTATTATTGATTTTTAAAGTTGTATACCGGGATCCCTTGACACAGTTACTTCCCTTTGCAAGGGATTTCTTAGCTGGTCTGGGAAGTGGGTTAAAGTAGAAGAAAAAAAAATTGAGGGATCATTCCGAAAGCTGCTTTTTATTTTCCATTGTTCATAATGTATGGGTAATACAGCTTTGTCAATCTATACCTTCACAGTCCTCAGCTTGCAAACTCAGATTTCTTCAGCTTCCTTGGGCACTGTGACTAATGTCTGTCCATGTTACTGCGAAAGCTGTACAAGCTGGCCACTATTGGCAGAGGCACTAACTATATGAAGTCTGAAACAGCAATATCATTTGTATCATCACTGTTGTTGATACAATGAATATCACGATCAACTCTTCTGCACTGACCTATATCAGTGACTGCTTCCGCCAGTTTCATCATCTTGTCCTTGGCCGTCTGCAGCAGTGGCTCTTCCAGCTGCAGGGGATAAACACACACAACACAGATAATAATAATACATACATTTTCTATAGCACTATTCCCCGCTGAGCAAGTTCAATGCGCTTGTTCACATACATGCACATAATATATACCAATTACATTTACTAACATACCATATACAAGCAAATGCATACTTAATAAATGACACTAATATAAAACAAGTACTTGTAAAAAAAAAAAAGCAAATAAAATAACTCATAAAACATAACACGTTACAATAATTTGAAACAGGTACATAATTATAAAGCAGTCTACAGAGCAATAATAAGCTAAATGTTAAACGTGTCCGACCGAGGTTTCCATGCCTATAGCTCCAAGCCCCACCTCCTCTTTACAAGCTTCTGCTTTGACAACCATGTGATACTCAGATATCAGATTCAGAAAGAAAGGCTCGACTGAAAAACCAAAACGGGGATGTGGAGGCCACAAAAAAACTCCAGCAGGGTCAAGGTGTGAAACCCCCTGAAGCTGAATCAATGCTAGAAAGATGTCTGATAACCCCTCTGCTCTGTTTGGCGTTTGGGAAGCAGATATCTCACTGCGCTCCAGGAGGGACTGATGCACCCAACAGGCTCTTTATGAAGAGAATAAGCCTTTCTTGTTTCTATTTACCTTTACTATATTATTTTTCTTCTTCTTATCTTACTCTGTCCTAAATATAGATCTGTCCTGATCATCTTCTGTCTTCCTGGCCTAAATGTAATTCTGCAACAATCAATTACTTGTCTTTATTTAACACTTTGACCAATGTAAGAACTACATGAGAATACAAGTACAGTTAAATTACATCATATACTACATAATCAGTTTACCATGCTGTGTATGTAGGCCATACCATACCTTGTAGCTGTTTTCATGGTTTTTGAAACGAGTGTAGTAGTGAACAAATCGATTTAGTTCCTGCATTTTGGCATTCTTCTCTTCAGCCTGAAAAAAAGTAGAAGATTTGTTTTGACTGGACGACGATGCTACTGCAGTATTTCAACACACAAAATGCTAGTGCATCAGTTCCACATACAAAGTCCTAGTATAGCATTTCCACATACAAAATGCTAGTGCAGCATTTCAACATACAAAATGCTAACACAGCATTTCAACATGCAAAACATTAGTGCAGCAGCTGAACATACAAAATTAATGCTAATGCAGCATTTCAACATACAAAATGCCAGTGCAGCATTTTAACATACAAAATGTTTGTGCAGCATTTCAACATTCAAAATGCTACTGCAGCATTTCAACATACAAAATGCTAGTGCAGCATTTCAACATTGAAAATGCCACTGCAGCATTTCAACATTCAAAATGCTACTGCAGCATTTCAACATACAAAAATGCTAGTACAGCATTTCAACATAAAAAATGCTACTGCAGCATTTCAACATACAAAAATGCTAGTACAGCATTTCAACATAAAAAATGCTACTGCAGCATTTCAACATACAAAAATGCTAGGACAACATTTCAACATACAAATGCAAGTGCCGCAAAATTTCAACCTACATCAGTGACCAGTTCAGCAGCCTGTTCCTCCACTTTCTTGACGGCCTCATAGCGATTGCACTTGAAGTAACCACCTGTCGAGGAGTTATGCCGTTTCCATTGCTCCAGACACACCCAGCAAAAGTCATGCTTGCACTGAAAACATAAAAACCAACCATCAACTCTAAACTCCTGCTGGGAGTGTCTGCTGTTCCAATGTATACTTCTACAATATTCATGTTTTCCAGAAACCAAATTAAATATCTGTCTTGTAAAACTGGGCATAACAAGCATACTTACTGTGTCATACTGAGTGCATGTCTAGCTTGCTCAGTGCCGTAACATTTACCATTGTATGACAGGCTAATGCTATGCAATTAGAAATGTGTAATGAGGAGAACCATCCTCAATCACCGAGACAGAAAAATGGCCAAACCAGCTGTTCGTTTCTATGTCGAACTTATTACAGCAACAACAGTTTCATACACTTCACCCCTCATTTCCCTCAATCACCCAAGTAATAACGCCAATAAATCAAACTGAAAAGCTGTCAAGTTAGAATTTACTGTTTTTCAATGGCAATGCCAGTTCCCAAGATGTTTGAGAAACTATTGTTGGAAGTTTTTTAAAAGAAAACTATCAAGAGAAGAATGATGCCCATTAAAGTGGTTACCTAGAACATCTTGGGAACTGGCAGTGTTTATTACATGTGCAACAAATTCTTCATAAACCTTATGCCTCGCCCTCACCACCCAAAACACAAAGACAACAAATGCTGCCACTACCCTCTCTTGAGATTGAAGCTGATGTGCAAGTCTCTCTCTTTTTCTCTCTCAATCTACAAGCAAAAACACTGACATGTATGTATACACATGCACAGATGCATGTATGTAGGAACACTCCATATAATCTATATTGGTGACATTATTTGCTTAAAATTAGGACTGTACCGACAAGCAATTTTTGCTTGTTGCATGGCCCAACTTTCCTATTTCACTGTATTGTCATGAATATATCAAAATAACATTTGTCTAAACCAACAACAAAAAACAATCAGGACATTTTCTCATACCTTTGAACATTTCATATGGTTGCAGCCCTCATTTTTTTGGATCGGCGATTTGCAGTTGGGACACTGTTTAGAGTTGGTCACCAGCCACAGGCAGTTGGCAGCCATCTCAGTCTCCTCTTCTGTGCCATTCACTGAGAAGCAATACAGACACTGAATAATACAACAAAGGAACACCAGATAAGATTCTTTAGACAGATGCAAAACCAGATTTGTGTGTTCATTCATGTGCTTGAGCAGTGTGTGTGTGTGTGTGTGTGTGTGTGTGTGTGTGTGTGTGCGTGTGTGTGTGTGTGTACACATGTGCATGCATGAGTGTGTGCATGTGCATATGTGTGTATGCATGTGTGCGTGCATGAGTGTGTGCAGGCGTCTGTAGTACATGCATGTGTGTGCATGCCATTTATGATATGCACAGTTGCATGTGTTTGGGTGCCAGTCTGTGTACAGACAGACAGGCAGGCACACAAACCGAGACAGAGAGAGTTGTCAGTCAGAAGTGTGTTCAAACCTGTCACTCAAGACTTACAATTTTCTGGTTTAACATCAGCAATCTTTTTCTGCCACTTGACCCAGTTTTCACAGCTACATGGTTCATGGGCTTCACCAATGCACTCCCTGAAACACCAACATTCACACATGAGCTTAATGACCAACACACAGAATCTCACTGGGTAAAATCAGAACTGTAGCACAGGAACCAAAGCAACAAAACAAAGCACAGCATGTGTGATCACTCAAAGCCAGTTTCATGGTTTGTGTAGCACAGTGGAAGCCCTGACAGACAGACTATCCAGATGAAAGACCACCCCTAATGAGACCATACTGACGTGTAAGCACCCCTGATCCAGCCATGTTGAGAGACTACCTGATGAAAGACTACCCCTGATGAAACCATGCTAACATGTAAGCACCCCTGAGCCAGCCATGTTGAGAGACTACCTGATGAAAGACTACCCCTGATGAAACCATGCTAACGTGTAAGCACCCCTGATCCAGCCATGTTGAGAGACTACCTGATGAAAGACTACCCCTGATGAAACCATGCTAACATGTAAGCACCCCTGAGCCAGCCATGTTGAGAGACTACCTGATGACAGACTACCCCTGATGAAACCATGCTAACATGTAAGCACCCCTGATCCAGCCATCTTGAAAGACTACCCAATGAAAGACCACCCCTGATGAAACCACCAAGGCAAACTACCACCAAGACCACCCTCTTCAAAGACCATCCTCATGACAGAAAAAAATCTTAAGACCACACTATTGACTGTAAACCCTTTACATGACACATTTCCAAATAAACAAACCCCTCTTCAAATACCACCCTGGGCCATACTTACATAAGTATTTTTGCTTGTTGCACAGCCCAACTGTTCTGTGGTTAATGTATTGTTATATATGAAATAAATGTTGTTTAAACTAAATACCACCCCGGTTCTTATGTTTTGGGATGGTTCTGGAACAGGGCTGACACAGACAGCAGCTGAACTTACCAGCAGAAGTAATGGGCAGCGCCACAGTCCACGCTGCGTGATGTGTCACTGGGAATGGAGGCTCTTGTCTGTGAACTGCTGGCAGAAATGCCATCGATTTCTGGAAGCTTGACCGCTCGCCCACATGCTGGGTAAGGGCACCATTTCATGTCAGGGTTGCTGTCCACAAAAGCCTGTCAAAATGCAAACCACCATCATGCACACATCTGTAGAAACGGCATCTTTGTAGAACAAAAATTCTAATGCAAGGCTGTGGGAGGGATGCTTTACATACACAAACAAGAGACCATACTTACATTGTTTCAGAGATGACTCATCGACTGGTTGACTGGGCATAAAGCATCAAGTTACTTACTTACTTCAGAGAAGATGAACGAATAAAATGGGCAAAAGACAAGCAAGCAAATAAATGAATAAATACAGAATCAACAAGTTTGGTTACAAAAGGTTTTTTGGTTCAGAAGATATCTTCTAGACAAAGCCCAGACACACAGAATGAAGGACAGCTGGGCAGAAGATCAGACAGAAGTGGATGGACACTGTGATTCCACTATACCCCCCATGACTTTGTTACTGTGTGTGTGTGTGGGGGGGGGGGGGGGGGGGGGGAAGATAAAACACAGATACTGCTGTCACAAAAATAATTTAAACAAAATTCTTATAACCTTTCTTTCACCTGAAGGCAGCTGTTCTTGAGAGGGAATTTAAACAAATTTTTTATAACCTTTCTTTCACCTGAAGGCAGATGTTCTTGAGAGGGAATTTAAACACATTTTTTATAACCTTTCTTTTGCTTGAAGGCAGCTGTTCTTGAGGGGATCCAAACACATGAAAGGTTCAAAAGAACGCTGTTTATTAGGACAAAACACAACATGCTTTCTTTCACACAAAGGCACAGTTGCTCTAGCAGGGGTTCCGCGATGCATTCACATTCAATGTGCAGCATACATCTATCAGTTATTACCTGTCTGATTATTCTGAAAGTACAGTTAAAGGGACCTTTGCCTGACATAAAGGGGCAGCAAACCTGAATATAATAACAATTCACCAGTCCAAAAAATACCTTGATGTCAAACTGCAGATATCTGCGTGCCATGTCACGGGACACCACGTTCTCAATGATCTCCACAGGGACCAGCATGCAGCAGTCATAGCCAGGGCAGGTGATATGATGGGCATCACCTTCTTTGATCTTCATGTTCAGGTACCTGTATGTAACAACACCAAAAATTTCATTTAGCAACACCGTCAAAATACTGCAAACAGATAAAAACATAATCAAAACAATAATAATTCAAGAAATGAGTGAACAACTGCTGGTGAGGTTGACATAACAGAACAGCTCTAGAGAAATGTGCTCACCTATACAACGACACATAAAGAACAATTAAAAACACAAGCACTTTTGACCCATAGTCTTCGTCTGGTGTAGAAGTGAGACAGAAAATAATAAAAGAAGAAGGAAGTAATGAAGAAGATAGACAAGAAGTTCTATCTCTCTTCTACACCAGACGAAGACCATGGGTCAAAAGTACTTGTGTTTTTAATTGTTCTTTATGTGTCGTCGTACAGGTGAGCACATTTCTCTAGAGCTGTTCTAATACAGTTCTGAAAAGTAAAACAGACAACAGCAAAAAAAAAAGAGGTTTTCCTTTTGCAAATAAAAAGGGCTTTTTCCCTTTATCCCCCCCCATTCTCTTGACTTGACTCTTTGATCCATCTGGAGTACAGCGCTTTGACAACAGCTCTCTACCTACTGTGGCACCATTCTCCTGAGGGTGTGCCATATAATTTTAAGCCTTTCCTCTGTCCTTTGCCACAGATGACAGAGAGGTGTTGTGAAAGTGCTATACTCCAAAATGGATCAGTCTACGGTGGCATCATTATCCTGAGGCTGTGCCCTTCAATGTTAGCTAAGCAACACTGTCCTTCACCCCTATCAGTGTGTGCAGTATGTGTGTGTGTGTGTGTGTGTGTGTGTGTGTGTGTGTGTGTGTGTGTGTGTGTGTGTGTCTTGCACAGTTATGGTTGAACCTGTGTTGATGCATCAGCTGCTTGTTAAATTCTCAACAGTCTCTATTTTGCTGTACATTATGTGCTAAATTATGTATGTTCAGCACTTTGAGCCACAAGGTAGGCACTTCAGAAATTTCATTATTATTGTAACGCATCCGATGCATCACTCAAGCCCCACAATGCCACACAGACATGACTCACCTTTCCCAGCACTGGCGACAGAACTGATGCATGCAGGCCATGTGGACAGGCTCGTCAGCCAGCAGGAAGATGCACATGCAGATGTTGCACTCCACCTCTGCTGAGGGACTGCTGGCATGGGAGGGGCTGGGGAGGGGGCTCGCCAGGCTTTCCTGCACCTGCGGCTTTTCACTGAAGAGTGACCCGGGGGGTGTAACTCCACATTTGTGACAGGTTGCCACAGGGTCTTCCATCCAGGCTTCCAGTAAAGTCTCCCTCGACCATTCTGCAGAAAGATACATGCTTAGAGCATGAAACTGCACTTTAGGAATTATACAACATTTCAGCAGAGATTTCACCTTCAATCACTTTAGGAATTATACATTTCAGCAGAGATTTCACCTTCAATCACTTTAGGAATTATACAACATTTCAGCAGAGATTTCACCTTCAATCAATGTACCCCTATGACCACATTTTTTAATTCGACCCTTTCCTCTCAGCGGATCAGTTACACCTGAAAACAGCAAATTTTCTGCACGATTTCCAAAACCAGCTATGCATTCCGGTTTTCTTCTCAAACAAACTTTCCAGACCCGGAAAAAAAGGCACCTCAGCCTTCCCCTACTTTTCCCAAAGACTATACGATTCCATGAACCCTGCCACTAGAATTACCATGGCCGTGTAAGACTTGAGTACTTTATTATTCTTACTAAGTTAGAAAAAAAGCACCAGGAGTGTTTCTTGGCATTGGTTCATTCACTCATCGTCACTACCACACCAATTATTGATTAAAAAATTAAAAAATTGATGTAGCACTGTTCTCCGCTCTCAAGCAGACTCACTGCACTCTTGTTGCATGTGATTCTGAATGAGTGATCGTATTGTTTTATAGCGCGTTTGTTTAATATCTAATGAAGTGGTGTACTAACAATGCTGTTTGGTATTTGCAACAACGCAAGTCTAATACTGAAAACAAGCCTAAGTGCCAAGTGCAATAGCCTCCCCCAGAGGAGTACTTGCACCCAGCTTACCATGGTTACGGAGGAGTGCCTCGGCGGTGAAGAGCGGCACGCTGAGCATGTCTGCCGTCTCCACCAGCAGCTGATCCTTGGCCTCCTGCAGGTCCTGAGCACGCAGGCCACAATACTCTTCTATAGGGGGCAGCGCTTCTGTCTCCACATCGTTCTGAAACAGCATTAATTATAATTATGACTGAGTGCACTGCACAGTGGCACTGTTTTATTGTTCTTATCGGCCTAGTTTGTTTGTGGGGAAGGAGTTTGACATCAACCAACTGTACTTCTTATTGCTATACATTTTCATTTTTATTTTTATATACTGTTTATTTTGACGTCACCCTGAGACATAAAAGGCAGCATGAGGAGAGAAGCGAGAAGCACCAGTGGTCTCTCTTGCATGATGCTGGCTGAGGATAAATTAAATCAGAAATCTCTGGTTTTGGCTCGTTTGTTGCTGCCTGCTTCCAACCTGCTCATTCCATCACAAGCAACCTTTTACATAATAAGGCATGCAGAGAATGCTTTACAATTTAATCCCCCATGAAAGTGTGGATGGCATGGATACTTACACAAAGAAAAAGAATCAATGTTAGTTAAGCAGGAAAGTTGAATTACATGTGGCAGACGTGGCTGCAAAGGGCTGATCAAGATGTGTAAAAAACGAAAGAAAAAGAATCAATGTTAGTTAAGAAGGAAAGCTGAATTACATGTGGCAGATGTGGCTGCAAAGGGCTGATCAAGATGAGTAAAAAAAGAAAGATTAATAATGTTTTGCTATGCCAAAGTTTTCAATTAACCCAGAGAAGGTCAAAAACTATTTCTAAACCATCAGCCTCAGTTTCTTCATCACTGTTTTTATCCCCATTATCTGTGTGCATGTGTGTGTTTGTTGTATGTGTGCATGTGTATGTGTGTGTTTGTTGTATGTGTGCATGTGTGTGTGTGAGTGAATGTGTGTGTGTGTGTGTGTGTATGTGTGTGTGTTGTAAAATGCTCTGCACTCCCATTTCATGCTGAAAACTGAGCACTGCACAAATCCCTTTTCTTACATTTACTATTATTATGGCAAGAAAACTATTACTTACAGAAAAGACAATTTTGGATTCCAGATATCTGGCAATCTTGTCATGGCCATTTTTCTCTGCAGATTCACAGGGTGTCCAGTTGTCCTCATTTTCCATCGACAGAGGGGAGCCATGCTGAACAAGAATCTGAAAGACATGAGAAAAACTTGATGACGATGCAAATAATTAATAGAACATTAAATGCCTGTTTATAACCAATTTTAAAAACAGTGAAAACAGACATGCAAATATAACCTAGACAATACTGTGGCTGTAAATAGTTGTTTAATCTTTAAAAACAAACAGTGAAACACATGCACACAAAAGCAAAAAAAAGACAAAAAAAGAAGACTTCAACTTCTTGTATGGAACACACATTTTACTTCATGCATACACAAATGCGCACAGACAGGAACACACACACACACGCGCTGCAGCATACACACACAGATTCTTACACTTGAAGATTTTAGCAAGTTAAACTAAAATCTGCACCAAGTTGTATGCTTTGAAAAGTCATAATGGACAAACCTCCACACATTCTTTGAGTCCTGATGCTGCAGCATAATGAAGCGCCGTGTTTTTCTTCTGTTCACAAATGAAAAGAAGAGCACATCAAGACTGTCATCAGTACAATATACTACCACAATGTACAAAAATAAACCCCTGCAGACCAATATTTTTCTTCCATCCCATCGGACTGTTTCTTAATTTTCTGTTTAGCTTAAAATGTTTTAGCTTTCTTTTTTTCCATTTCTTTTTTTAATTAACTAATTGTTCTGTTTCTGATTAATTGTCATCAGGTACTATGGTTTTGTTTAACATCCCCTCTCCCACCCCAAAATGCCTTGAAAAACAAAAAGCCCACGTCCCTTGATCAAACAGCCCACATCCCCTCAATCAAACAGCCCAAGTCCCCTTGATCAAACAGCCCACATCCCCTAGATCAAACAGGTGACATCCCAAGATCAAGCAGCCCACATCCCAAAATCAAACAGCCTACATTCCAAGGTCAAATACCCCGCATCCCAAGATGAAACAGTCTGTACCCCCAGATCAGACAACCCATATCAAGCAGTTCACATCCGCAGATCAAGCAGCCCACATCCCTAGATCAAATAGCCAAGGTCCCCCAGGTCAAAAGCCCATGTCCTTTGATCAAACCGCCCATGGCATGGTGCTAGAGCAAACAGCCCACATCCCAAGATCAAAAGCCCAAGTCCATGGATCATGTCCCTAGATCAAATCACCATCTCTAGGTCAAGCAGCCCACATCCCTAGATCAAACAGCCATGTCCCTCAGTCAATCAGTTTGCAGTTTTCTATGATCGCACACACACACGTGGACAGTTCAGCATGCCAGTCAGTTCATTTACATTCTAACTGCGTAAGTCTTTTTAATCCATCCAGTTTACCCCATCAGTTTTGGTCAGCCTGTCAGGAAAAAAGGGGGAATGGGAGGAGCAGGAGGATGGTATGGTGGGGAAGAAGGCAGGAAGATGCGGATGGACAAGGAAGTAGTGAAAGGGGAGGCAGAGGAAGGACATGAGGAAGGAGGTTAGAACAAAGTGCACACAAACCTCATCTGCTGCCCCAACATCAATTTTCTCCACCTGTCCCTCGTGCAGTGTGGCTCCCCGCCAGTTGAGGATCATGTTGAGGCACTCCACGCGCCTCTTCTGAACGTTGTAAAACTGCGAGTTCTTTTCCACGCAAACACAATGAAGGGCTGTTTCCTTTTTGGCATTAGTCTTATTTGGATTGCCGCCTTTGTCATAGAGAAATATTCTGCAGAGGAAAAAAGAGTACAGAGTAAATGTCTCCTTTGGGCATTCTCCTTTGCTTTTGTAACAATGTAAAGTCTGTCACCCATATTTTACTATACAGAGAAACCCCCTGAAAATTTTGTGTGTGGAAATTCTGCTTGGGAGAAAATGGTCCAAATATTCTAACACTTTCACTAGTTCCAGCTCTTTTAAATAATAAAGAATAAGACAAAATTAATACAGTGTGAACCTCTAGCATTAAAATACAGCTCAGTGTGTTTACATAATTTAAATGTAAACTACATATACACTGAGTCACCTCAAGTGGAAAACAACAATAACAATGACTACAAGCAATTCAAATCACAAGAAACTACAGTAAACAGGCAAGACCTACGTTAAACACACACACACATATGTGACAATGTGTGCACACACAGGGCACACACATACACATACAGCACATCAGTCAACTGAAATTATTTAAGAACAAGCTGCCCTCCCCAGCTCACAGACTGAAAATTTGGTAAAATTAACAGATTTTAAACAGATGAATTTTCAGAGCAGTTTTAAATGTAGTCATTGACTGCATCTGTCTAAAGTTACTTAAACAAAATAATCTTGAAAACCCCAGCCACTAATCTTCATAACCCCAGTTATCAATATATGGCACAGCTTTCTCCTCTTTCCTTTTCGTGTGAATTCCTATCCTCAAACCAAAATACCCCCCCCCCCCCAATAAAGCAGATGGAAACTAAAATTCAACTGTACCGTAATAATGTTTTCATGCCATGCCGTGCAGCGTAATGCAGCGGCGTTTCATGCTGATGTGAGTCACCATAGGAACAGTTGGGGTCAAGGGCCTTCTGCAGGTCGGTGTTGTTGGTGTACAGCTGCAGCGCCTGCACCTCATCTCCATTCTGCAGGTGCTTGCGAAACTTGGAAGAGGAACTGCCCATTGCTTAGACTTAGAGTGAGGTGATCAGTGTCTGCAGGGGCAAGCACCACAGGAGACACTCCGGTGCCCAGGTGACCTTCCTAGAGCACAGGCTGCCTTGGGATCTGCCTGGGACACGTCTGCCATGCAAAAAAGAAAAAAGAAGACTTAGTTAATGTTGATAAGGCAATTTATACATATCAGATAAAAACAGCATACATGCACTCACAGTAATACCATTGTTGTAATAATTAGGCCACATTTCAGAGATACATGCTTGCACTACAGTTACAGTAACTGTTTCATCTTAAATGGTGCAAGCATTCACTAATATTGTAATAATTGTAATATTGGCAACAAAGGTATATTTGGAACAATAATTTTACAATAAACTTGTGACTGAGACAGTGAGAAGAAGAAAAAATACCCACAAAAACAAACAAACATTCAAACTTTGAGAAGAAAAAAAAGCAAGATGATACAAGGCCATTCAAACTTCTGCCCAAACAGGCTGAGTATGCAATGTGACCTTTAGACTATAATGACCTCTTAAAAACCTTTATGACATTTGTTTCTTCTCCTGATGACCATGATACTGGCAAGTATATCACATGGTATCATGGTACTGGCAAGTATACCATGGCATCTTATCTGATAATTAGTTTCATCACAATATACACATCATCAACAACAAAAATTATGCCACAAGCTCTTTGAAGACAGAATTTGGAAGAAATCAGATCTTTGCAGAACGGATAAGTGATAAGTTTTGTTGTTTTTGAGTTGTGGCAATTCTGGCTGGATTTGGGGAAATTTTAGCTTTGTCACAGTGCAACACTGTCAGTCTTTGCCTAGCTCCAGACTCTCACCCAAAATCTCACCTGTGACTGAGACTAAGTGCACACGGCACCAATGTAAATGGCAGCATGCTGTGCAGAGAGAATCGCTGCAGAGAAAAAAATTTACATGAAGAATTTTTGTTAGCAAATTAAATCAAATCAGTCTAGTCGAGTCTGACAACATTCCTGAACAAGGAAGACCTGTGTTCCAAGTGCAGTAAGACTGGACCACAGCCTTCTGAAATGTAATTTGCAACAGACACACACTGTGACAAACACACGAATGCACACATGGCTGAATAATGCCACTTTCATGATTTTTTTAAATAAAATCTGCCACACCGTATCGGTGGGCTGGGGGGAGAAGGAGGGAGGTAGTGGGGGGGGGGGAGAAGTGATGCTCATTTCTGAGGCTAGCAAACAACAATATACTTAAATCAGAAATGTAGACATGCACACTGAACGTAACACATATTTGCACATATTTAATACCCTGCAGATCCACAGCGGCTAGACACACATTTTTAGTTTTACCCTCTTATCCTGGCAATAAGATGGAACCCAGCAGCACTGTTACTGTGTTAGTGTTAGGGCACAGTCCACTATCACCAACAGAAGTCCAAAGGCAGTGAATGCTGACGGGCAGAGTGGGCAGAAGGGGAACGGTCAGCAATGAATAAAGCTCCTTTTAGTTCTGCACTGAAGGCTCCTTTAGTAAATCAAAACAAGCCTTCCGAAGAGTCAGTAGAAGGGAAAAGGGATGGGCGGGATGGGGGGGGGGGGGGGGACTGGGAGGGAGCAGGTGGGGGGAAGGTTTACAGTATTCCATGTATGGAAGGCAGAGGAGGAAGGAGGAGCACCAGGAGTCGGTCAGAGTGTGGGGGAATCCGCAGCTTGCCTGATTGCCCTATTAAGGGGCACGTGCTGGGTTCGTCTCCAAGGGCTCCCTCTGGTCACTTTAGGCTGACAAGGCCATTCAGTCATGAGCTTGGACCAGAACATCACCATCACGTAATCGTCTTATTGGCAGTGTCCTGCAGCAGTATTTTAAAGGCTGGAAGTCAAGCTGGGAGGCACAGTCTGAGGCATCGGTGGTGGTTGAGCTGAAGTTCTGGAGAATGTCTTGTGGACTGCATGTGGTGAAGAACACTGGTGTCAGGTGAAGAAGGGAGCCGATGGATCTTTTTCAAAGCTTGGAGACACCATGTCGGCAGGGGTCCAATATGGCTGGGGCATGCTAAATATCTAAAGAAGTAGCTGAAGTCATCAGTCACTGACCTAGACAAGTGCTATCACTATCACCTGGAGTGGATGGTGGTGTGGTCACTCTTATATCATCACTGCAAACACAGGTGCTGGTATTGTAATTCTTCACTCTGCTGGTGCTGCTTAGGCATGGCTATATCCCTGGGCATATAACCGTATTTGGTCAGCTCCATAAACTGTGAGTTCACTCTGTGGAGGTCGTCCCAACAAAGATGTAGAACTGAGTGGCGCTAAGAATGGTTTGGCCACTTTATCAGGATAAATCGCATTTGCCATATTGCACTTTATTCCCTCTTCTCAGGGATGTTCTTATACATGTGTGGGCTGGCTGGAGGAAAATCTATGACAAAAACAAAGCAAAGAATGAGGAAGTGAGTGGTTGTGAAAGCCCCAGGCCGAAGGTTTCTTTCCTCACACTTTTTTAAAGTCTGGGAGTTGATCCTGAACAAAAGACCTCTAATTTACGCAGTCTAATACATTTTTTGCTCCACTTCAAACACAGCTGAAAGAGGGGAAAGTGCAAACTCTTAGACCTGACTTGTATAATTTAAAACCTGGAAAATACCTTTCTCTCTCTCTCTCTCTCCTTTTCTTAAACTCTCCCATAATTCTGAACATGGGTCAAAGTCATCAAAACTTACATGAATGTGTATAGTTCTGTGATCATCATGCAAGATTTCCTAACACCTCTCTTAAATATTGTCCTTGACAAAGCAAAGTTTAAGTTGGTTTATTATTGTTACTTGGCTGCACACCAGAAACATCTCAATTTTTTTATATAACAAAGTTACATAATTAAGTAACTATAACTAGTGTAAGTCATTTAGCCCCAGATTAACTAAAAGAAGCATTCAAGCACAATTTTGCTATGCATGTAAAACCAAACAAAGCTTGAACCTGACCATGACACTGTCACAGTCAAATTCACTAAAACTGATATATAAATACATACATCAGTTTCAGAGAACATGTAGGTAGATCTGTAGACGTTCACTTTAAAACTCAGTGGATCAACTTTTATCAACATTAAAATATCTTGCTTAATATATATCTCATATTTAAGATAAAGATTCAAGGTTATTACTAATATTAGTAACATTACATCACATAAGAGATTTATGGCTAATTGTCCTTTGAAGAAAATCACACAGGGATTTCTGTAACACTAACACCCCTGGATGGCCAGCAACATAGGCAAATGCTTACCATTATAGTTTATACTCCAAGTCAAAAGCAACAAGCCTGTGGACATGAAATGGATGGCTGGACAAATATATATGTAATTTATACGTAAACAGCTCTGCCCGGTAACTGTGACAGTGCGAGGTGATCAATGAAATTAGAAACCTCTCGCATCCAGCACATGACTTGTTTTACTCATTTCCAATTATTTTTTTCCATGCAGAAGATCAAAAGAATCCCTGAAAAACTAATGGTTCCTCCAAAGAGAAATTAAATACTCTGTATCAAATACAAAGAAAAATGGTGGCCAACTGACCTAGCTCACCCAGTCACTGGGTAAGGAAGTTGGTGTTTCATGCCCAGTCAACTGGTACGGTTGTATCAGGGCGGGCGATACCCAGTCACTGGGTATGGCAACTATAAACTGTACTTAACTATAGTATAAGGTCATGTGTTCTGATGTTGGTTGTCAGTTGTTTTTACCTTGAGTATGAAATGTATACACCTAGAGCTCATTAAACCTTGAGAAAGTGCACTCTAAGTTGTCTAACCCCACTATTATTATGCCATTGGCCAATTAGAAAGCTATTTCGCTCATTGTAAATTTACAGGAAATAGGAATGTAAAACAGGACCTGCATCATGATTTTAACTACATTCAGTAAGTAAGTAATTTGGTGTTTTACGCCCAGTCAACCGGTACAGTTATATCAGGGCGATACACTTCTAATATATTTCATTTTTAATGTGTATACACACATTCTGAATGCACAGATCTTGCATAAATACAGACCACCCTAAATGTGTAAAGAATGGAATAGGAATGTGCACAAAACTGGACACCACCTGTCTGATGCAAAACAAAAACAACACAAGAAAACTTCAGAGAGAACTTAATTTTCTGGTTGCAAAGCTAGGTATTTACATGCTCCACTTCGAAATGTTGACATGAAGGTGATATACCATAAATTATATAGTCATAAGTGCAGTAATCTTCCATATATATAGCCAGTGTTGATAAATAATCATGCACAGGCATACATGCTGCATAAAACTTCTAACCCATGAACCACCTGTGTACATATAATCTGACTGACAGAGACACACACTGAAATTTACCAGCATGCATTACAATACTGGTCCATCACATGGCTGTGTCAGTGTCAGTGACTCTCACTCTCATTTATTTCTTCTGTATGTGTGTGTGTGTGTGTGTGTGTGTGTGTGTGTGTGTGTGTGTGTGTGTGTGTGTGTGTGTGTGTGTGTGCACGTGCATACATGCCTGAGTGTGTGTGTGTGAGCTGCATGAGTTGTGTGCCTACGTGCATCTTTCATAATCAAAAAATCTCTGGTATGGTCGGTTGGGCCTAATGATTGTGACCTTTTGAAACTGAACTGTCACGCTGTGAACCCTCTCAACTTTCTGAGAATAGAAGGACCCAAAATTTTAAGTTAAATGTATTTCCAGTATCCCTTAGAATGCACAGAGCGTTACACACCACTGCATCTGATGTGCACATTCTAGGTCACCTTATCTGACTGAGTGAGGCTGCAGCAGCTGCAAGAGCAGAGCTACCCATTCCTACCAGCTTGCACAGTATTTTCATGTGCCTGAACACTGCCACTGGTCTAATCACCACACTCTGGTGGGGGTTTTATGTGCACACTGATGTTGATGTACATGCAACTGCACACAGGGGCTGTACAGACATTGTAACTATGTATTGATTTAAGAAAGCCTGCACTGAAAACTGACCAGTTGTTTTTATCTGAAGGTCTGCCATTGGATCAACTGGGCTATCCCCCACCCAGCACAAAAAACAACAACAGCTTAGCACAAAATAGTAAGGATTCAGTTGCGCATCAGCACACAGTGGGGTGGCTACTGATCAGAGGAAAATTTACAATTCATGGAAGTATGAAGGTTCAAAAAAGAGAGCTGAAAAGAGAGGTGGTCAGTCTCATCTTTCATTGGTAGTCATAACATCACACACCATAAAATTATGTACAATGCGAGTCCTTCTATTTGTATCCAAATTTGTAAAAATATATATATTATACAGTTCTTTTTGTCCCTAATATGTCAGCCCGACATCCAAGGACATTAAGCCCCACACCATCATCATGCAGTTCTTTTTCCAACATTAAGATCTTGACATTCTTCCAAGCACTGGACACAAAAATGAAATAACTCAACCAAAAGCAGATAAGTGTCTTAGTTCTACATCTCATTTTTCACTGTTTAACTGTAGTTTAACTTTAAGTGCTGTTTTGTAGCTTGATAACGGGGATTAACCCAAATATTCACATGTTGTGTTTTGTCCTAATAAACAGCATTCTTTTGAACCTTTTATGTGTTTGGATCTAAGATCTTACAAAAATTATAAATACTGAAATTCAGTAAACCACAGAACTTACAAAGCACAGCTTTTTACTTGTTTTATAGTGGTTAAACAGTATTTAACACTTTCTCTCATATACACTTACTGACTTACTACCTTACACTTACAGCTAGACTGTTACAGTAGTCTTCAAAGCTTCTGTTAAGCCTTGTACTGTTTTCACCCTGATATAACCACAATGGTTGACTGGGCATAAAACACCAAGTTACTTACTTACCTTGTACTGCTTTGAAATTATTTTTTAAAAGATTAAAAGAAATGTGTTCATTTTTCTTCTCCTTATCTACTTATCTAGTTCATATTTCTAGTTGCTTTTTTGTTTTTGTATTTTGTTGTTGTTGTTATAGTATTTATATTACCCCTGAGTGTGTGTGTGTGTGTGTGTGTGTGTGTGTGTGTGTGTGTGTGTGTGTGTGTGTGTGTGTGTGTGTGTGTGATAAAATGTATACATGTATCCTTATGTCTTTGTAAGTGCTCTTACGAGATTGGGAACCATAAGTAATATATCAGAAAGCACCTAAATCCCACCAACCAATCCCCGCACTGACACGAAACCATCCCACTTTTGAGAGTACTTGTCCCTCATATTTCCAGGTAATTGTATAGATGACCCCTTGCCCAAAGATCCCCTCTCCTTTCTTAAAACCTCTTTTACTAGTTTAGTTTCACTTGTGACTTGATTCTTGGGTTCTGCAAAGAGTGGTCCTAACTTCTACTAGTCTACTGTGTGCATTTCTGTTTTGACATCAAAAAACCATGTTTCATTAAATGAAATATGATCTAATTACTAATACTGTAATAATTATTAATACCACAACAAAATTTAAAAGCACTCACTTCACACAGACTGACTACTACAACACCCAATAGTATATATTATGTCAATCTCTTTTCACACACTTTGAATATATTACAAATCAATTAATACGTAGCTGGTTCTGATCCTATGCCACTTCCTGATGCCAGTCACTGAGAATCATGCTCTTTCCAACATCTACTTCAAATAACTAAAGACAGCACTGAGCCTTTTCTTTTGCACTGCACCAACAAAGATTTCTGAATATATATATATAGCAGCATCAAATTCAATTCAGTGAATGGTCACTGTCATCTTCCTCTGCATGCATAAATATCACAATGATTGCCTCAAGCACGAAAGAATAAGACATTAATAAAATGCTATTGCTTATCTAGTAATGTTGTATGATGCCTGGCGTCAAAGCTCAAAGTATACTCCTCAGAGCAGTAACATCAAATTGTTTATTTAGCATGCAGGTGTCAGTCACCTAAGATTTGTGTCACTTACTCACTGTCCACTGCATTACTGCCTACATCAGTATACTGTAGAGCATGTGGTCCATATTAAAAATAATAATAATACAGCAATGAACTTGGCTGAGAGCTCTCCTGATTAGTCCTTCTCAGGTGGACCCTCCATGTCTAGAACAAATCACTAAATAAAAGTTCCGCTTTATCCCTAAAAAGTAAAAGAATAAATGTCTTAAAGCACAGTCCTCCCCCCCCATGATTATTCCAACATGGAATTCTCTGTTTGCATTTGTCACTGAGGCTCCAACATTCTGTATCTTTCAAGGCAGAGCTTATGAGACTATATATATTTAACTATAACTATACTACAGGCTCTAGTGTTACCATAGCTGTCAACCCCTTTTGGGTGTAAACCTTAGTCTAGAGTTTGTGAACCTGTATTTCCCTTATGCAGGCTGGGGTCTTTTGTTTCTTTGCTGGTAGCAGCGGCATTTTTAATTCCAACCAACACGTGTGGCAGTGGAAGGAAGAAGCAATGTTGTGCTAAATATGTGTGCACAACTTCAAATCTCACTTCCAGCAAGATTCTTAGCCTATTGCACTAGGCCAGTCAGTGCGCATTTCGCCATTTGGCTATGCCATGCATCGGCTGCTCATTCGACAGTTTTTCAATCTTTTTGCTTAGTTTAAAACAACAACAAAATCTCATGAAAATTATGTTTTCCTGTACCCACTTTCCAATATGGCCATATCCCCCCAAAATAATGATTTTTTTAAAATTTTATACTGGTAAACTGTATATGGGTTGACAGGTATGTGTTACTATAATATTAGTGTTACTGTTGTCAAGCTGACTACCTGAAAACTAGTTGATGAAGATATATATAATACATACTTTTCTTTAATCACTATAGCCTCCATCCTTCACCCTCAGTTCCCCTTTAACCAAAGTACTACACCACTTTGTGTGTTCACCCCACATCCATGGTGACATTGACATGACAAGCTTTTAGTCAAACTGAAGTTGTACTGTCATGTCAGTGTCACCATAGATGTGACATGACTAATAAGATGATGGCCAAAATGTTCATGAAACTGCAATAATACAAACATGAATTTCATTTGACTTTATAGCCACTTCTAGCTCTATTCAGACTATTGCCAAACACAAGAATATATATATATTATATAATAATTAACAATAATATGTACAGAAAAATAAGGCTTGCCAAAAGTTCCCATGAGGATTTTATTGTTATCAAGCTTTCACCTCCAGAAGGCTTCAACAGGAAATGACTGAACATATACATATGCTTTCATAATTTCGCTTTTCAGCTCTCTTTTTTCACTCACTGTCACAGTGGGTACTGTGTATGGCAAAAGTTAGCTGTGACACTGACAATGACAGAAGTGAGACAGAGCGCACAGCACAAACACAATAAAAATGTTCATCTGCTGGTTATCAATAATGTATATATGCACACATACAAATTAATGAATTACACACACACTCAAAACTGATAGCTCAACTGTTATCA
>OY757541.1:11627571-11645071 GCA_963584105.1 Alviniconcha strummeri | reverse complement strand
ACCAGATTGATTCCTGCAGTGTGTGTGTGTGTGTGTGTGTGTGTGTGTGTGTGTGTGTGTGTGTTTTAAATCGTGTCCATATTAGGAAAGGTTAAGCTGATGACTGGCAACTGATTGGCATTATTACCTCAAAGTTCTCTATTCGTTGTTGTTGTTGTACAACTTGTTTTGGGCCTTACATATTAGCTCTATTGGGTTAAACCACCAGAAGGCCCTGTAAGCTTCATTAACTCATAGCAAATAATTAAGCAGGAAGGAGAAAGAAGAAGAAGAAGCAGAAGGAGAGAGAGAGAGCTGTAAGGATATTGTATGTGTGCGCGCGCGCGCGCGCGCGCGCGCGTGTGTGTGTGTGTGTGTGTGTGTGCGCGCGCGCGCGCGTGTGAATGCAAGACTGTGATAACACACACACACACACACACACACACACACACACACACACACACACACACACACACACACACACACACACACCCCCCAACAACAACAACAACACACATAAACAACAACACACATCAGAAGTTAACAAGCACACATATCATTTCAACAGTCAAAGTGAATATATCGTATACTATTGCTTTAATACAACGACCAGTCAGAAAGAATAAGCTTGGCGTATAAAGCAAATACACAACTGACGACTGATATTTCTAGATATATGTAAATGCTATATAACTGATTGATACATATACGAGTATATCACTGGTTACTTCAGCTGAAAACTTCAAGATACGTCAATGTGTATATCAGAGGTTAGGGCAGATGATGCTCAGGCGATGTTCGCTTTTTTTCTTTAGTTTTTTTGTTTTTATTCTTTTTATTCTTTTTACGACGGTTAGTAAGCAGTCATAGCTACGTTGTTAAACGTGTTCAATTTGCGACATACTGACTACGTATTAAACACATTTGAAACGTACACATCCACGACAAATGTTCATTGACACATGTTTCTGTATTAGTGACAACGAGTAAATGTAAATGTAGACAGGGTCAGATATTGGTAAATACAGCAGAAGAGATCATTTCACGCAACACGAGAAAGCTTCAGAACTCATAAGTTTCAATATGATTGGCGACTTGACGCAAAGCCAACAAGCAAGGTCATATTGAGGCGAAACCAAATTCACCAAATCACAAGGGAAAGTCTGATTCACTGTTTATAAAACCGCCACTTTATGCAAAACAATTTGTTGAAATGTTGAATGAATCAGGTTCTTTACTCGCCAAGTTCAACAAGGAAACTCCAAAGTTTTCATCGTAGGGTAAACATTAAACTCCTGTCAGTAAGTGGAGTATATAATGCATATTCTGGTCAGTTCCAATTTTAAAAGAAGGAATCTCTCTGACATGTGCTGGTTGCTCGGCAGAGGTGACCTACTTTCTGCGTCACAGTGCCCCACTGTCGGATTTTAGAATGTCTATATACTTGCATCCCGAAGGAAGCGCGGAGCGGTCATTCGTAGAATATTAATAACTATGTGTTAGCTATGCTGGCTATTGCGATTCATTTTCCGTTGTATTGTGAGACTTTACAGAAGTACGTCCCAGATCGTTTTGCATGTTGCATTTTGTCCTAAGAAACAGCATTCTTTTGAACCTTTCATGTGTTTGGATACTGTGAGACATTACTTTCTGTTTTCAAATGACGTTACAGAACCTCCCGAAAACAGATCCAATACTCTTGGCAAACAGACTGTGCTGCGAGACTTTCTGTTTTCGAACGACATTACAGGACCCCCGAAAACGTGCTCAATATTCTTGGAAAACAACCATATGAAGCTGTTTAGAAATGCAATTGTGGCTTTCGACGCTGCACCGCTAGCATAACTGTAAAGATTGTACGTTAATTTGACATCAGTTCAGCGGGCACTCAGGAACAATTTGTTTTTGTCACTGAAGTCTACGACACAAATATGAGCACAGTGAAAGAGTGCGTGGTGAGCAGAAGCTATAAGACTAAAAAAAAAAAAAAGCAGATGGAATGTAGATAGATACAAAATTACCTGACGTTATTTTACCATCCTCACGCGCAGGCATCAGAGTCCTGGAGAAGGATTCTTCGAGAAGAAGCAGTATGTATCTAGCGTGTCTGTGAACCAGATCATGTGACAGATTTCCAGAAGAAGCAGTGCCTGTGAACCAGATCTAATGACAGATTTCTAGAGGAAGCAGTAGGGCATCTTGTGCATCTGTAAAACAGATCACGCAAAAGATAATATTACCCCTTCCGCACACACCTCACCCGAATTAGCGCTTGGTTAACGAGGCACCACACACAGCTTTAAGAGCATTTTCACGGTGTAGAACAGTTCAATGTTAGTTCATGCCTAATTTCGTCCCTGACGAATTCTCGGGTCGAAGTTCGGCCTACTACTCTTCTCTTCTTCTATGCATGCGCACACAAACCTGCCACAGCATTGACTTCTTCCTGTACAGGATGTCCGTTTCCCTTCATTTTTCGCGTGCTGTTGCAAACAGCTCACACTGAAAGCCTTTGGCTCCCATGGTCAGTGAGTCATTGTGCTGTCATGAGACGTCTGATTTACTTCACTCCCATCTCGCGATGCTGTGAGCAACTCGTGCGGAGGAAATTCGTTTCGGGCCTTCCGGAAAGAAAAGAAAAAAAGGGTCAGCGATTCAGAGGTGAGGGACGCGCCTAGGTGCGCACTTCTATCAAGTTGAAGAAGGTGATACCTTTGCCCTCGCTGGACAAGTAGAGGATCATGCCGTGAGTGTCCAGACACAGGGTGCGGGGCTTGGTGGCCGACAGCACCTGGCACAGGTACTCGCCGCGGGAGCTGAGCAGGGTCACGCACCCTTTGTCGTGGTCGGCCACGAAGATGCGGCCCTGCTTGTCCACGCACATGCCGCGGGGGAACTCCAGCATCTCCTCGCCCTGGCCGCGGTAGACGAAGACGACGTTGCCCTCCTGGTCCACGCACGTGAGGCACTTCCTGGCGCGGTCCGTCACCAGGATGTTGTCGCCGTTCATCGCCAGGTAGCCGGGCATCTCGAAAAGCTGCTCCCCGAGGTGGTTCTCGTCGATGCTCCGCAGGCGTCGTCCGGTGATGTCCACAATGTCGATGCTGGGAGGGTATTTGCAGCTGCAGGCCAGGTTGATGGGGGTGATGGCGCAGATGCCCCAGTAATCCTTGCGGGTCTTCACCGTGGACTGCAGGGACATCTCGTCGCCGATGGTGATGATGTAGATGACCTTGAGACCCGTCACGGCGATCATGGAAGTCTGCAGCCTGGTGCCTCCCCACGGCTCGGACTTGAGCTGCAGGCGCTTGGTGATGAAGCTGTCGCCGTTGCTGAGGATAGACTTGACGCAGCAGTTCTTGTTGTCCACGGCCACCACGTTGCCCTCGCCCGACAGCAGGATGTCGCGGATGTCTGGGGTGTGCTGGTCGCCCTTCATCTTGGTGGTGATCTTCTTCAGCAGGATGCCCTTCACTTGGGTGCTGCCCACCTCCGCTCCCAGCAGCGAGACGAGCTCCACGAAGTTCTTGACCGCCATGTCGTCCATCTTTACCACCACCTTGGGCCGCGGCGTTTGAACCAGGTCCTTGTTCTGGGAGGCCATGTTCTCTGCCGACTGGAAGACGTGGTCAGCGCAGGACAGGATGTCGAAATCGGAGGCATGCTCCATCATATTCTTCAGAAATTCCGTTTTGGACTGCATGGATTTCATCAGACTCTCGTAGCTGTTCTTGGTTTGTTCAAATTGGGGCATTTCCGCCATGAAATGCTCATCGATGTCTCTCTTCAGTTTCTGTTTCCTTTTCTCTAAAGCTTTGATGACCTCGGTGAACGAGCAGTCGATCTCATCCATGGTCTGAGCCTTCAGCTGATCGATCTCCGTGTTCTCAAACTGCAAACGTTTCGTGTTGTGCTCGCACTTGCTCAAGCCCACCTAGAACGGATCAAATGAAAAATCAGTTACAAACACAGCTTTGCCTCCTTCTGAAAGTAAGCCATTTAGGTTTGTCAGTCGTATATTTCTCAGTTGTTGTTTTGTTTTCGTTTTTGTTTTTAAAGAAACAACAACAATAAATCATACATACATTAAAAAAATGTTTTACAATATTTATAATTACTGTGTTATTCCCCCTCCTCCGCCCGCAGTTATGTAAGTCATTGATCACTAAAACCAAACTTGAATAACACAGGAGATTACTGTTATTTTTTTCTCTTGGTTAGAGCATCATTATTGGCTTACAGTTACCCACCTCTTCGATGTGCAAAGAAATGGAAAGAAATCATCAGGGAATTTTACTGACGTCGGATTGACGTGGCACAATGCGAGGTCTGTTTGTTTGTTTGATGTTTTGCATGTTTGTTCGTTCGTAATATTAAACAGAACAAGCTCTGAAGCCAGCGCTTCTGCTGAATGAACAAAAGGAACTAAATTATAAGAGGCTTAGGATATTCGTGTCTCTGATCTTGTTGTGCCAAGGATAAAGGAATGTTTATTTGCCAGTGATATTAGTATGCGCACAGGAACTTGTTTTGGTGACGTTCCATTCATACACGTGTAAGACATGCAAATGGCATACAACAATACAAGCTATGCTTACATAATTATAAATCAAGTGAATTTCTGTTGCTTGTTAGAAGCGATGCAAGACAATTACTTCCCTCTGTTGATTCTTTGTAGTTTATTCATTCTCACAGTTAAGTGGACATAGTCGTTATATACACGAAAGATGTATTAAACGCTTTAAACATGGGCACACATACAAATGTCCAAGTCCCAAATTTTGCTTGTCAGTCTAAAACTAACTCGGAGCTTTGTATGGGTGTGGGCACACCTATAAATCTCACATAGCATCATTTTGCTTGCCGGTGTTACAGTAACTCCACACCGCTTCCAGCTTTGTGTGGATGTGTGTGAGTCACGTACCTCGAGGACCTTCCATACCGCTTCCAGCTTTGTGTGGATGTGTGTGAGTCACGTACCTCGAGGACCTTCCATACCGCTTCCAGCTTTGTGTGGATGTGTGTGAGTCACGTACCTCGAGGACCTTCCATACCGCTTCCAGCTTTGTGTGGATGTGTGTGAGTCACGTACCTCGAGGACCTTCCATACCGCTTCCAGCTTTGTGTGGATGTGTGTGAGTCACGTACCTCGAGGACCTTCTCGGCCGTCTTGAGCTTTTCCTTCTTCTCGCTGGCTACTTTGGCCACGGTGCTGATGGACGAGCAATGCTTGTGCACGGTGGCTGCACACTCCTGGCACATCGCCACCTTGTGGTCCTGGTGGCAATATAGCAACACTGGTGTAATGTTCTCTATAGCCGTTTCTGTCTGTCTGCCTGGACTGTCTGTCAGTCAGCCTGCCTGCCTGCCTGTCTGTCTGTTTGTCTGTCTCTACTTCTGTGTCAGTCTGTCAGACCTCTCTCCCTCACTCTCTCTCTCTCTCTCATGTATAGTCTCCCAGTGATCTGATTTATTACTCTTTAGTACTGTTCATAATTATCGACTGACATTGATTTTCCCCCTATGATCATATATATATATATATATAAGTGTTTGTAACTGTTTCAAGGACAGGTTGACCGACAGGCATTCGTGCCTAAACCTTTGTCTTTGTGTTATAAAGTTCAATCAATCAATCAATCAATCTCTCTCTCATTCACATTCCACGACAAACATCTTAAGTATTTTTTCTTTCTTTTTCAAAAATCTTTATCTCTCATCAATTTGGTGTTGACCAGGACGCTGCAGAATACAGCTACAACAAACAAATACTGATCGATGAAACAGCCTGTGATACTCACTTGGCAGTGCAGATCCAGGGACACACCTTCGTGGATCTTACAACAACAACTACAGCAACTGCACTCATCAACAGAGCAGCCAGTGACACTCACTTGACAGTACAGATCCAGGGACATGCCTTCGTAGATCTTACAACTACAACAACAATTACACTGATCAGCGGAGCAGCTACTGACACTCACGGATCCAGGGACCCGCTCTCGTGGATATTACAACAACGACGACAACACTGATCAACAGAGTAACCAGTGACACTCACTTGACAGTACAGATTCAGGGACACGCCTTCGTAGATCTTACAACTACAACAACAGCGGAGCAGCTACTGACACTCACTGATCCAGGGACACGCTCTCGTGGATCTTACAACAACGACGACACTCATCAACAGAGCAACCAGTGACACTCACTTGACAGTACAGATTCCGGGACACGCCTTCGTAGATCTTACAACTACAACAACAGCGGAGCAGCTACTGACACTCACTGATCCAGGGACACGCTCTCGTGGATCTTACAACAACAACGACGACACTCATCAACAGAGCAACCAATGACATTCACTTGACAGTACAGATCCAGGGACACGCCTTCGTAGATCTTACAACACCACCAACAACAACGACAACGACATTGATCAACAGAGCAGCCAATAATACTCACTTGGCAATACAAATCAAGGAACACGCAGATCTTACAATAACAACAAAAACACTCATCGACAGAATCAACACACAAGGGAGTTAATCAGCGCTCAAAATGCTTAATACAAGTTTGTATACCTTGTATGTACACGCATGCCGGGTGAGAGTTACCGTAGGCGACTCAGGTCTTCGCTGTACCTGTATTACATATTTTGAGCGCTGATTAACTCCCTTGTTGTTAATTCTGCACGAGCGCTCAGGGCCTCGTTCAGTTTCAGATTACTGATCAACAGAGCAGCCAGTGACACTCACGTAACAGTACAGATCCAGCATCACGCCCTCGTGGGTCTTGCAGAAGCGTTTCTTGAGCTTCATGAGGTCCGACGCCGTGACCTCATCCAGGGACCTGACGCGGTGCTTCTTCTGGTTGGGCATGTGGCGGTGAGCATCCGTGCACGGGTCGCAGAAGTAGGTGTCGCAGTCGAAGCAGTAGTTGCTGGCGTCCATGATGTTGTTGCGCGACTGGCACACGTAGCACAGCCTCTTGCCTTCAAGCTGCATTACCGCGTCGCGAAGACTGGGGAGTACCAAGAAAAAGCAGGTAGTGTGTGTGTGTTGTGTGTGAGTGCGTGCATGGGTGCACTACATACGTGCGTGCGTGTGCGTGTGTGTGTGTGTGTGTGTGTGTGTGTGTGTGTGTGTGTGTGTGTGTGTGTGTGTGTGTGTGTGTGCGTGCGTGCGTTTTCTGTGTGCGCCTGTGTCTGTACTTGTGCGTGCGTGCATTGATTTGCGCACGCAGGCGCGTATTCGACGCCATCACCACAGTAAAATGTACCCCTGCCCTGCATATACCCCCCCCCCCCCCCCCACACACACACCACTATCACCACAACCCCTTTCAAAACAAAACTAACCCGGTAAGCTTTTAGGCCCAGTTCTTCATTGCCTGGCCCAGTTCCTCACTGCCTGACCTAGTTCCTCCCTGCCTTGCCCAGTTCCTCACTTCCTGGCCCAGATCCTCACTGTCTGGCCCAGTTCCTCACTTCCTGGCCCAGATCCTCACTGCCTGACCTAGTTCCTCACTGTCCGGCCCTGTGAAATGCCTGCCCCATTTTCTCTTTTCTCCTTTCTGCCCACCCCACCATCCATCCTGACCATACGTACTTCTGCAGAAAGTTGTCTGTTTCGAACTGCCTGGCCCAGTGCCTCTTGGGCTGCTTGGGATCCGGGACGGGGATGGACTTGCCGCACACTGTGCACAACACCTCCCCCACCTTCTCCGAGCTGTTGATCTCCAGCTGAAGGCACTGCTGACATACGCGGCGGCAGCACACCACCTGGCAACACGACACACCAGGCGACAATTGACAGGTGGGGAGATGGAGATGAGGTGGGAGTGGGAGTGGGAGCGGTGGTGGGGCAGTTTTTCTCCACGGCCGGGTATCAGCCTGCGAACTGGAATGCAGCTGCGAATGAATTGATGGGAATTGCTGACAGCGAGACTCCACAATGCAGGAACACGCCAAGCCAGTCATCTTCTACTGGGTGAATATCTCGGTGTAGCTTACACTGAGAGAGTCTTCTTCCTTTTTCATTTGAAGTCTTTTGACATAAGTGATATTAGACCGATCTTACAATTATCATGCTAACAGTACAAACAGCATATATTAGTAAGCTGCATCAAAAGAAATGTATGTTTTAAGAAAAAGAAGAAGAAAAGAAAAAGAGAAGATTCAACTTATACTGAGAGATTAAAACAGTTGACGAAGGTGACAGGTTTGATGTGTGTAGCCGTTTTCCTGCATTGTGTAGTCTTGCTGTCAGCAGTTCCCTTGAATTCATTCGCAGCTGCATTCAGAAAGCAAAGTGATCACAATCAAACAGCCGCAGCAGTAACATCAACAACAAACAAAACCCGGCGTCTGTATCGTTAACACCGAGTTCTGATTCACTATGCATTCACTGAAAGTTTAAAATATTATACGGGGTCGCCAAGCACTTGATATACAATAAATATTTCCTTAGACATAATAAACAGAACGAGCATTGCATAACAAATACTTATAACCAAGGATTTACATATCTGTATGCCCATACTCATAAAATAATGAACATCACACAACACGTAATCGTAACAATCCACAAATAACATTCCGAGCGAAAAACCCGAAGACTTGGCAATAATGTTTTCCTCTATAGCACAGAAAAGATTATAATGTATTTATAACCTTTGAGCACAGCAGGGGAGCAAACAAAATTTTCAACTGCCGCACGTTGATTGGTAGCAGGAGATATTAGCAGCAAGCAAATGAGACAAAGTACATTCAATTGAAATTCTGAATCAGACTAATACCACCGCATATTCCACCAGTTGACGTAGTAACATAACATATTGCGGTCATTTAGAAAGCTTGTGAGTAAAGTCGTCATTCTCAGAGCTCAGGAGCTGTGCGAAAGTCGAGGTGGCCGTCCTGGGCTCCCCATCCATAATAGTCCTTATGGTCTCTGTCGACGCAGAGCAAAGTTGAACTGATCTGAACTGAAAGTCGTCCTATGCTGTTGACGGGATGTTAAAATCCAAGAAAATAACTTGTGAGTAAAAAGGCGGGACTCAGAACTCAGCGTGGGACCCTCTTTATTGCATGATGCATGACGATAAGACAGTGAACATTGCCTGATAGCAATATTTACACGGATAAGTCCGAAACGTAACTTGAAATCTTTTGGTGAGCGTTCGTTCAGTTCCAACGCTCCACCTGTCTGGAGGTGGCTGTCTGCCAGTCTGGGAAATCCCCCCCCCCCCCCCCCCAACCCCCCGTGTGAGTTCAAAACCCAGCTCAAGATTTCCTCTTCAAAAAGGACTTGTCACAAACCTGGATATAGACCATTCCTGTGACCATAAATATGTGTCTGCCTACGTGTATAATTATATGTCATCTTCTTCTTTTTTCAGCCACACCCCTTTTTCTCGCACACCATAAATATCAGTAATGATCAGACATTGATCCTGATATTATTGGAAGAAGAAGAATATGTTGTTGCTGATGTTGATCGTTTTAATATAACGCTATTCTCCGTTCTCGGGCAGTCTCACTGCGCTCTTGTCGAATGTGGTTCTAAATGAGTGACTGTATTTTTTTTTTATTGCGCGTTTTGAATATTCACCGATGTAGTGAGCCTACAGCGCTGTTTGGTTGCGCGTGAATGGTGTGTGCTGGCGCATCGAGGTTTTGTTTTGCAAAAAGATTTGCGCTTTATAAGAGCTATACATTATTATTGTAAACGGTCGATGGAAGTAGCAGGTTGGAAGTAGGCAAAACACACGAGACACAGCCAGATATTCCTGCTATACTCTTCTTTTCTTTTCTGATGGGATTTACGACAGGCCGTTGGTATCGCCTCTCGCTTTCTCTCGCGCTCTCACACGTCTTTTTGTGACGTCAAAAAAGAATGACGCGTGAAACACACGTAAAAGAATTAGCCTATTACAATTAAATGACGTCATAATCCTCCCACACCTCCAAAAGAAGAAAAAGTTAGTGACACTGACATTCAACAAAGTGACATACAGAGTACAATAACACAAACACAATGTACAGATGCACTCGGTTACAGCATCATCATTAGTAGTAGTAGTAGTAGCAGTTGTTGTTGTAGTAGTGGTGGTGGTGGTGGTGGTGGTGGTAGTAGTAGTAGTAGTAGTAGTAGTAGTAGTAGTAGTAGTAGTAGTAGTAGTAGTAGTAGTAGTAGCAATGTACCTTCGGCTCCAGGATGCGACTCTTGCAAACCGGACATTTGAGCAGAGGATCGAACTCGGTCTTGATAGTACCTGGCCGGGCTCTCATGAGGGTGGTGAAGGGTCCTCCCGGAAGTTTCGGGGGAGGAGGAAGTGGGTCGGGAGTGGGGCTCGGGGTGGGGGGCGGGGGAGTGGGAGTGGGTGTGGGCTCCTTCACGGGTTCTGGTGGCGGAGGCGGCGGTGGTGTTGGCTCTTTGGGTGGAGGGGGTGTTTTTTCTTTCGGTGGCGCCTTTAAATGGAAGCAAATATATTTCCTTTAATTCGCACATACAAGCACACACGCACGCACGCACACACACACACACACACACACGCGCGCGCGCGCGCGCACGCACGCACACATGCCTGCACACACACACACACACACACACACACACACACACACACACACACACACACACACACACACACACACACACACACACACACACTCGCGCGCGCACGAACGCATGCACACACATACACCCACCCACCCACCCACACACACACACACACACACACACACACACACACACACACACACACACACACAAAATTGTGTTTAGTGTGTTAGTACTGTCCACACGGTTGCTGTTGTTATTGCTAGTTGGGGTCTAGACGGTTGTCGTTGTTTTTACTAGTACTACTACCGGACAGACAGTTGATGTTGTCATTGTTAATATTGTCCAGACTGCTGATGTTGTCATTGTTAATACAGTCCAGTCGGTGTTGTTATTGTTAATACTGTCTATACGATTGATAGAGCCATTCACCGGAGTACTGTCCAGGTGGCTGATGTTGTTATTGTTAATGTTGTCCAGACGGTTGATGTTGTTAATGTTGTTCAGACAATTGATATTGTTGTTAATAATGTCCAGACAATTGATATTGTTGTTAATAATGTGTAGACGGTTGATATTTTCATTGCTAATACTGTCCAGACAGTTCATATTGTCATTGTTCATATTGTCCAGACGATTGGTGTTGTCATTGTTAATATTGTCCAGATTGGTGTTGCCATTGTTAAAATTGTCCAGACGACTGGTGTTGTCATTGTTAATATTGTCCACACTGGTGTTGCCATTGTTAATATTGTCCAGACGATTGGTGTTGTCACTGTTAATATTGTACATACGATTGAGGGAGTCGTTCATTGGAGTACTGTCCTGACGGTTGATGTCATTGTAAATCCTGTCCAGACAGCTAATGTCGTTGTTAATACTGTCCTGACGGTTACTGGTGTTTATAATATTCGCCAGATTGTTGCTGTCATCATTGTTAGTGTTGTCCGTTGGCTGATGTGTTTATTGTTAGTATCCCAAGACTGATGCTGGTGTAACTGTTTACAGTACTGTACAGACTCATTGTTGCTGTGACCATTGTTAATATTGTCCACTTGACGAATGCTTTGTTAATGTTGGCATTGTCCAGACTGTTTCCGGTTTCACTGTTAGTACTCTATGTTCATTCATAGACAAGTGCTGTGGTCATTGTTACTACAGTTCATTTGACAGTTGCTGTGGTCATTGTAAGTAACTGTCCATTTGACAGTTGCTGTGGTCGTTGTAAGTAACTGTCCATTTGACAGTTGCTGTGGTCATTGTTAATGCTGCCTATTTGATAGTTGCTGTGGTCATTGTCAGTACTGTCCATTTGACAGTTGCTGTGGTCATTGTAAGTAACTGTCCATCTGACATGACAGTCAATGTGGTCATTGTAAGTAACAGTCCATTTGACAGTTGCTGTTGTCATTGTAAGTAACTGTCCATTTGACAGTTGCTGTGGTCGTTGTAAGTAACTGTCCATTTGACAGTTGTTGTGGTCATTGTGAGAAACTGTCCATTTGACAGGCTGCTGTGGACATTGTAACTGTCCATTTGACATTTGCTGTGCTGACTGTTATGACAGTTGCTGTGGTCACTGTAAGTAACTGTCCATTTGACATTTGCTGTGGTGATTGTTATGACAGTTGCTGTGGTCACTGTAAGTAACTGTCCATTTGACATTTGCTGTGGTCATTTTAAGTAACTGTCCATTTGACATTTGCTGTGGTCATTGTAAGTAACTGTCCATTTGACATTTGCTCTGGTCATTGTTAGTAACTGTCCATTTGACAGTTGCTGTGGTCATTGTTATGACAGTCGCCGTGGTCATTGTTATAACAGTCGCTGTGGTCATTGTTATGACAGTCGCTGTGGTCATTGTTATGACAGTCGCCGTGGTCATTGTTATGACAGTCGCTGCGGTCATTGTTATGACAGTCATTGTAACTGTCCATTGTGTTCGCTTACTGACCCCGTTGACGTGAGGCGGGGGGGACGTGACGGGGGCGGGCTTGGGTGTGTAGAGCATGGTGATGGAGTGGCGGGCCAGGCTGGCAGGGTCTGTCTTCAGCATCTCGTCCCCCTTCACACTCGGTCTGCCACAGCACCGCGCCATATCATACACGTAATGGACCGATTGAGGGGGGTGGGGGAGTGGGGGTTGGGGTGGGGGTTGGGGTTGGGAGGGAGGGAGCCTTACTTACCTGTTGATCTGAGAATTAGCGACAAATGGTTGCTGGATATTTAGGGAGAAAAATTCGACACGTGAGTGTCTTGTGGGAATTTTTTTTTAGTTCGCACCTCCTTCCAATTTCAAAACTAGTAAACAAAGAATGAAATTATAATAGGTTAATAAAACAATATATGTCTATAAAAGTAAACCAACACCACTATTGTTCCTCTACAATAATTATGAAACAAAGAAATAGTACAGGAAAGAAAGTCTGAATCAAAATGAAAACAACAATGAATAAATGGTAAACAAACAAACAAAAATTTAATTTAAAGGAATAAAATTAGTGAGCAAGAGGCAAAGACATTGCCAGTGTACTACATACCCCTTTATCTGGTCATGACTGTGATGCTGACTGTCCGTGTACACAGCCCTTTACCTGCTCATGACCCTGATGCTGACTGCGCGTGTACGCAGCCCTTTACCTGCTCACGATGCTGATGCTGACTGCCTGTGTGCACACCTGTTCATGGTCGTAATGCTGCCTGTGTGCATAGCTCTTTACTTGTTCATTGTCGTAATGCCGACTGCCCGTGTGCACACCTGTTCATGGTCGTAATGCTAACTGCTCGTGTACATATCCCTTTACCTGTTGATGGTCGTGATGCTGACTGCCCGTGTACACATCTGGTGATGGTTGTGCTGACTGGCCATGTAAAAACCCCTTTACCTGTTCATGGTCGTAATGCAAACTGCTCGTGTTCAGACCTGTTGATGGTCGTGATGCTGACTGCCTGTGTAATGCTGACAGCCTGACTTACCTGTTGATGGTCGTGATGCTGACTGCCTGTGTGATGATACATAGTTCAGGAGCTGTGTGAGAGTCGAGGTGGCCGTCCTGGGCTGTCAGTCCTAACGAACCTTCTGGTTTTCGTGGACGTAAAGAATTATTGAGCCGTGCTTCGGCATTGGTCACAACTTGTCCCTAATATGTCAACTGACATCTGAGGACATTATGCATCAATTCATCATCATCGCCTGTGTGTTGCTGACCGCCTGACTTACCTGTTTATGGTCGTGATGCTGACTGCCTGTGTGATGCTGACAACCTGACTTACCTGTTCATGGTCGTGATGCTGACTGCCTGTGTGATGCTGACAGAGCCCTTTACCTGTTCAAGGTGGTGTAGCTGCGCGGGATGGTCAGCGTTTTCTCCAGCGGCCACTCCGTGTCGTTGAGCTCCTCGTCGGGGAGGGTGTCCACGTCGCTGGCGGCGTGGTTGGGTCTGTTGAGGTGCAGCCCGCCCCTTGACTGCCTGGTTGGGGGCAGCTTGTAGGGCGGAGCTCCGTAAGGCCCCGACATGTTTCTAGCGGTTGTAAGGGGATCGAACCCGACTAGGCCTGTGACGGTGAGTACCCGGTCGCTGTCGGACTTGGTGGCTGTCGGGTCTGTCGGTTGCGCGTCTGCTGTTTCTTCAGTCCTTCCTGACGTCTCGTTCTGGTTGCGTCATCCTTTTGGACCAGTATCGTTGGTGAGAATCTGCGTCCTGAAAGAGATGCGGCGCCGGTTCAGCAGTGAGCAATGACCCATTCAAAGGTCAATAGTTTCGTTACATAGAGAGACTTTGTTGCTTAACGTCCTCAAAGGCGAGTATTAGGGACGGGGACGAGTGGGAAAAGGGGGACAGAAGAGTGAAACCTCGAAACAGGCGCCAACCCGGAAGACCACGGCTGCCGTGGACCGCCGCCAGAACAACAGGATGTTAAGGCAGTGTCCGTCCGGCATTGCGCAGCGACCACCACATTACGCAACTGCTGTCCCACCTGCTATGCAGAACAGAGTCACAGAGACAATGTCCGTAGCTCCGCCGTTGGGAAACAACTGAAGCAAAAGAAGTCCAACACTCAAGCCCAGCTCCACCTCCCTGCTCTTGATCTCTTCTGGGCTTCTTCGTGAGAGTCCAGCTCACCTCCCTCCTCCTGATCTCGCCCGGACTCTATTTCGCTACCGATTAGCGTTAACTCTTTTGTAGCACCCTAGGACATCATAGTTACGAGGTCATTGGCAGTGAGTTCCACATCTGCTTATAGTAGGCAGTACAACATTCTGACTGAATTCCAGGTTCTCACGAAATCTTACGTCCATAAAAGTTCTCCAAAGCAGCATTTTTGGACAGCCTAACCTTTTCTTGATATTTTTATTCAAAGAAAATTGCATTAAAAAAAATGCTTAACCACGACGATGTGAGGCTTAATGTCCTCATATATCGAGCTGACATATTAGGGACAAACGCTTAACCATGGGCGGTGAACGGGTTAAAGTACTGAACTATATGTCCAGACTGAATGACATAATACAAGCTTGTTTGCATCCTTTTTGACCAGTATGCAAGTCTACGGCATGGAAGAGCGGATCATCGGTGAGTTAGCTACTGTATCACTCAAGACTAGATAACTTTTCTTACTGAGTACCGTCAAGGTACAGAATAATAACTGTGTCAAGACTGAATGGAATAATATAAACTTATACAAGCTTAGCTTGTTTGATGCTCGATGTGGCTGCGTTCTCGTATCTCCTGCACTTTTTGTTTTTTTTCCTTGTGTGTGTGTGTGTGTGTGTGTGTGTGTGTGTGTGTGTGTGTGTGTGTTAGATTATTAAAGTTCATTGATTTCGTTCTTGTTTTTATTTTTATTCGTTAAAAACAAAAAAACAAAAAAAAAAAGCAATTCTCTAATGTGCTATTTTTCTAGCGCTTACTAATGATCTCCCGGTAGCTAAAATAGTTACTTGACACTTATTTTATATGTAACGCTCGGCCAAGCTCCACAAGAAGTCACACCAGGAAAAACAATTCATCAAACAGTCTGATTCCCTGCACACGATCACACATCACCTTGAAGAGGACTGGGCAAAAAATGAAGTTAAATGAACAGCAGCAACTACAAAGGCCGAATTCCTGACCGTAAGCAAACCACAGAGATCGATTTACGCTTGTACAGCAAGTCCAATCTGACCTGCTCGAGGCCTAGAACAATGGACGTTTCATCGTTATGGATTGTCAGGAGAGGAGGCATGAGCGCAGTACCCGGACGCAGGGTGGCAGCTACGTAAGACAACAAAGACAGAACTTACTACAACATTAGTAGTAGTAGTGGTAGCAGTAGTAATTATGATAATAGCAAGAAGAACAACAAAATAAGTGATTTAAATTAAAGATTCTCACCGTTCAAGTTTCTTCGTAGCTGGTTCGCCAAGCAGAAAGCAGCGCCCACTTGTGTACAGCGTCTGTAACTTGGCAAGCGTTCGGGCCAGTGCTCGGTGATCGCATTAGCGACCAAAGCCACCTTAATTCTAACTGCAGATTACCGCATTTTCCACTGCTGCCCTCTTCCCTGCCCGGGTCAAAGGCAGAGGGTTTAGAGCTGCTGGTTAGGACGGTAGGCGACGTGGCTGATCAACGTTCCTGAACTGCAGTGACTGGGAATTAGTATGTAGTAATTAGGTGCAGGGTGTAACTATAATGCGTTTGGTTGATCGCATTTGGTCAGTCCATGAGCACACGCGGATCTGGGTCTCGATCATAGGCATGTGAAAACGCTTTAGAAGTTTTCGTTCCTTTTTTCCCCCTTTCTTCCCCTCCCCGAGGAGTGCGCGACAAATCAACGTTGTCATCACAGCACCCGGGCTGGCATATGAAGCTGAAGGTTGGACCTCAGGAATTATACTTAGCTTGTGCTCAAGTTTCCGTCGTGCTAGACCACATCTGTGTGTGTGTGTGTGTGTGTGTATAGTGTGGTGTGTGTGTGTGTATGGCGTGGTGTGTGTGTGCGTGCGTGTGTGTGTCCGTTTCATTGGGAATAATCCCCCCGACTCCAAAGCGCGGGCTGGTGAATGCGTAGTGCAGATTGTTGCAGCAGAGGAGAGATCAAAGAAGATAATTATTTAGCAGACCACCAAGGCCATCCGGCCTTCATTTTTGGTCACACCTGTGGGAAATCAACGGGGTTAATCGTTTTTTGTTTTGTTTTCGTTTTTATTTATTTAAAATGTTAGTGTGTGTGTGTGTGCGCGCGCGGGTGCGTGCGCGTGTTTCACAGCACCAAATAACACTATCGTAGGATCGAACTAGGGATTGTTCCAGAGCCACTGACCAATGTCATGTGCCTGTGGTCACGCACACAAAAATCCTTCTGTAGCCCACTGGCGTCATACCGTTCGCAAAGGAGAAGAGGTCCGAGAGAAAAAAAAATCGCCGGTGACAAAACTCAGTGAACGGGTCCGCGTTCCATCCAGTCCAACCAGCTCTAAAACCCGTGTCTCCATTCTGCACCTGACAGGGGCAGGTTGCTTTCATTCCCACTGAAACTAGCGGTGCGCTCAGAAGCGTACGTAGTGCCTGTATACGTACCTTCGGTACTTAAGCCCTTAATAAACGGCTCCGTGCATAGTTTTAGATGCTGTCAGTATCACTCTGTCCCACTACCCCCTTCAGACCTGCGTACCCCAAATTTCCTATTTGTGTACTCCAGTGACCCAAGGGGCTCTTGGATACCATGGTGCAGACTGCACACTGTAGTTCTGTCGAAAATAGGTCTTTGAATGACAAAAACTTCACACACACACACGAGTTGAAAACTCCCCTCCGGCTGTATATATCGAAAGCAGCCAAGTTTCGGTAGTAAGGAATTTTGCTCAGCTACGATGCATGGCGAGCGCCACAGTGTCATGAAGTTTTCGCTTTGGGTGGTGACCTGGAAACATAAATATCTACTTTATTTCCACGGCTGGTTCCCGCATTTAATTT
>OY757541.1:11616117-11623617 GCA_963584105.1 Alviniconcha strummeri | reverse complement strand
ATTTCTTCTTCTTCTTCTTCTTCTTCTTCTTCTTCTTCTTCTTCTTCTTCTTCTTCTTCTTCGTTTACTGGGCGTAAAACACCAACTTACTTACTTACTCTTCTTCTTCTTCTTCTTCACTGTCAGGAGCCAGATAAATAAACATGAATAAACAAGCAGAAAGAAAACGATGTACAAGAAATTAACAAAATGTGTGAACCCACCCGAAAGGAGACACTCCTATATATCCAGCCTCTCCAGTGTAGGTCGTAAAGACTGTATTCACCTGTAAAGACAATGGTAGTAGTAATTGGATTTATTGTCCTCTCAACCACACAGGGTCACATCGGGAACAGAAACAATGGTAATAGAAGAAAAAGAGGGGATTAATCGATGGTGCTCTGGTTGCTGTCTCTGTTTCTGTCTCTGTCTCTCTGTCTCAGTCTCTCTGTTCTCTCTGTCTGTCTAACTGTCTGTCTGTCTGTCTGTCTGTCTGTCTGTCTGTCTGTCTCTCTCTCTCTCTCTCTCTTCTCTCTCTCTCTCTCTTCTCTCTCTCTCTCTCTTCTCTCTCTCTCTCTCTCTCTCTCTCTCTCTCTCTCTCGCTCTTATTTCGGTATCCCGTTTCACCCTCGTGTACCGCAGTAACACATAAAAGATTCCGGTCATTCTGCCAAAAATGCAGGTAGGTTACAGCTAAACACGTATACACCTACGTATGTGGCTTTGCGTGAAGTTGACATGGTGAATGGTTGTATGGAGTACACAGAACTTGCGCCGAGACGGCTGCAGTTTCATGTAGCACCAGCCATACCAGCGCTGTAAGTACACCACTTAGGTGGATATTCAAAAAACGCGCTATAAAAAGCTAGTCACTCATGTATGAACCACAATGCGAGCGCAGTGAGTCTGCTCAAGAGAGCTGGAGAATAGCGCTATATAAGCGATCATCAATCAGTCTCTCTCTCATCTCTCTCTCTCTCTCTCTTCTCTCTCTCTCTCTCTCTCTCTCTCTCTCTCTCTCTCTCTCTCTCTCTTACAGTTGAAAACAGTTTCACTTTTCTGCTATATTAATATATCTAGTAGCATGGGGCTTTGAGGTTCCTTCAGAAATTGGGACGATACAAGTCTAGTAAATTTAACATTTTATGTCATCTAACTGGCATTAACAGCTCTTCACAGAACTAAATAAACTCGAGCAAACGCGACACATTCTAGTTCGTTATAAATAACTCCCTAACGACTCTGATTAATTTAGAGCACTATTGTTCATTCAAATTAAATTCTATAATAAAAGTGACAATAACAATAATAATAATGGAGGCTTTTTAACAGCGTAAAGCATTTTTCAGAACAAAAACTCAGTAAGCTAAAACACACACACACACACACACACACACACACACACCACACACACACACACACACACACACACACACACACACACACACCGGGGAGCGGGGATAGCTCAGTGGTTAGAGCGCTGGACTCGTGATCGAAAGGTTGCGGGTTCGAAACCCTACAGAAGCGGCGGGAGAAACTTTTTCTCCAGGGTCAGCTTTCTGTGCTGACTTATTTTGGTATCCGTTCCACCCCCGTGTTACCGTAGTAGCACGTAAAAGAACCCCGGTCATTCTGCCACAAGTGCACTTGGCAGGATACAGCTACATACACATGCAACCTTACGTATGTGGCTTTGCATGATGCATGTTGCATAGTGTACACAGAACGCGCCGAGATGGCAGCAGTTTCATGTGGTACCAGCCATGCCAGCGCTGTAAGTACACCACTTCGGAAGATATTCAAATACGCGCTACAGAAAGCTAGTCACACATGTAGAAACATATGTGAGCGCAGTGAGTCTGCTCGAGAGCGGAGAATTTCTCTATATAAAAAGCGATCAACAACAGACACACACACACACACACACACACACACACACACACACACACACACACACACTACACACACACACACACACACACACACACACACACACACACACACACACTGCACCTCTCTCTCTCTCTCTCTCTCTCTCTCTTCTCTCTCTCTCTCTCTCTCTCTCTCTCTCTCTCTCTCTCTCTCTCTCCCTCTCTCTCTCTCAGTGCAGGCAGGAATATGGTCTTGATAAGGTGGCAGGCAGAGAATTCCAACCTAGTAGTGGCTCAACCGCATGGAGCGATGAAAGGAAAAGAGCGCTAATCAAAAGATTTCAAATTACATTTATGAACTTCAAAAGCTTCTCGCTTGATTCAGACTCCACTGACAAATTCGCTACGGAACGAGAATTTTAATGTCACCTGCCCACTCCTCCGCCCGTGTACGCTCATTTCCCATCGTAGGCTGAATGAAAACAACGAGTGCATATAGGGATATCATGGGCCTTCCCCTCCCCCAACCATTGTCTGCTCATTCCCGACGTAAATTAAATAACGTTCAATACGAATTGGATCGGGAGATAATGGATCATAAAGATTTTTATTTTATTTCTCCAAATCGATGCCAATACTACTTTATTGAGTTTTGCTTCAGGTGTTTACGTACGCGCTGTCCTAGACCTGTTGACCATTGACTGGAAAACATGTCGCTGTCTCCGATGATTGTAAATTCAAAGGTAAAATAAGCAGTATCTGAAAAAAAGAAAGATGAACATTTTGATTGATTGATTAGCTTGCCGAATAATAATCGATTAGTTCACTCGTTTCGTAAATTCGGATCATCTTCGTTTAGTTGATAGATTCATTCCTTCGCTCTTTCATTCGTTCAGTCTTTCATTCATATATTCATAAAAACGAAAATCACTCACTTAGCACCGGTTCCTTCACTGGGTACCTCGTTGTTGATTGTGTTTCTGTAGTGGTGTCACTGGTTGCTGTAGTGGTGTCACTGGTTGTTGCCGTATTGGTGTCACTGGTTGCTGTAGTGGTGTCACTGGTTGTTGCCGTAGTGGTGTCACTGGTTGCTGTAGTGGTGTCACTGGTTGCTGTAGTTGTGTCACTAGTTGCTGTAGTGGTGTTATTGACTGCTGTAGTAGTGTCACTAGTGGCTATAGTGGTGTCGCCGTTTGCCGTAGTGGTGTCACTGATTGTTGCCGTAGTGGTGTCACTGGTTGCTGTAGTGGTGTCACTGATTACTATAGTGGTATCACTAGTGGCTGTAGTGGTGTCACTGGTTGTTGTAGTAGTGCCGCTAGTTGCTGTTGTGGTGTTATTGACTGCTGTAGTAGTGCCATTAGTGGCTATAGTGGTGTCGCTGGTTGCCGTAGTGGTGTCACTGGTTGCTGTAGTGGGGTCACTGGTTGTTGCCGTAGTGGTGTCACTGGTTGCTGTAGTGGTGTTACTAGTTGCTGTAGTGGTGTCACTGGTTGTTGCAGTGGTGTCACTGGTTTCTGTAGTGGAGTCACCTTTTGCCGTAGTGGTGTCACTGGTTGCTGTAGTGGTGTCACTGGTTGCTACAGTGTTGTCACTATTTGCTGTAGTGGTGTCACTGGTTGTTGCAGTGGTGTCACTGGTTGCTGTAGTGGTCTCATTGGCTGTTGCAGTGGTGTATTGGGTTGCTGTAGTGGTGTCACTGGTTGCTGTAATGGTGTCACTGGTTGTTGCAGTGGTGTCACTGGTTGCTGTAGTGGTGTCACTGGTTGCTGTTGTGGTGTCACTGGTTGCTGTAGTGCTGTCACTGGTTGCTGTGATTGTGTCACTGGTTGCAGTAGTGGTGTCACTGGTTGTTGCAGTGGTGTCACTGGTTGCTGTAGTGGTGTCACTGGTTGCTGTAGTGGTCTCACTAGTGGCCGTAGTGGTGTCACTGGTTGCTGTAGTGGTGTCACTGGCTGTTGCCGAAGTGATGTCACTGGTTGTTGCAGTGGTGTCACTGGTTGCTGTAGTGGTGCCACTGGTTGCTGTAGTGGTGTCACTGGTTGTTGCAGTGGTGTCACTGGTTGCTGTAGTTGTGTCACTGGTTGCTGTAGTGGTGTCACTGGTTGCTGTAGTGGTGTCACTGATTGTTGCCGTAGTGGCGTCACTAGTGGCTCTAGTAGTGTCACTGGTTGCTGTAGTGGTGTCACTAGTTGCTGTAGTGGTGTCACTGGTTGTTGCAGTGGTGTCACTGGTTGCTGTAGTGGTGTCACTGGTTGTTGCTGTAGTGGTGTCACTGGTTGCTGTAGTTGTGTCACTGGTTGCTGTAGTGGTGTCACTGGTTGCTGTAGTGGTGTCACTGATTGTTGCCGTAGTGGCGTCACTAGTGGCTCTAGTAGTGTCACTGGTTGCTGTAGTGGTGTCACTAGTTGCTGTAGTGGTGTCACTGGTTGTTGCAGTGGTGTCACTGGTTGCTGTAGTGGTGTCACTGGTTGTTGCTGTAGTGGTGTCACTGGTTGCTGTAGTGGTGTT
Source organism: Alviniconcha strummeri (assembly GCA_963584105.1). NCBI lineage: Eukaryota > Metazoa > Mollusca > Gastropoda > Provannidae > Alviniconcha > Alviniconcha strummeri. The sequence continues at coordinate 11,619,256 of OY757541.1, read as the reverse complement.
ACTGGTTGCTGTAGTGGTATCACTAGTTGCTGGAATGGTGTCGCTGATTGCTGTAATAGTGTCCCTGGTTGCTGTAGTGGTGTCACTGGTTGTTGCCGTGGTGTCTCTGGTTGCTGTAGTGGTGTCACTGGTTGCCGAAGTGATGTCACTGGTTGCTGTAGTGGTGTCACTGGTTGCTGTAGTGGTCTCACTAGTGGCCGTAGTGGTGTCACTGGTTGCTGTAGTGGTGTCACTGGCTGTTGCCGAAGTGATGTCACTGGTTGCTGTAGTGGTGTCACTGGTTGCTGTAGTGGTGCCACTGGTTGCTGTAGTGGTGTCACTGGTTGCTGTAGTGGTGTCACTGGTTGCTGTAGTGGTGTCACTGGTTGCTGTAGTGGTGTCACTGGTTGCTGTAGTGGTGTCACTAGTTGCTGTAGTGGTGTCACTGGTTGTTGCTGTAGTGGTGTCACTGGTTGCTGTAGTGGTGTCACTGGTTGCTGTAGTAGTGCCACTGGTTGCTGTACTGGTGTCCCTAGTTGCTGTAGTGGTGTCACTGGTTGTTGCAGTGGTGTCACTGGTTGCTGTAGTTGTGTCACTGGTTGCTGTAGTGGTGTCACTGGTTGTTGCCGTAGTGGCGTCACTAGTGGCTCTAGTAGTGTCACTGGTTGCTGTAGTGGTGTCACTAGCTGCTGTAGTGGTGTCACTGGTTGTTGCAGTGGTGTCCCTGGTTGCTGTAGTGGTATCACTGGTTGTTGCAATGGTGCCATTGGTTGTTGTAGTAGTGCCACCAGTTGCTGTTGTGATGTTATTGACTGCTGTTGTTGTCTCACTAGTGGCTATGGTGGTGTCACTGGTTGCCGTTGTGGTGTCACTGGTTGCTGTAGTCGTGTCACTGGATGCTGTAGTCGTGCCGCTGGTTGTTGCCGTAGTGTTTTTTCTGGTTGCTGTAGTGGTGTCACTGGTTGATGTAATTTTGTCAGTGCTATCTGTAGTGGTGTCGGTGGTTGCTGTAGCGGTGTTGCCTTCAGCTTTAGAGGAGTCTTGGCATGTTAGAAGAAAAACTGAAAAACACAAGCACATCCAACAAGCTAGGACTGGAGTATATTCTCTCTCTCTCTCTCTCTCTCTCTCTCTCTCTCTCTCTCTCTCTCTCTCTCTCTCTCTCTCTCTCTCTCTCTCTCTCTCTCTCTCTCTCTCTCAGCCCCTTTTTCTCTGTTTACCCAAAAGTCTATGTCTCTGAAATGGTCATATGGAAGAATTCTTGTCACCCTATTGTTTATTTTTATTGCCGAAATTAAAATAATTAGAGATATTTGACTTCTATAAGTAGCATTGTCATTGACGGGCAAAAACAAATCAATTACTTACCCAAAAGTAGTTTTAGTATTCCTGCCATCGTGAATACGGTCTTCCAGCGACGGCTAGGGTTTTGGTGTTTACTTGTCCTTGGTGTACGAAGAACTTCAGTAATGATTCTTCAGCTGTGACGAAGAAACCACAAACCACAAACCAGAAACCACCAGATTAGCCCGTATAACCCAATGCTTCCGCGGATTTTTTTTATTTTTTTTTTAGAAATACTCGTAATCAAGATTCTTCCTTCTTATTTGGGGAAAAAAACAGCAGGTGATTAAAATTTTATTTCCTTCCTATCTTTGTGTTTAGTGAGTCAGCAGCGGTTTGACAAAGGTACTTATTCCGAAAGTTTTTTTAGTGGCGTTATTTATTTCAGATCGATGTGTTCTTTCTTTCTCGTTGTTATTGCTGCTCTTCTTCTTTTTCGGCTTCTTTGTCTTAATTTCTTGTACACGTATAACTGAATCCCGGCACTCCAAGTCAAAGTGTATGCCTATTCACACTACTCAGTCCGCTGCTTGAGAACACCCTACGTGTTCCGTTCTTAACGATAAGAGTCTGCCAGCGAGGCTGACCTACCCTGTACGTGATCGCTGCGAGCACATGAATGACCGAACGAAGCGGTAGTGGTCTTATCTGGACCGAAACTGCGACAGAGTCCGAAGGTTTATCGTCATATTATATCTGAGTCAACAAAGCCCGATTCCTGGGAACCTGATAAAGGTGTGACATGGCTGATAGGCCGGTCAAGGGAGCGGTCTTTGCAGGACGTCATGAAGACGACGTCTTCCCGGGGCGTCCACGTCCGTCGCTGGTAGTCGTAGGGGCGGGGATGGTTCAGTTGGCAGAGCGTCTGATTGAAAAGCCAGGCGCAGTACTGACGCGGGTTCGAGTCTCTGGTGCTGCAAGGGATTTTTCTCCCAGGGTTAGCTTCCGGTGCTGACTCTCTTACGGTGTCCGTACAGCCCCCGTGTGCAATCATATGCACCAATATCTGTACGCACGTTAACAATATGCCAAACTCTGGCAGCCATACCATTGTTTGGACACATGAAAATACAGCACAGACTGATAGGAAAGGGTAGCACTACTCTTGTGGCTGCTGTGCCTTCCCAGGCAAGGCGACCTAAATTCCCCGCAAGGGACAAACAAACACTAACAAATATTTACATAAAAAATACGCGCGCATTGTAAATGGGGCCGTGCGGAGGAAGATTAAGGAGTGCATGGGTCCAGGATCAGGCTGGAACGAATTAATTTTATAACTGTAGTTACCGAAGGGTGTATTAATTATCCTCGCTGACTTACTCTCCTATCGCTTGATTTTCTCGTTTAAAGGCCCCATACTTCTTGTTGTTGTTGTTGTTGTTGGTTGGTTGGTTGGTTGGTTGGTTGGTTGGTTGGTTGGTTGGTTGGTTGATCCAGACACATAAAAGATTCAAAAGAACGCTTATTTATTATGACATCTGTGTATGTCATGAGAAATAAGCGTTCTTTTGAAACTTTTATGTATTTGGATCTTATTTCAGAACGCTAGCAGTCATTCTTGTTTCAGATGTTTGTTGGTTGGTTGGTTGTTGTTTTTCGCAGTGGTTCTAAGTCAAAAAATAATAAAGGACTAAACTTGTCCTGCTGAGCTCATCCGCTGATTGCTGTCGTTAGATGAGCTCTTGATGATGATGATGATGATGATGATGATGATGATGATGATGATGATGATGATGATGATGATGATGATGATGATGTGTTTTTCACATCAGCAGGCAGCGAGTTCCAGACATTAGGGGCCAAAAATGTGAATGAG
>OY757541.1:11600836-11610917 GCA_963584105.1 Alviniconcha strummeri | reverse complement strand
GATGCACACACAACAATATTAATAACAATAAACAATAATAACTTATAAGAGCGGACATTTTCAATAGCATCGTATTTCACCGACAAGGGTGAGCGCACCGCGTCAGTTTGCAAGCTGAACAAATATTAAACTGATTTTTTTATATAGGCGTAATACTATCACACACACACACACACACACACACACACACACACACACACACACACAGAGACGCTCACACACACACACACACACACACACACACACACACACACACACACACTGCTCTTCGTCACGCACGCACACACTCATCACACACACACACACACACACACACACACACACACACACACACACACACACACGCACGCACACACGCACGCACGCACGCACGCACGCACGCACGCACGCACGCACGCACACACACACACACACACACACACACACACACACACACACACACACACACACTCACGGGAGCGCAGAAGGAATGTAACGGGGAGTGAGAGAGGGATTATGGGTTGGAGAGGGGTAAAGGGGGGGGGGGGGCATAAGGAAGAATACAAAAGTTGAAATCGCTTAATTGTTGTCAGAATTCAAAATCACTTATGAACTGCCTGTAAACACGTGAAACATTTACTCTCTCCAGCTGGCTTCCCACCCCATTCCCATCCCACTATCACCCCCACTATCACCCACCCACCCTCCTCATTGAATAGGCACAGCAATGCTCCCTTGCTTCGTACACTACACGATTTACGGGATTCCGATGAATTCTTCAACATGACCACCATAAGCAACAATGAATCAAACCCACCCACTGTGAAGCAAACATACTGCTCGAAAAGCGACCAGTAGTCGAACAGCAACAGGGACCCTTTATTGCGTCATGGTCGGACCCACGGAGACTATCTGTGGAATCCAGTCCCAGTCACCCCAGACATCTAATTTTGGCGGGGTATATATACGAGTACCTACTGTCTTCGGGTCACAGAAAGCCGGATTGGCCTACCGGTAAGGCGGTAGGCTGGTAAGCGGAAGGACCTCGATTCGATACCGCTTCGGCTCTCCTTTCTCTTCAAAAGTTGTGGTTTGTGGACACTGTCTTGAGATTTTGTCTCTCACAATTAATGAAACATTAAAATGGCTCTCATCGCTGCCCATCTTAATGCAGGTCATTCTGGTGGTGACAGTGTAGCGATAGGTATATACTCTCCCTCTTCCCCCCCCCCCCCTCCATACCCCCTCCCCCCCTCCCCCCCGCCACCCCCATTCTCGTCCCTAATAAGCCTTATGGTTTCTGTGGACGTTAAGCACCATGTTTACTTCGGGTCACAGAGCTCCGGCAGGAGCTGTGTGAAAGTCGAGAGGGCCGTCCTGGGCTCCCCGTCCCTAGTGTTCTCTATGGTCTCTGTGGACGTATAGTAACATCGACCTTGAACTCTTCGGGGCGTCACAGGAGTGGAGAGAGCAGACGGCCATTCAGCGGTCGTGGCAAAGCGTCAGTCCCGAAGCAGTCTCGAGGGGGAGAAGTATATCTCGCGTATCACAGTATCACACCGATATTGTCGTGTCTACGTGAGCCGGCTTGTCTTCGTGACTTTGTCCTCACAGTTAATGAAACATTAAAATGGCTCTCATCGCTGCCCATCCTACTGCAGGAGTCATATAGATGTCTAATGTCACCGCCTTGCTTGCCCGTCCCTAATAAGCCTACGGTTTCAGCGGACGTAAAGCAACACTCAGCCAATCGCCTTGCTGTGAACGGACATAAAATAAAACACTGACTTATCCTGCAGGAGTTTTTTTGCAGGAGTTATTCTGGTTATTCACAGTGTAGCTTCAATATACACCCCTCTCCTTGTATCTCCTGGGATTTTGGTCCCTACAATACTTTTTTTTGGTCCCCTACAATACCTTTTTTGGTCCCCTACAATACCTTTTTTGGTCCCCTACAATACCTTTTCGGAGACAAAATGACTCGGCGTCCAACAAGTTTAACCAACCAAGCCGTCTGTGAAATTTTCAGTGGCAGAGTCTGTACGAGAGAATCTTAATCATTATTAGACCCTGAAACTGCAAACCTGAAAAACAAGCTAAAAGTTGCTTGTTGGCATTCTGGTCCGATTTTCAACTGTCTGGCTTTACGAGTTTCAGCAAAGACTTTACGCTAGAGATTATTTACTTTATGTACTAACTGAATTCATGTACTAATCAGTAACAGTATCTGTAGCAACTGTATGGTTAAAAGAAATTGAGCTAGAAGACTGTTCAGCAGTTTCGAGAGTCTTTGTATGATCGATAAAACCATTAAATTAAGACTAGCTACCTATGAAAGGTGCTGCAAAACTATCTGGGGCACTGGCACCAACATTAAACGTCTCGTTTTAAACAGAATATTCGTAAGTGCAGCAGTTATGGCTTGAAGGAATCAAACTAGCCGTTGTTAAATCATCGCCTTCTCAATAGTTACTTATAGTTAACGTTTCTTGCTTCTTGCCTTCTCCTCCTCCTCCTCTTCCTCCTCCTCCTCCTCCTTCTCCTTCTTCTTCTTCTTCTTCTTCTTCTTCCTTTTTGCTGGTGGTGAGGAGATGATATTTGTAATATCCCTGAAGATACAAAATCCATTTATCATATTTCTTTGATCGATTCCACACAAGGGATTGCTTCTTACATCCACAGCAAGAAGGTCACGTGAATGTTCTAAACAAGGCCACGGAGACTGATATCCTTCTTCGGTGAGGGAGGGGTTGTGGCGAGTGTGTTCAGAGAGTTCGTGCGACCTAGTTTGCCTCCCGTCCAGAAAGCTATCATTTTGCATGGAATCGTCAGAAGGGTGTACTTCTGTCTGGTGACCTCTGTCAACGGTACGCTTTCGGGGTTGTTGGTAAAGGATTGCGGAGGATATTGTACCGGTATTCTATTTCATTTAGACTGTTGCGCTCGTTCCAGTCCCCGAGCAATAAAAATAACAGGCATTTTTAAAGCGACTACGCTGTGGTTCAAAGCGCTGAACAATACAAACATAACAGAACACACTTAACGTAATTCGAGATAAATATTGTTATACGACTAACAGATAATGTCCACATCAACACACGGATTCAAATAAAAACTGACTATGTGCAACACACACACACACATACACACACACACACACACACACACACACACACACACACACACGCACGCACGCACGCACGCACGCACACACGCACGCACGCACGCACGCACGCACGCACACGCACGCGCACGCACGCACGCACACGCACGCACGCACACACACACACACACACACACACACACACACACACACACACGCATGCACGCTCACGCACGCACACGCACGCACGCACGCACGCACGCACGCACACACACACACACTTACGAACTGGGAGGGATAGACGCCGCTGTGAAAAATACAAACAGTTTAGAAATTAGTTATCGAACAGGTGAGTCTTGGTGTCAGTTTTGTGAAGGAGGAAACAGAATCAGGGTGGCGGGGTGTCTGAGCATGTCGCGTCTTGAAATAGTGAATCGGACTTTTTCTTGTATGATTTGATGAACTGTGTTTTTCCCTGATATGACATTCACGGTTTTCGTCCTTGTCCTAATTTCTACTTTCCTGGTCCATTCACCATCATTTTTTACAACCCTCCCATTCTTGTTAATTGTCAAGTTTTGACTGACCAGTGAGAGTCACCATTCACTCTCTTGTTGCTGTTTCGCTAACTCTGGCGTGCAGTGTTACCAGGCAGTGTCCTTTAACCATAATATAAAATAATAGAGAGCGTTGCAACCAACCATCCATCATCCTGGTGGGCCTATTGTAAAATCCTTATCAGGGAACAGTATGTCCTATGAGCCAACGGGGACCAAACTGCAGCCCCTTATTCCCCATCCCAACCCTGGCAGGGGAAGCAACTGCGTACACTTTTAGAACAACAACTGTTGTGAGTTGTTTACCTTCGATCGTGCACTTCATTGATGAGCTGCTGGATTGACTGGTGAAATTACTGACCCTCCCACCTTCTCCTTCATGCTCCGAGAAGTATTTATCTTCCATGTCTTTTGTTTGCATGCTTCTATTTCAGGATATTTTTTAACCTATGAACCTGTAAATACAGACAATACAATTTTTAATTTGTGTTTAATCAACCAGAATTGTCATATAACTATTTGTAAATATGTCCTACGTTTTTAAACTCATCCCCGAAAATATCACAAGAGCTGAATAGATAGTTCATAGATTGAAAGCAAGAGTTTTTCTGTAAAAGTAATTCGTTATACAGCCAAACGGGTTTTCTATCAACTTTAGATGGTTAAGAGCTTCTTATGTCTTGTCCCTAATATGTCAGATAGCATGTGACGACATTAAGCACCAAAACCGAACTGAACCTCCCCTCCTCCCCCCCCCCCCCCCCCAGTCCCCCAACGCCCACCCCTTGAAAGGTGTGTAGGCTTTATAGACTGACTAAAATAACACAAGTGTGACCTTTAGGTTTTCTTCCTGGTCATAATTTCTACCTACCCGCTTCATTTTATCCAGACCCGGCCTCCCCCTACTTTTTAACTGCCTTAATTTCAGCAAGGGCAGTCTCTTATGTCCGCCAGCAGAATATAACAAGTTACCCTGCTCATCGAAGCAAATGACTGATGCAGGTTCATGTGTTGGTGTCCATGAAATATAAATCAGCTCCAAAAAAAACATGTGAGACTGTGCATTGTCAGTAATATAGTAGATCACACATGCGTTTGTTTTGTTCTTTTGAAAAATTTTCTCGCGGCCTCTGCTGAATCCACATAATTATTGTGTATTGTTTGGGGTTTAATTCCTTCGTGAAAAATGTGGTATTCCCGTTATTGTATGTAGTTGAGTGAAATGTAAACATTGCGATGTGCTTATTACTGACTGTCAGTTTCATTTGGTTACGTTTGCTGCTTTCCTTCAACCATAACCGTAACATAATTAAAGAAAGCGCTAACCATAACCATAACATAATTAAAGAGCAACCAACCAACCACAATCCTGATGGGCCTTTGGTAGAATCCCTATCAGTGGACAGTACATCCTATGCGCCAACGAGGAGCCGAGAAATCCACTGTGATGGGAAGCAACTGCGTATACTTGTAGAACCACGATTGTTTTGAGTTTTTTACCTTGGTCCGTGCACTTCATTTAGGAGCAGCTGGACAGATTCAAAGCCCGTCTATTTTAGACAAAATGATAAAATAGATAAAATCATAGTTCAGGAGCTGTGTGAGAGTCGAGGTGGACGTCCTGGGCTGTCCGTCCTAACGAGCCTTCTGGATTCCGTGGACGTAAAGATTTATTGAACCGTGCTTCGGCATTGGTCACAACTTGTCCCTAATATGTCAACTGGCATCTGAGGACATTAAGCAACACTTCATCATAGATAAAATGATAAAATAGACGGGTTTTGAACAGATTACATGACCAAACAAGAAAGTATCTAGTATTTATGGACTATTATGACACAAACGGTGTGTGTGTGTGTGTGTGTGTGTGTGTGTGTGTGTGTGTGTGTGTGTGTGTGTGTGTGCGAGCGCGCGCGCGGGCACGCGCGCGTTCATATTGTATGCGTTGAATTTTGACAGTCATTTATGTATTTGTTAAGAACGTGTAAGCGTTTAGGGCCTGTGCGGGTTAGGCGCTCTAAGTATTCATTATATTATTATTAAAAGAAAAGTGTCCGGGCTTTATAAACTATATCATGAGAAACAAAAAATGTCTGCATTTTGCAAGCAAGTACTAGGTAATGAAAAAAAAGCAAAGTGTCTTGATTTTACGGGTTGTTTCAGTCTGCGTACTCAGTGAAAAACAAAAGGTGCCTAGATTTAACGAGACTGACTCCATGCATTGCATACAAAATGTATGGACTACGGAAGACAGACAACAGGTATTTGCCACACACACACACACACACGCACACACACACACACACACACACACACACACACACACACACCACTACCACCACCACCACCACCACCACCACCACCACCACCACCACCACCTTTTTTTTCTTTTCTTTTTTAACTGACTGGTTCGATGCAGTAACAAATTAATTGGCCCTGGACTTTTCTGTTTTTAATTGAGACTGGCTACGCCATTAAGAGACAATAAAGTATCTGGAAAACCTTTTTCTTTTTCTTTTCTTTCTTTTCAACTGAGACTGACTCGATCTACGCAATGACACACACAAGAAGTGCCTGAGCTTTGCACACTGACTCTATGCAACGGCACAGAGGTGACTTTGCGGGGAAGTGTACGTAGCAGTGTAGACTTCGCAGACTGGTTCAAGGCAAGGACATACGAAAGGCGTCTGGACAATGCACACGTGAGACTGCCAAGATAAAATGACAGGCAAGTGCCTGAACTAAACAGACTGGTTCTGAAACGCACAGCGGGAGACGTGTAGTAGTGTAGACTTCGCAAGAGTGGTTCAAAGCAAGGCACCTAGACAGTACACTGAGACTTCCAAGATAAAACGACAGACAACAAGTGCATGAACTTTACAGACTGATTTCATGCAGTGACACAGAGGAGACGTGAGCAGACTTTTCAGAGTGGTACAGAGCAAGGACAGACAAAAGGTGTCTAGACGGCAGTACACTGAGACTGCCAAGATAAAAAGACAGTCAAGAAGTGCGTAAACTTTACAGACTGATTCCATGCTGTGACACAGAGGAGACGTGAGCAGACTTTTCAGAGTGGTACAGAGCAAGGACAGACAAAAGGTGTCTAGACAGTACACTGAGACTGCTGTTGATAAAATGACAGACAAGAACTGCCTGAACTAGACTGACTCTGTGCTGCAACGAAACGGCCGAGGAGACGTGTGTAGACTTTGCAGAGTGGTACAGAGCAAGGACAGACGGAAGGTGTCTAGACAGTACACTGAGACTACCGCAAGATCAAAAGATGACAGAGAAGAACTCCTGAACTAGACTGTGCTGCAACGAAACGGCCGAGGAGACGTGTGTAGACTCTGCAGAGTGGTACAGAGCAAGGACAGACGGAAGGTGTCTAGACAGTACACTGAGACTACCGCAAGATCAAAAGATGACAGACAAGAACTCCTGAACTATACAGACTGACTCTGTAAAGGCACAGCGGAGACGTGTACTACTAGTAGTGTAGACTTCGCAAGAGTGGTTCAACACAAGGACAGACGAAAGGCGTCTAGACAGTACACATGTAAGACTGCCAAGATAAAATGACAGACAAGAAGTGCATGAACTTTACAAACTGATTCCATGCAGTGACACAGAAGAGATGCGTAAGTTTGTAGACAGGCTATTAAAAGGCGTCTAAGACTGTACACAGAGACTGACCCCAAGAAATGACGGAAACAAGATGTGTGTACACTGAGACTACTGACACCAAGAAATGACAGAAACAAGATGTGTGTACACTGAGACTGACACCAAGAAATGACAGAAACAAGATGTGTGTACACTGAGACTGACACCAAGAAATGACAGAAACAAGATGTGTGTACACTGAGACTGACCCCAAGAAATGACAGAAACAAGATGTGTGTACACTGAGACTACTGACCCCAAGAAATGACAGAAACAAGATGTGTGTACACTGAGACTGACCCCAAGAAATGACAGAAACAAGATGTGTGTACACTGAGACTGACACCAAGAAATGACAGAAACAAGATGTGTGTACACTGAGACTACTGACCCCAAGAAATGACAGAAACAAGATGTGTGTACACTGAGACTGACACCAAGAATTGACAGAAACAAGATGTGTGTACACTGAGACTGACCCCAAGAATTGACAGAAACAAGATGTGTGTACACTGAGACTACTGACCCCAAGAAATGACAGAAACAAGATGTGTGTACACTGAGACTGACCCCAAGAAATGACAGAAACAAGATGTGTGTACACTGAGACTACTGACCCCAAGAAATGACAGAAACAAGATGTGTGTACACTGAGACTACTGACCCCAAGAAATGACAGAAACAAGATGTGTGTACACTGAGACTGACCCCAAGAAATGACAGAAACAAGATGTGTGTACACTGAGACTGACACCAAGAAATGACAGAAACAAGATGTGTGTACACTGAGACTGACCCCAAGAAATGACAGAAACAAGATGTGTGTACACTGAGACTGACCCCAAGAAATGACAGAAACAAGATGTGTGTACACTGAGACTACTGACCCCAAGAAATGACAGAAACAAGATGTGTGTACACTGAGACTACTGACCCCAAGAAATGACAGAAACAAGATGTGTGTACACTGAGACTACTGACCCCAAGAAATGACAGAAACAAGATGTGTGTACACTGAGACTACTGACCCCAAGAAATGACAGAAACAAGATGTGTGTACACTGAGACTGACACCAAGAAATGACAGAAACAAGATGTGTGTACACTGAGACTGACACCAAGAAATGACAGAAACAAGATGTGTGTACACTGAGACTGACACCAAGAAATGACAGAAACAAGATGTGTGTACACTGAGACTGACACCAAGAAATGACAGAAACAAGATGTGTGTACACTGAGACTGACACCAAGAATTGACAGAAACAAGATGTGTGTACACTGAGACTGACCCCAAGAAATGACAGAAACAAGATGTGTGTACACTGAGACTACTGACCCCAAGAAATGACAGAAACAAGATGTGTGTACACTGAGACTGACCCCAAGAAATGACAGAAACAAGATGTGTGTACACTGAGACTACTGACCCCAAGAAATGACAGAAACAAGATGTGTGTACACTGAGACTGACACCAAGAAATGACAGAAACAAGATGTGTGTACACTGAGACTGACACCAAGAAATGACAGAAACAAGATGTGTGTACACTGAGACTGACACCAAGAAATGACAGAAACAAGATGTGTGTACACTGAGACTGACACCAAGAAATGACAGAAACAAGATGTGTGTACACTGAGACTGACCCCAAGAATTGACAGAAACAAAAGAAAATGTCTGAACTTTGCAGACTGATTCTATATGTAATGACGCAAAGAAGAAGTGCCTGAACTATACAGACTGACTCCATGTCGTGACACAAAGGGGACGTGTGTAGACTTTACAGAGTGGTTCAAGGCCAAGGACAGACAAAAAGAAGCGTGTACATTGAGACTGACCCCATGAAATGACACTGAGAAACAAAAAGTGTGAACATTGAGACTGATCCCATGAAATGACAGAAACAAGGAGTGTGAACATTGAGACTGATCTCATGAAATGACAGAAACAAAATTGTGTACACTGAGACTGACCGCATGAAATGACAGAAACAAAAAGTGTGTACACTGAGACTGACCCCACGAAATGACGGAAACAAAAAGTGTGTACACTGAGACTGATCCCATGAAATGACAGAAACAAGAAATGTGTACACCGAGACAGACCCCATGAAATGACAGAAACAAGAAGTGTGTACACTGACTACTAACCACATGAAATAACAGAAACGAGAAGTGCCTGTACTTTACAGACTGACTCTACACGAAATGACAAGACAAAATTTGACTGGATTTTACAGGCTGACCACACGCAATGAAAGAGACAGAAAAACTGGACTTCAAGGACTGACTCAGCACTATAGTTGCCAGAGGGAAAATGATAAAGCGTCTGAACTTGACAGCACAGCCGCAGTGACCACGTAACGCCCAGCTAACCAGCTGTGACCTGTCCACACAACGCTGTAAACATGGTGCTTAACGTCCACAGAAACCGTAAGGCTTATTAGGGACGGGGAGAAGGGGAGGGGGTATGGAGGTGGGGGGAGAGGGAGATTATATACCTATCGCTACTCTGTCACCACCAGAATGACTTGTGCATTAAGGTGGGCAGTGATGGGAGCCATTTTAATGTTTCAGTTGGAAGTGATGGACAAAGTCACAGGACAGTGTCCACAAACCACAACCTCTTTGAAGAGAAAAGAGAGCCGAAGCGGTATCGAACCGAGGTCCTTCCGCTTACCAACCTTACCGCTAGGCCAAACCGGCTCACACGCAACGCTGCCTTGTCCATGGACCTATATATACACACAGGTCCATGGCCTTGTCAGTG
>OY757541.1:11516636-11595636 GCA_963584105.1 Alviniconcha strummeri | reverse complement strand
AGAGGAAAGCCGCAGTGGAATCGAACCGAGGCCGCTAGGCCCAACCGGCTGACGGACGACCCGATGCTAAGGCCTGGTGCTGGCGAGTGTAGCTGTCGGTTCTCTGGCTTTGATCGTGAACACCAGTCTGGTGACCTCACCAGTGTCATTCCTATAGTTTATCCCTTTATCGTCATTAATGGTAACAGTTTAAGAGGCGTCCGTGGGTTTGTAGTGTGTGTATGTGTGTGTGTGTGTGTGTGTGTGTGTGTGTGTGTGTGTGTGTGTGTGTGTGTGTGTGTGTGTGTACTACAGTACAAATACAATACAGCACAGTATACGATGTAGAATCTTATGAAAAGTCACTATAAACATCAAACATGACGAAAGAAAAGGCATGCAAAGCATACAACACAAAATACAATTGACTGTGGCACAGTAATAATAATAATATTAACACTTGCTGTTGTTGATCGCTTTTATATAGCTTTATTCTCCGCTCTCGAGCAGACTCACTGCGCTCGCATGTGATTCTACATTAGTAAATAGCTTTTCATAGCGCGTTTTTGACTATCCCCCGAAGTGGTGTACTTACAGCACTGGCAATGGCTGGTGCCACAGAAACTGTTGCCACCTCGGCGCGTTCTGTGTACACCATACAACCATGCACCATGTCACTGCATGCAATTTAAGCCACATACGTAAGGTGCATGCGTATTTAGCTGTAGCCTGCCGTGAGCAAGAGGTGTCTCTTGCGTTGATCTTGAAATATACTACGCTTCATCCATCAGTCTGGCTTAGTGGGTCGTTGTTGGCTGGCTGGTCTGTTTGTTTGCCAGTCTGACATCATCATGCTTAAGTCCAGAGGTCTTAAGTGCAAAGCATTACGTAGCCAGTACATAAGTCGCTTTGAAGTCTGACTTCATGCTTAAGATCCAGAGGTCTGAGTGCAAAGCATTATGTAACCAAACCTAAAGTGGCTTTGTTGTCTGACTTCATCATGCTTAAGGTCCAGAGGTCTGTGTGCATTATGTAGCCAAAGCTAACGTCACTTTGTTGTCTGACTTCATCATGCTAAAGGTCAAGACGTCTGAGTGCATTACGTAGCCAGTACAAAAGTCGCTTTGCAGGACTTCATCGTGCTTAACCCCATCACAGCCTTGATGTCACTTTTTTTTAAACCCAATAAAATTGCGAAATTTGAAACCTTTTAGCATTTTTGTCTCTTTTTCGCGCTGGCATGTGAAAGGATTTTCATCACAACGCATAGCACTGAAAATAGATGTTATAGAACCGGAAAATATTCTGTTTGTAGGCGCGTCCGTGCATCTTTCAGCCCGGAAATTTTACAGGCTGGGGCAGTGAAGAGGCTATGGTGTCGAGAGGTCTGAGAGCAAAGCATTACGTAGCCAAACCTAAAGCCGCTCTGCAGTGTGTATAAGGCGCAGCAGTTTGGGTGCATACCATCACGTAGCCCAAACAAAAGTTCAAAGCACCTTTAACTAACTCACTCCAACTCCCACCAACCGCCCCAGCCACCCCCTCCACCCACCACCCACCAGACGGCTATAAGCAAAAGAGGTTAGTAATGGTGTAATACTTAGGCTATCAACATTTAATCAAGGCGCAGCCTCGCTTTTCTTTGCGAGTATACAAAGTATATAAAGCTTTCAGACCTACCGGAGTATGGAGGCAATCTTATGGTGGCGCTATCTCAACGGGAAGTCTCAGAAGGAGACAGATTTATCGTCGTTCCCAAATCGTTCGATCTTCTTTTTTCGGGTGTGAAGGCGGAGCTGGGCATTAAGTATGTCTAGGCACTGACTACAGGAGACTGCAGGAGACAAGGGAGAGTTGTGTGTATATAATGGAGGTCGTGGATTCGTGAATTATAACATAGTTCAGGAGCTGTGTGAGAGTCGCGGTGGCCGTCCTGAGCTGTCCGTCCTAACGAGCCTTCTGGTTTCCGTGGACGTAAAGAATTATTGAAGCATGCTTCGGCATTGGTCACAACTTGTCCCTAATATGTCAACTGACATCTGAGGACATTAAGCATCACTTCATCATCATCGTGAATTATCAAAGCTCAGGAGCTGTGTGAAAGTCGAGGTGTCCGTCCTTAGCTCCCGTCCCTAACAAGCCTACGGTTTCTGTGGACGTAAAGCAACACTTCAACAACTTGTGAGTTATGTCAGCCCGATATCCCAGGACATTAAGCCTCGCATCATCATCATTGTAAATTATCAGCGTTGAGGACTCGCCCTGGTACAACCGTAATGGTTGACTGGGCGTAAAACACCAAGTTACTTACTAGCGTTGAAGAAAGGAGGCGTTGGCAAGGTTAATGTACCGGCAGGCCGCTCTGCAACCCGACACCGAGGTGTCTCGGTGTCTGAATGTCAGGTAAAGCATGATTCTTTCTTGGTTCAAACAATTTCTATTTTATTTATGAAAGCATACCAACAGACAATAACAATGACGGAATAGTTTCGGGGAGCGTCGAGCCAAGTAAACTTATATGAGATGCTCAAAATGACAAATTTATATGTAATAATTATATATAATGTGGTGGGTGGGCAAACACAATTCTTTGTTGTCTGTCTGGGTTCTTTTTGATTTTGTTTGTTTTGTTTATAGGTTCATATATGTTTGTTTAGCTTGTGTGTGTGTGTGTGTGTGTGTGTGTGTGTGTGTGTGCGCGCGCGCGCGCGCGTGATTCGCGGCGTGCGTGCGTACGTGTGCGTGCGTGTGTGTGTGCACGCGCGGGCGGGCGGGCGTGCCTGTGTGTGCGTGTGTGTGCATGCGCGTGCGTGCATGTGTGTCACATGTGTGTAGTGTGTGCTACGCTGCATTATCACCCGTTGTATCCCAATCGCAACTCGTAGCCAGCCTTTGCTGTCACCGGCTACCAGAATCGTTCAGCATTACAACACACTGCAACCTGCACCCATTTCAAAGGGGTGCGGGGGTGGACCACACGACAGTATTCGTAAACCGTAACTGCAGAGAAAGGTGAGTCAGTCGAGGCGGAATCGAACCCAGGGTCCTGCTCAGTGTTCACTTAATACCCTTACCACTAGCCAGACCGGTCAGCTCACCGCTCAGATGACTGATCCCACAGTTCAGGGGGACTATTATTCACGGATGCAGTACACGAAAAAGTTCACCTAACTAGTCCGTGAAGCTACTGATATTTTGCACGTACGCCGAGTTTTTCCTTATCGTAGCGGCGGATTTGATCCACGTCCCACACGTCGTCGCCGTTTTGCAAGGGTGCAGTACCAGCTCACTGTTACAGCGTTAGTCACGAGCATTTCCAATACCACGGCGTCAGCGGGAGCGTTTTCAACGTGCTTTCACTGAGCAGCATGCGGTGGGACAGACAAAAATCATGCTTGTGACACAGCGGTACGACAGAGCTCAGGAGCTGTGTGAAAGTCGAGATGGTCGCCCTGGGCTCCCGTCCCTAATAAGCCTATGGTTTGTGTCGACGGCAGTTGAAACAGCAATTGCGCAGTGCCGCACTAGTCGCTGTGCAGTGGCGACGGGACACCGCTTTAACACTTCCACTGATTGTTCTGGCGGCGGTCCACGGTCTCTCCGACCTTTTTCGGGCGGTATCCGTGGTCGAGCATTCACTCTCTCGTCACCGCCCCCCCCCCCCCCCCCCATCTCCCCCCTAACCTCCCCGTCCCCGTTCCTAATAAGCAACCTCGCTTCTGTGGACGTAAAGCAATACTGAACCAAATAGCGGTACGCCGGTGTTGCACGAACTAGCCCTAAGAACTCTTTCACGCATTATATATATAAGCATACAGACCGTGATGGTCGTGGTGGTGGTGGTGGGGGGGGGGGGGGGGCGTAGGAGGGAAGGGAAGTGGGGAGGGGTACGTTTGTACAATTACACAGGGGACCTCGACTTCCACACAGCTTTTTTCTCTCATGTGTTTTACGTCTAGAGAAACGTAAAAGGCTCAGTTAGGGACGGAGCCGGGAAATGTGGAATAGGGAATAACAGCCCGCCACGCCCGCCTCCCTGTTCACACAGCTGAGCTCAGCCACACATTAATTTGACTGGTTTGCCATCGTTCAACTGAGAGAACAGTAACAAACCCCTAAGTTCTTTTGCCGCGGCCGCCAAATGTGTTGGATTCGCTTCTATGCAGGCCGCTGTGCATGGGGAAACTGTTTGCACCTGGCATAGACCTGAATCGAGCTAGTAAAAAAAAAAAAAAAAATCAATCTCAATTTATTTATAGTTCGTCGACTCGTTCAGTGTTGCTCCGCGCCTACAGAGAACGCACGGACTAATAGGGATGGCTACCTGTCGACTTTCACGCAACCCATGAGCTCTGGATTACTTAAAGTTCGAGTTTAATGTTGCTTTACGTCCACAGAGACAGCACGAACTATTGAAGTATTAGGGACGGGCACCTCGACTTTCACACAGCTTTCTTCTTTCTTCTTTCATGGTGCTTTACATCTATAAAAACTGCATAAGGCTCAGCGGTTATGTGTGTGTGTCGGGGGGGGGGGGGGGGGGGGGGGGGGGAATAAGAGCCCAAGCCCGCCTCCTTGTTCACACAGCTGACCCAGCAAACATGCCGGATCCGACTATGATCCGGAAGCTTTCTGGTTACGGGCCAGTAATGGCCTTTACGGCCAGCGTGCAGCCAGAATCGGGCCGAATATATATGCCCGGACCTTAACTTCCCGCATCCGTTTCAGCTCCATTTTTCCAAAGAAGGCATGGATCATACTAGCTGTGCAAAACCGACCCGGATCCGATCTGAATGGCCTGGTCAGGGTTTGGCCAAACGCATCTGGTCCAGAAGCAAGCTGTTGTGCAGGAATCATCGGACCGGTTTCTGGCAGGACGCAACGGCCTGCTGCCAGTTTCCGACTTTCGGATTCGGTTCCGTTCTACCACAGACGTCCTGGATAATACTGTGCAAAACCAGCCCGGATCCGATTTAGTTTTGGTTGATTAGGTTAGGTCTGTTTTGGCCAAACGGATCCGGTCCGGAAGCAAGCCGGTGTGCACTGAAGAATCATCCGTCCCGCTTCTGGCTAATGCTTCCCAGCCGATCCTGACCGGATGCGAATCGGATCCGGCATGTTAACTGGGAATACCGCCACACAGCTTCTGAGCTCCTATTATTTGTAGTAAACATAAAGTGAACATGATGCTTAACGTCCACAGAAACCATAAGGCTTATTAGGGACGGGGGGAAGGGGGTATGGAGGTGGGGGAAGAGGGAGATTATAATTATACCTAACTGACTACACTGTCACCACCAGAATGACTCCTGCACTAAGATGGGCAGCGATGAGAGCTGACTTAATGTTTCGTTAATTCGTGAGGGACGAAGTCACAAGACAGTGTCCACAGACCACAACTTTTGAAGAGAAAGGAGTACCGAAGGGGATTCGAACCGAGGTCCCTCTGCCGTTCAGCCTAACACCTTACCCGCTAGGCCAAACCGGCTCACTCTGGGAGGGGCCGCACATCGAATGGGCCCGGGTGCATAGGCAAAGTCACACTCCGAGCACCGCTTTCCGGCACCTTCCTCCAAGGAAGGATGTCGTAAACCGGTGCTTGGAGTTTGAGGTAATGTGTGTACTCGGTTGAACCAGAGATCGTACTTAGCACACGGTACTTGATCCTGTGTGCACCCACCGTCGGAGTTTTCAACGTTTCAGCACCGCATTCAGACTGATCAGTTTTTGGCAGCCGCTATCATTTCTTTGGCAGCCGCATTCTATTAGTTGAAAACCTTCGTTCACCGCTTCTCACGAACTGACACTGCACTGTATTACGTGACTGTGACCGTACTGCGCTATCTTTTTTTTTTTTGCAGTGCGTGTTACGATTACAGCTACACTCCGAGCATCGCTTTCCGGCACCTTCCTCCGAACTCTGCCAGAACTGGTTACGCCAATGAAGGGGCACTCTTTATCTCCGCGCAGCTGTCCACCGACGCTGTCAGCGACCTTCCAAAGGTCTGGGAGGGAGGCCTTTACTGAATACCCGATCCTTCGATCGAACAAGCAAACCCCTTGATCCAAAGTTCAATGTCTTCGTTATAAGCCATTACACAATAATTGTGTTCCCATATAGTTATCTTCGTTATCTTTCGTCGGTTGCAGGAAGGTCGTTGCTCCGACCCGCCTGTGGCCAAGGCCGCACTGTATCATTCATCTAAGTTGCTACATAACTTCCATTCCTTTTTATCGAGCGGCATAGAACAAGAAAATACTCACCACACACACACACACACACACACACACACACACACACACACACACACACACACACACACACACACACACACACACACACACACACACACAATAAAAATAAATAAAATCTGAAGCAAAATGACTGCTAGCGTTCTAAATAAATACGCGTTCCTTTGAAGCTTTTCGTGTTTGGTACTCACCAAAAGAAGACAGAACACAAATGTCAAAAACAAACAAACAAACAGGAATTAAGTGGTGTAGGAGCAAAAACAGACTAACAAAACAGAAAGGGTGTTGGTGGTAAAGATTTACATGAACATAATTATAGACTCCTGTTGCTGGCCATTATCATAATTATGTAGTAGCTCTACACGGATGGAAAAGTCAAGTTTTGTTAAAAGGGCGAATTCCGCGAGAGTAGGCAAGAGTGGCTTTCAGTCAGTGTAATTCTAAAAAATAAATTAAAACAATTAAGGGAAAATATGGCATGTCACGCAAACTCAGTGGTCACGTGCAACCTCTGCTGCAGGCTCTCATCAGTTACCGGTCCAAGCAAGAACAGACTACAACTTTTCAACTATTTAGTCGCAACTTTTTCTCTGACTCATCCCCTGCCTATCTTGAAGTCTCTGATCGACCTTCTCATTGTGCAAGCCGTTTCAGGCAGCTTCGTTCCGTCTCAGTGCAGACACATGGACACTTCGCGTCCCCCATATAATAATTTCACTATCTGCCTTAACTGTTCCAACGAAAATGTCAAGAGAAACCGTATTAAGTATGTTGATAAATATTATACACATCATCCCAACGTGCCCAAATTTTGTAGTCTCATGAATATGACGTCAAAATCTAAGAATATCAAGCTTGCTAAATTATTAGTTGTATTCTTCAATTATTTTGATTAAGCCAATAACGAGCAACGAAAACAAAAAAGAAAAGTTAATTTTTACGCCTTAGCCTTATATATTTATAACAACTTTGATTTGTGTTTGAGCATTTAATTATTTTTTATATATAAAGTGTGGTAGTTATTTATTAGTAGAACGCATGTACTTGTTCATAGGGAATGTCGTGTGCGAATGTAACTTCGCTTTCTAGCCCCCAGGGCCAAAAGCTCAATAAAACCTTGAACCATATTAACCCCTTCTCTGCCCCAGCCCGCAAAATTTGCAGGCTGAAAAGTGCACACATACATGACGCGTGCCGCAAAACAGTATCTTAGATGGTCTTATAACAAACCTACTTTTAATACTGTACATTTTTATATAAATCCTTTAACATGAAAGAGGGAAACGCGAAAGAGGGAAACGTTTTAATGATTTTAAATCTGGCTTTTTTCTTCTTCTTTTTCTTCTGGTCGGTCGTTTTTACAGAGACGGCGCGACCAGCCTGGCTAAAACCTTCGGCCAACGCTCTTTCTCTTACTGTGGAACTGATTTTCCCAGTTCCGACGTCCGTCACATGCAATCCTCTCATACCCTCAAAACTGCATTAAAGACTAGTCTTCTATACAAACAATACCAAAGCAATTTATCAGTTTTAAATTATATCTTCTTTCTACTCGCCCGGTTGACTGGGCGTAATGAAACACCAACTTACTTACTTACTCTCGCATCCCGATTACTGACATTCATTCTGTGTGTCCTTGTATGTGTGTGTGTGTGTGTGTGTGTGTGTGTGTGTGTGTGTGTGTGTGTGTGTGTGTGTGTGTGTGTGTGTGTGTGTGTGTGTGTGTGTGTGTAGTGTCAGTGTGTGTGTGTGTCAGTGTGTGTGTGTGTGTGTGTGTGTGTGTGTGTGTGTGTGTGTGTGTGTGTGTGTGTGTGTGCGCGCGCGCGCGCGCGCATGTGCATGTGCGTGCGAGCGTTTGTTATGTGTGTGTGCAGTGAGTGGCGTGTCGCGGCCTCCCCCCCCCCCCCCCCCCCCCCATTCTCCCCGTCCCTAATAAACCTTATGGTTTCTGTGGATGTTCAGCACCATGTTTACTTACTTACCCCGTCATAGTTCCGACCGGAGCTGTGTGAGAGTCGACTGAGGTGGCCGTAACGAGCTTATGGTTTCCGTGGACATAACGCTGGCAGTCAGTGAACCATGCTCATGCCGCCATCATGTTGCGGGTCTCACTAACTTGTCCCTACTGAATATGTCAACCGACATCCGACGACATTAAGCATCACCTGAAGAAAGAATTACCCCCGAAAAAAATGTGAGCCGGTTTGGCCTAGCGGTAAGGCGTTAGGCTGCCGGCGGAGTGACTCGGCTTCGGTTCGAATCTGCTTCGACTGACTGACTCTCCTTTCACTTCCAAGTCAGTCAGTGCGGTCTCAGTGTAGACACTGTCTTGAGTGACTTTGTACCTCACAAATATGAAACACTAAAACGGCTCTCATTGCTGAAGTCATTTTGGAGGTGACAGTGTAGCGATAGGTATATAATCTCCATCTCGAGTCCCTCCCGTCCCAGGTGAGCCGGTTGGCCTAGCGGTAAGGCGTTAGGCTGGTAAGCAGAGGGACCTCGGTTCGAATCTGCTTCGGCTCTCCTTTCTCTTCAAAAGTTGTGGTCAGTGGACACTGTCTTGTGACTTTGTCCCTCACAATTATGAAACATTAAAATGGCTCTCATCGCTGCCCATCTTAATGCAGAAGTCATTCTGGTGGTGACAGTGTAGTGATAGGTATATAATCTCCCTCTTCCCCCACCTCCATACCCCCCCCCCCTTCTCCCCGTCCCTAATAAGCCTTATGGTTTCTGTGGACTTTAAGCACCATGTTTACTTACTTACCCTCTCGTCCCCCGGCCACCTCCATATCCCTTTGCCTCACCTTCTCCCCGTCCCTGCCGTGTATGTGGGCGCGCGCGCATGTGCGGTGCGTCACTATGCGGCGAGCGTTTTTTTTTGTTTTTTGTCTGTGTCAGTGTGTGTGTGTGTGTGTGTGTGTGTGTGTGTGTGTGTGTGTGTGTGTGTGTGTGTGTGCGTGCGTGCGTGTGACAGTGTGTGCGTGCGTGCGTGCCGCGTCAGTGCCAGCGTGTGTACGTGTGCGTCACTGTCAGTCAGTGAGTGCGTGCGTGCGTGCGTGTGTGCGGTGTGTGTGTGTGTGTGTGTGTGTGTGTGTGTGTGTGTGTGTGTGTGTGTGTGTGTGTGTGTGTTAGTGAATGATAGTATCAGCTACGCCTATTTTTAATTTTTTTAATGGAGTTTAATATTTGTTCAGCTTGCAAACTGACGCGGTGTGCTCACTGCCCACCTTGTCGGTGCAGTGAAATACGATGCTATTGAAAATGTCCGCTCTTATAAGTTATTATTGTTTATTGTTATTAATATTATTGTGTGTGCATCGACACTGACGAGTCTGTGCATTCCGCCAGGCAGATAAGTAAGTTCCGCGAGAGCTGTTTTACGCCGTAGCCGTAGCCAAATCGCTGCTGAATGCGCACGGCTTCGCCAATGATATTGTGGTAGTCGACAAGTGCCAGTTTGCCAGTGTTGAAGCATACGAAACAAGAGAGAGAGAGAGAGAGAGAGAGAGAGAGAGAGAGAGAGAGAGAGAGAGAGAGTTAGTCGACAAGTGTTTTCTGGTATTGAAGCATACGAAACAAGAGAGAGCAGAGTTGAACCAAAGATTATCAATGCGGCATTGTATTGATACAATATAAAATAAAATAAAAGTGTTTGTAATAGTTGGTCGAACTGAGCAGGTCGCCAGTTAATCTGGTTCCCGATAGCTCATAGGATATACCGATCTTTACAACAGGCCCTCCAGGAAGGTGGCCTGTCAGCAGCAGATGGTGATGTGGACGTTTTTCTCAACGCGGAACCAAAGATCGCGGTAATTTAGACCTTGACAACCATCCACTGCGACAAATTAAGCATATCTATACAATACGTAAAAAGCACCACAAAGTCGAGAAGTGACAAATCTTTATCACACACACACACAAAAACTGACATTTCTGGTGATGGAGAAGGATGTTGCACGAAAAGCAAAAGCAGCTGGACGGGTACACGACAGACATAGAAACCACGTGCTTTTTGTTGCGCCAACAGCAGACGCGAACAGTAACACAGAACACCAAATATGATTGGCTGGTTGTGATCAGCTGACGGAGCGTTGTTGGGGCCCTGCATGATGTATAATGAATTTTACCATTGCATAAACTACAAGCTAAACTGATTATACACGTTCTGGTATACATTCATTATTGAACAAGCGAGCGTGCGACGAGTGCCGGTATGCAATATGTCGGAACCGGTGAAATAGTGCCTTCAGTCTCCTCACTACATCGAGTGAACCAGCCACCTGTGCGTGCGACAGTGATCCTGTGAGTAAACTTCTTCGAAATTTACCAAAACTTACTCTTTTGCTGCATATCTGTGCTTCATTCAGCCCGAAGCAGCAGCGAGTGGGGTCCGCGACACACATTAGGTAGAGACAAACCTCGGTGTGTGTTCGACATGCATGAATGAATAATTACACAGTGTACTCAGTCATACCCCACTGCTGTAATATCGTACCCGACTGCTTGTGTGGTTTGCAGATGTCTCAGCAGAAGGTAGTTTTGTTTTTTCTTTTCCTTCTTTAAAAAACGACTACTTCACTTGCCTTACAGTTCACATGACAAAAAGAGAAACTGACCTTGCACATTACACATAGATGATCTAGATCTAGTCTTTTAACCAACTGTGCCCGCATCAAAAATTGAGCCCATACGTGTAATTGTCTCGAGGAGTGATGTCTTCAAAATTGAGGAAAATAATATAATTTGGACCTTTGTTTAAAATATATTTCTTCATACTTGCGTAAACTTGAAATGGCCGGATTACGTGCGGGTCTAGCCGAAGTATTATTTCTTCATGCTTGCGTAAAAATGGATTACGTGCACTTCTAGTCAGAGTCGGATTTGCCACGAAGAGCATTCATCAAAGTAATTGACTACGTTAACAGAATCAAAATGATTTCCCGTGAACGACGAAGAGCATTTGAGGAATGACAAAGTGCACTTGTGGAATGTTCTTCGTATTGAATGCTTTTGGTATTCGAGGAATACTCGTTTGTAAGGAATGCACTTGCTCTGGGTTTGCATGCGTACATGAGCCCCCCCTTTTATTTTTTTTATGTGAAAGCTTTGGCTACCCCCGCCGTCCACCCTGCCCCATCTTTTCTGTTTTCCGTGGAACTGGAAGCGGAATGCGCTTTTGACAACAACAAAATCGGGTTCTTATTCAATCAGTTTATCCCATTTGCTTCCCTTGTGGCGTCACGTGACGACCATGGAGAAGTGTTTCACGTCTTCTACAATGATGTAATAGGAGTTTCTGCGTGGATTTCTTGCTAAAAAAAAAAAAAGGGGGGGGGGGGGGGGGGAAGGGTTTATGCATGTTCAGAATTGAAGTTCTCGAAACTTTATGATTTGCAAAACTTTGGGGGGGGGGGGGGGGTTGCATCAAGGGCGCAAATTCTTTGGCAGTGAAAGTGTTAAACTTTGTATGCTTGGTAAACAAGTGTAAAAATTCACAAGACTACAACAGATTGTCTAGACCACAAGCTGCATGTTTCTTGTTTCTTTTCTTTTTTAAAATCTTAATTTACAATAATGTTTGTGTGTTATTTGTTTTGCTTTTTTAAATCTGAAACAGCTGATTGGATGCATTCTGGTGAAAGATCAGGTTCTTTTAATGAGGCATTGCAAACTGGTAAACCTTTTTTGCTGTACATAGGCAACAGACAGTCTGAACTAAAACTAGTGAAAGTGAAATAATTAAGCCCATTTAGCTGGGTTATTTACTGATTTAGTTACTTGGTGCACTTTTGGCCCAGAAAAATGTGAGCACAGGGCAGTGTGCATACAGTCTTCTCATACACACACCACTCACATAGCTACACACACATGTGCTTTCACATCTGCACCATTATATAGTTGTCGGCACTGATCACTCAGCAGCATCTGTTTTTTGCATGCATGCCATGATGTGGAAACTGTGTGATGACGCTTTAAAAGTCACATTTAACCAAGCCATCAGCAGGGGTAATAATACTAATACTGTAAGTGGAACGGTCAGGGTCTTTGTCATGATACTTCTAAACTTCAGTCTCGCCACATCATTGTTTTGAAATTGTAACTTTATGATTTAAGTGTGGAGCATTGCACTACTGTGGTAGCTGCTACATTTTTTTTTTTGGGGGGGGGGGGGGGGGGTAGTTTTTTTAGTTTGTAAAGTATGTATAATTAATGTTAATCTGATTTAACAAGGTTGAAAATAGATGTAAAACCCCAAGCCTAAGTTGCCACTGTGTTGGTTTAACATCTGATACACTCCACATTAACTTGTACAGATGTTTGTGTTAATGGTATACTGTGGGTAAATCAAATGGGGTGGAATTTCCTTAACTGTTTGTGCCAAGGCACACTGAAATAATTTCAGAGGGTGCTATTTGCTCATCTAGAAGCAAAAATGAAAACAAAGCCGGTGAAAGGATAAAGTAGTGGAAATGAATGTTTTAGGGTCATTTTAAGCTCAAGAGCATGAGCTATACAGATTTTGTGCATCAGTGGAGGCCTGCCTGGTTATGTACAAAATTGCTTGTGGAGAATCAGTATGCTGAACATCTTTAGAGAAAACACTTCTGCATCCACCAACATGATTATGATATTGATAACAAAGCTCACAAAATGACAGTCCTGGGCCATCCTGGAAATTGTGATTACTGATGACTGCAGTGCATACTGTACCAAAGTTCTTTTATAAATTCAGTTGTATATAATATGATTAAAATTTGTAGATACTTACTAGTGTAACAAAAGTGGAATATGTGTGAATAATTACAAAACTTTATTCATCGGGTGTTGTGTAGCATATATTGGTGTGTCCATTCCATGTCAAATGGTGTCACTGGCTGTTCTGTTGACTCCAGTCATGTAATAGCTGTTTTATCATTTATTTAGGCCAGGAAGAGGGGGTTCACAGTAACCAGCAGTTTCCAGTATTTTACTAGTTAAGATCAGCATGTATGGGTGGGTGGTGGGTGGGTGAATCAGCAAGCAGTCAGTTGTGCTGGCTGTTAAGTGTTATTGTGTTTGACTGTTTCTCTATTAAAGTATTCTTATTTTGTAAATCACACGAAGTGTGTGCGTGTGCACGCACACGCGTGCATGTGTGGTAGCAGCATAGACAGCTGTGTATCTGACCAGTTACAATTACATTGTCTGACTGGTTTCCATGAACCACTTTCACCACCTTATAATGTTATATGTCATGCTGGTTTCAAAAATGTCTAGTGTAATCACTGGAAATAGTTTCATCAGAGCATATGAAACAGCTGCATAGTACTCTCAGCGGGATCGATGAAATGCACATGTAGTACTAGACTGAGGTCACCAGTTTTGCAGCTGTTTGCCAGTGTTGCTTGTGGCAATGCCATCAGACCACCCTTGTGTGCCTGATACCATAAGTACTGGTTTCTTGCTATGCAAATACATAGCCACATTCGATAGTTGACTCTGGTGTTTTTGTAGCTGGGTTATCACAAATCGGATGTTGTTACCCTGAATGACTGACTGTGATAGTGTTGCTGTGCTTGTCTAATGCTAACAGGTACTCTCCACTGTCACAAGTCACACTTTATGACCTGGAATGGCTAATAGTGCTAGTGTTCTTGTGCACAATTGTGTAACACTAGTATAAATGATACTATTCATTTTAGTTTTACAGCATTAGCTGTTAAGTTCTTACACCCATTTGGGTTTTTTGTATCGCGTACAAACCAAACCACCCTTGTCACATCCTCAGATAGGTACTGATAGTAATGCAAATATCTTTGATAACTGTCTGCACTCATCTGTCATCACGTTGTCACTGGCCCATCACGTCTTCCCCAGCTATCACCGAAATATTTGTCACTGTAAGTGCTTGGGCAGAATTTGTGCGTGATGTAACGCGGTATGTTATTACATAATGTCTGCTGATATGCTTAAATTTAAGCGGGAATGCCTGTTGATAAAATGTTGACAGGCTGATACAGTTTGATACACACACTGACACAGTATTGATCATTCAGATACATCAATGCATAAGAAGTTTCAGAGTGATCACTTTGGGCAGCTTAACCTTGTCCTGCACACATTTAGGGGTAAGGAAGTGTGGTTGCAGATCTTCATCATGGAGAATTTGAGAGATTCCAGTCTACTCTAACACTTATTAATGCTAACAGTGCACTGGTATAAAACCAGTAGTGCAGACAAGCCTAGTGTTAAGGTTCTTCTATACTTGTTCTGGAAAAGCATGAATACTAATTGAACATTCCAGAAATTTTGATTAATGGAATCATGATTGCCTCTCAGAGTTCCAGATTTGTCATTTGTACAATTTTTTAAAAACAAAATTAACTTTTTATTAACTGTATTCAGTTAATCATTAAATAGCCCAGTGTTCATTGGCAAGTTATGTGGATTTGTTTTCTGGCCAGTCTAGTTTCTGGAGAAAACAAAAGTTACACACACATGTTGTATAAACTGAATTCATGGCAACAGTGTTTTAATTTTAGGGTACCAGAATATTCCCCTGGATAGCCTAACTACTGTAAAAAAAATTGTTTAATGCAACAGGTACTTTGGACCAGAAAGCCTGTCCAGCATTGAGTATTAATGTTATCAGCTTGCTCCACTCGCTGTACTTTCAACTTTGAGATGTGGTGGGCTGACAAATTGAGTCCTAGGTGGCTCAGTGTTTTAATAGTTAGGCTTAAGCAGGAAATGTTGCCATGTTCTTTAGTTTTATTGTAATGTCATCTTCCACTGGGAACAAATGTAGTTCTTGTGATAAAGGCAGATCAAAAATATCTTGTAACATTAAAGCTGAGGGCTGATTAGCTTGATACAGTGATATACTGATACTGTGATCGCAGTAATATTATATATAATGATGATATCATACATGTAGGTGAAACATGTGAGCAACAGTGTCACGAAACACTGTCACTAAATAAAATGTGTTGAGCTAAAAACATTTGATGAGGCAATAACAGAAATATGTGCAGTGCCCTATATATCAGTAATCTTGACAGGCAGGCAGTCACTGTTTATTTTATTTATGTCTGTTCAGAGCAGGGTGATATTACTATTATTAGACTCTGACAGGCTATCAAAGTATCACAAAACAATAATGACAACATGGCAAACAGAAATGCTGCAACTTGAGGAGGAGCGGTATGTTAATTTTTGTTATGTATGATTGTGTCACAGAATATATTTTTTGTTATGTATGATTGTGTCACAGAATACATGTGAAACAGAAGCATTGCAGCTTCATTTTGAAGCCTACTCCCACACATGCACCATTCCCAGGCAGTTAACAGGCAAGAGCATAATTAGCAGTTTATACAAAAAGTTAGGAGTTCAGTTTGTAGGCTGCACAGAACATTGTGGTTGTGAATCAAAACACAAAAAGGTTCAAACACTTATTTATTTTAACATGGACACACAGTATGCACATTTTCAGAGAAATCCCCTTCATCAAGCCACAAAACAATACTTAAACAACAGATAAACAGTTGAAAATGGTGACAAAATGGAAACAAAAGACTTATCTCGTTTTGGGTTGAGTTTTTGCCGCTTGTTTGGTGTTTGGAAGATTGTTGGCATGACAGTGACGTGTAATAGTGTGGTTCTGAGTTGAGTGTTGAACTTAACTCAGGGATTGTGTTAAACTGATAGATTACAGTGTTCATGCTAGCATACAGAGCAGGCAGTTTATATTGTTTGATTTTCATTTGTTTGTGTGCTGAAAGCATGTTCAAGCTGATGGAGGATGGTGTCGTGGTCAGCAGGATCAAATGCAGCATTGGGGTCTAGAGTGAGCAGTCTTGGGCCATTCATTTAGTGAAATGATATATACTGATGTTATTGTTTTTGTTGTTTCATTTTTATGGGCAAGAGGAATTCAACATAAAATGGTTGCAGACATTTTAATACAGTTTGTTTTAACTGAGATGGCTTTCTTCTGCAATATTCATTACTGATCATTATTTATAACCTTGTAATATTTGTTTTATTTCAAAAAAGTAAGCACAGAAAACTCTGAGAGAAAAATAACCACCTCGTAAGCCTGTTTTTCAAAACTGATTGATGCATTTTACTATTTATTTTCCAGGTGATTTGATCCACTGGCCGAACTGATTACATCACCAGTTAGAAAATATAACAACTGAAGTACAGCAAAAGTAGTCCAAAAGCTCAAGATGGGAAAAGGTGGCCAGGGCACCCAGGAGTGCGAAACAAGTGAAAGGAAAGAGGTGAGCTTTTTTTCCCCATCAGTTTTATTCTCTTTGTACTTGTTGACTGGTCTTCTCTTTCTTGCCTCTTTTTTTCATTCTTTTTATTTGTCCATATCTTTCTCTTCATCTCTCTTTCTCTCTCACACACATGATGACTTGTGCTTAAATCTTTATCCTTGTGTAATAATTTATAAAGTATTTTCTTCTACTCTCTCTCTCTCTCTCTCTCTCTCTCTCTCTCTCTCTCTCTCTCTCTCTCTCTCTCTCTCTCTCTCTCTCTCTCTCCAAACCTTGTAAAATAAAGTTTTCGAGTTTGAGTTCACTCTCCTCTCTTTGTTGGCTAGGTGAATACAGATTCACTGGAATGACAGGGGCATCACAATTTGTTTCAGTGTTTTAAGAAATTATCTTACTGATTAGCACAGTCTTGAGCAAGTACAGTACACTTAATTTGTTATTAGCCATTCTCTGCTACTTCTAAGCAATAATATTGCTGATCTTGCTTGTGTGGAACTTTGGTTCTAGGTCAGTGATGTGAATATTTCATGCACAAAAGAAAAGGGCATGGAAAACTACATAGCTGCCTTCACCGGAAAGACTTTGTTGGCCACAAAGCTAATTGCCTCAACATCACACAAGCATTGTGATACTGGTGGTGTGTATTGACAGCAACCCTGCTCCAGACTGTCGACACTGCAGATGCTGGTAGAATGAACAGGACCAGTTTCTCCTGTCAGGAACCTGCTAGTGCTATGTACAGCAAGGCAATCAATGATGCCCATGTCAGCAACCACTGATTTATGAGAACAGTACAGACCACCTGCACAACACAGTGCACCAGTTCCTCACAGTTATGAATCTGAGTGGTTTGCCAGCATGTTGGTGTTGCACATTGGAAACCTGAGCCGACATGCAAGGCTGGAAATTGAATCCAGGACCAGGACAGACAGGAACACGGGACAGAAAGAGCTGTTTCAGTGTTTGCAAAGAGGGCAACAGTTTCTGAGGCTTGGGTGCAGAGTGGTCAGTACAGTAACCTCTGCACAGGTATTGGAATCAGTAACTGGCTGATCATTTCCACTCTGAAAACCCTAATCATTTCCACTCTGAAACCCCCAGCATCTACAAGCAGGTAAATGCAAGGATCGAAAGTGCATACTGTGAGCACACTCCAAGCACAGCTTTCTGGCACCTTCCTCCAAACTCTGCCAGATTTAGTTACACCACTGAAGGGGCACTCTTTATCTCCACGCAGCTGTCCAGTGGTCAGCGCTCTCTGAAAGATTTGAGTACTGATAAGACTGCAGAGGCAACAGCTAAGCCAAAGCACGCCTGTAAACATGAGACTTATCCACCCCAGGTGAAAGAAAGAGTTCCGTCTTGATTCAGATGATTGTGGTTTTATTTGCGCTGGTGTAAACTTTGTTGGTGGCTATAAATGACATGCCCTGTTTTATTTCAGTTGTTTGTAACAAACTTATTACTGTTTGAGCACCAACGAAAAACTGCTCATTAGCTGACAGTTTTCTGGACCCTATGGCATAACTAAATATGGCAGTGGTTGAAGGAAGGATGTCGTAAACCAGTGCTTAGAGTTTGTGCCGTGAGCTGGGGAAGCACACGACAAACCACAGAAGCATTTTGAGAACAGGATTAACCAGTGTACAAGATTAAGCTGCTAGCAGTATGGACATGCAGCACACTCCCATCATCACGGTGCCAGTCTCCGGCCCCATTCACGCTACAGCCTGGGCAGACCCTGTGGTCTGCTTTGCTCAGGTTGGACATGAGCTACTGCATTTACATCTGGATCCAAGCTGGACTAGAATCAGAAGCTTTACGTCATCATCGCTTGCTATGCCTCCAGACCACAACTCTGCATTTCAGACAGCAGATGATATACAGTGGAATGTGAGCTGTGCTCAGCCCTACTTCCAGAGCTGAGCCGAGCCAAGCACAGCTCACATCCATCTAGGACAGCCAAGTGTAAACACACCATCCCGTGCTTGGCCCAGGAATATTTGCAAGTGTAGGTTGCTCCATTGTGGCAGAATGTGTAAATCATGGTCAGTTACCTGACCAACTGCAACAAAAATGATTAACTGGAAGACTAGAACACCAAGCAGCAACCTTCTGTTCCTCAGCTTCACCACATTAAGAGGTGACCTTAAATTTTGAAAGTGCTGTGATAAGTGCAAGGCATGTCATATGGATCATAGAAGGATGAGACATAAAATATTGATGCCAGGCTCTTGTAGTTGTACTAGCAAGCAATGCTAGTTTTGTCAATGCACAGTCCAGAAGGATCTTCTAGAAAATGCATAGTAGAATGGGGACATTAATTTTTGTCCAGCATGAAGTGTGGTGAAAAGGAGACAGCTAAGCATATGTTGAAAACACTGTGCACGTTTTTTGTGTTTTTTGTCATTGAAAATGTCCATACACATTGCACAGTTTGGTCTACTATGAAAAAGAAGAAAAAACTTTTTATCTTTACAAGACCAGTGACAGTGTAAATGTGCCTTCTTTGATCATTTTGTTTTGATACATTTGCTGATAAAATCGTTAAATTAATCAATCAGAATACTATAACAGCATTACTACATTTTGCCACAAAACCAAATAAAAAATAAAAGGTATGACAGGCAGGTATTTATTACTTTTACAGCTGAAGAAATACAGCTGGAGTGAGGTGCAGACTCACACTGACCCCAAGGACAAATGGCTGGTGATTGAGGGCCAGGTGTACAACATCACCAACTGGGCTCGTAGACACCCTGGCGGCAGTCGGGTCATCAGCCACTATGCAGGACAAGATGCCACAGTGAGTATATGAGATGCTTGCTGTCCACAGTGTTGGATGGGTTTGTCTTACAGAACAACTTTGGTGTGTGGTACCTGAGCAGCAGACCTAAAATGCTTGAAGCTAATTCAGGAAAGTTGCTCAGCTTCTTGGGTGCTTTGACTGTACCTGAGTGATGGAACTCGGTGGTTAAACCATGTTGCAATCAGGTGAACCTCACATTGGGGTGTTCTGAAGGCACCTGAGCAATGGAACTTGAATGGTTAAACCTTGTTGTGAGCAGGTGAACTTCTCACAGCTTTTATGGTGCTCTAAAGGTACCTGGGTGATGGAACTCAAATGGTTAAACCTTGTGATCAGGTGAAGTTCTCACAGCTATTGGGGTGCTCTGAAGGCACCTGAGCAATAGAACTCAAAATTAATGGTTAAACCTTGTTGTGATCAGCTGAACGTTTCACATATTTTATGGTGCTGTAAAGGTACCTGAGCATTGGAGCTTAAATGATCGAACCTTGTTCTGGTCAGGTGAGTTTCTCATGATTTGGAGGATGCTGTGAAATAAGGTGACAGAAATGTACCTCTCAGACTATAGTCCCTATACAAATATACATCACATTCATAAGTAATGATTCAGGATTAACATTTGGCAATTTTAGCATTTTACACAATCCCACAGCAGTGTAGTTTGGCAGCTTTTGCTCCCAGAGATGATGATGTTGTGGCATATTTTGTCACCACAGCATGCTTTGCCACCAATCAGGTGTGTGAGTGTGTGTGTGTGTGTGTGTGTGTGTGTGTGTGTGTGTGTGTGTGTGTGTGTGTGTGTGTCTGAGAGAGAGAGAGAGAGAGAGAGAGAGAGAGAGAGAGAGAGAGAGAGAGAAAATGTGCAGGCAGTGCATCAGATTTGGCTTGATAAAACTTGCTGCAACAGATGTTGTGCTGTGTATGTGTACATACTCAGCCCAGTGTAATAAGAAATACATGTGCACACATATACAAAAAGGAACTTGTTGCAACAGGATGCTTTCCGTGCATTCCACAATGACCTGAATGTGGTGAGGAAGTACCTCACACCCATCCACATGGGTTCAGTGGAGCATGAAGAACGACAAGTCACCACCCTGGACACTGATTTTAGAGTTCTCCGGGAAACTGCAACCAAAATGGTATGTAATTAGCCTAAATCATTTAATGTAAATGTTTAGACCTCGTGATGACACACCTAATAGAGTAGTAAGTCATCTGTCAGCACCTTTGACAGCAGTTCAGATCTCTTGTTGAGCAGTCAGTTTAGTGTTCTGTGGGCGTGCAGACTCACATAATTATGTATTCAGACGTTGCACATCAGCATCTTTGATCAGGGTAGCCAGCTAGCCTTTGACATTTTGGTGGAGCTACCTGGTACGTCAACATGTATTGGTTCTCATCCACTCGAGTCCATCACATGCATACATGCATGCATCCTAGCAATGGCAGCCCCAGTTAATTAGTTACTGACACTCGCAGACCGGTATCTCATGTATTTTAAGTCCATCACATGCATACATGCATGCATCCTAGCAATGGCAGCCCCAGTTAATTAGTTACTGACACTCGCAGACCGGTATCTCATGTATTTTAAGTCCATCACATGCATACATGCATGCATCCTAGCAATGGCAGCCCCAGTTAATTAGTTACTGACACTCGCAGACCGGTATCTCATGTATTTTAAGGAAAAACGTGATGCGGAGGGGTTCGTTTTGTTTTTCATTTCTACAGGTTTGCACATTTGTGTGTTTTAAATATATGTCTGTGGTGATGTGCATGTGTTTGTGCCTTTAAAAATTACATCTATGTACATACATTTTGTGTAAACGTTATGTAAGCGCTTAGTGCTAATCAAGGGTAGCTGCACTGAAATACTCATTTTTATTATGAAAATGGAATTCTTTTGAATTCCATAATCATTGCCTTTGAGGTGGTCAGCCCAAAGGTAGATGCGATGATAACATAAATGACACTCCTGTGTGAGCTTTTCAGCTACAGCAAACACTGCAGAACAGCATAGTGGCCTGTTAATACGCACAAAGTCCATGGTCCTCCAGGTCTGAAGGATGTTTACTACTACTGCTAGTACTACTATGGACGGTAGTACTAGCCAGTCCATTGTGAATGCGTGTTTGAGTGTGTGTGCAGTGGTCTTGAAGAGGAGTGGAAAGGAGTTGTCGCTTCATGTTCTTTTAGGTTCCTTGTGCTGGTCATGTCAGATCTGACCAGTCAGAAAAGTTTCTTCAGAAGGTTTCCACCATTTGGCCAAACCAACCAGCTTGTGCTCAGTCTTTCATGTGGAGCAGTCCTGTAGGGCTGTAGCTGTAGGCTCTGCTCTGTATTCCAGTTCCTCTTGAGGAGTCATGGGTATAGCGTATGGGAGAGTGGTATGTTATTCTTTTACTGTCCAACTCAGTGAGGCGTATCCTTTTAATTTTGCAGGGCCTGTTCAAGCCGAGCTACACATTTTTCTTTTTGCACCTGGCCCACCTTATAGCTCTTGAAGCAGCTGCTTACCTGGTGATGAGACAGTTTGGCACTGGCTGGATTCCATACATCATCTCTCTGCTCTGCAATGCTACAGTACAGGTACTAGTTCGCTACAACCTCTGCTGCACTGCCTTCTTTTGCTGTTTGCCTGCTGATTTGATTTGGTAATTTCAAAAATCTGTAAGCTGTAATGTTTCCAGATGTTTGGGTTTGAGTTGTACTCTCCTTTGCAGATACTTGAATTAGCATTGAATTTTTAAACTGTTTCTCTAGTCTACAAAAAGTAATAAAAACATTGATATAACTTGCTAGTATATGGACTTGAAGTATTTTGTTGTTTTTTGCTGTTGTTGTTGTCTAATACCACCTTTCTGAACAGAAATCAAATAAAACAGTGATTGATTTGATTGAAAAGTAATTCCAAAGTTAACATTAAATGTTTTCTTCAGTCTACAAAAAGTAATTGAGAATGTTAGTGTTACTCCATTTGTATATACTGTTTTATGTATTTCAGTATACAGTACTAACTGTGAAGCTTTTAAGGAATTCATGTATTTTATGATCTTTTCTTTTTCTTATTTTACTAACTTTCACTTACTAAGTATTAAATTGTCAATTGGCAGACAACCAAATTTCCTTTTTGAGGATTAATAAGTATTGTTGTTTTGTATCTGAATTGCCATCCCTCCATTGGTGACCTGTTCATGTTTGTGGATAAAGCTGGAGCTGATTTTTTTCCAAACAAAACTGAAATCATGACGTGGTGAAATAGATGGCCCATTGCTCCAAAATGTAAAAATATGTTGGATCTCTCCATCAAAATGAAATGATGGCATGCTAGAAATATAAAAAAAAATATATATATGTCATTTTAATTGTTTACTGTCACTGCTGAAAAACAGCATGTTGTCAACAGTAGGAAGGTACAAAAAAAGAAGGAAAGGATGAAATAAATACAGTTACATTAAGTTCAGTTAAGAGTACTTTATTCATCCCACTACTCCATGTAGTGAGGCTTACAAAACAAATTTGAAAACTTGTCAAAGGCTAAGATGAATGACAAGATTATTGCACATCACTGCATGCACTTAGCCAAGGGGCTGTTTTTGACTGCCAGAGATTTAGTAATGCCATGTGGAGTGAGAAAGAGTTCCACCAAAACAAAAAGGAAAACATCCACCCCTTGGTAATCTCTGTAGCAATGGAAACCCTGCACATGTCACAACTGTTACGCTTCTCTGGTGGCTTTAGGTAGCTGTTTCCAGCCGCTTCAGTACGGCCATTCAAGCTGCTTTGTGCAGTGAAAGTGTATAACAAGAAAGGTCAAGGGAGGTGTGAAGAACCAAAGAAAGAAAGGACTGCATGAATAATCGTCAGAGGTTGACTTGTGAGCGCCACCCCCCCAGCCCCGTTTCCCACCACTGAAAAGGTCCCGTAGGTATTGTGCTGACTCGGTGACTGACACGCTGACCGACCTTTACGTGACAGTCTTGCTTTCACCAGGCTATCTCCCCTTTGCGCGCATTCCTTACACAGGCATTATGTCTTCCCAGCATCTGTTACAATGATTGGCAGTCTGTGAAGTGAGTTGTGAACAGCTTGACCAAGCTTGTATTGCTTTTAAGCTTGCATTGCTTTCGCTTATGTGGGTGAATGTTTGCGTGAGTGTGTGTGTGTGTAACGTTTGCGTGAGTGTGTGTGTGTGTGTAACGTTTGCGTGAGTGTGTGTGTGTAACGTTTGCATGTGTGTGTGTGTGTAACGTTTGCATGTGTGTGTGTGTGTAACGTTTGCATGTGTGCGTGTATTTAACATTTGTGTGTGCGTGCGTGCATGCTTTGTGTGTGTGTGTGTGTGTGTGTGTTGCGGTTGGTTGTACCAGTCAAGATTCAGTTAAAATACTCAGGCTTGCTACTTTGGGGAATCTTACGGAGTTCAGTTCATTGTTAATGCTCATAAATGCTTATACCCGATTGCTTTCATTTTAGGCCCAAGCAGGGTGGTTGCAGCACGACTTCGGCCACTTGTCAGTGTTTAAGAATATATTCAGTCTGGATCACCTTCTCCACTATTTTACCATGGGATTTATTAAGGTAATCTCCATGTTCATGAACAGCTCCATGCCAGCTTTTCCACGCTCTCTGCTTTCTACATCACACAAGGCATTCTTGTTTGAGAAATACCCAGTCAAG
This sequence comes from Alviniconcha strummeri, assembly GCA_963584105.1. NCBI lineage: Eukaryota > Metazoa > Mollusca > Gastropoda > Provannidae > Alviniconcha > Alviniconcha strummeri. The sequence goes on along the minus strand of OY757541.1, from coordinate 11,571,636 downwards.
CCTGCCACACTTGGTTGAAGTGACCTTGTGTAACTCAAATAAAGTGGCTACCTTTACAAAAATTTTTTTAAAATAATTATAGTGATTAATTTTTTCAGAAACTTCATTTATTGTTTTGTTTTTCTTGTTTGCTTTATTAGGGTTTGTTTCATTGGGATCTTTGTAAAAATACAACTAAAGAATAGCTATGAAAGAGTTTGTGCATTTTATTTTTGAAGACTGAAAAGGTTTTGTGCGAAAAAGGGTAGCGCTTCGAGACAGACCCACAATAATCATCTAAGCCTATCAGCTGTATTGCTGTGGTGTCGCTTCAACTTTAGCAGATGGCTGCTGCCACATAAGGCAGGATGCTGGTGTGGCAGGCCTGACTAGGAACCACCACCCTCTTTTGACCCCTGTCTCCCCTCTTGGGTGTGACAAGTGTGCTGATCACCATACCATTTGTGTTCTCCTCATGTTACTTTTGTTTCCAGGCTCAGGCGGGTTGGCTTCAACATGACTTTGGTCATTTATCTGTTTTTAAAAAATCCAAATGGGACCACTTCTTCCACTATCTTACAATTGGAGCTATCAAGGTAACGACTGTTGTTGTTCCAGCTCCGGTGTTTTTGTGACTTCCATCTGCCTGTGGGTTCTTTTCTAGTTTGTTTTTTTTGCTGCCCTTTTTTTTTTTTTCTCCACCCTGCCCAAACAAATTTACACTGGTTTGGCAGAATTTCTAGAAGGCCCACTTTTAGCATGTGTGTGTATGTATGCATATGTGTCTGTGGAAAGATGCATCTCAAAAGGCCAGTCTTTGTAATCTTTTTAACATAGGTGTAGCCTTGTGATTAATTACAGTATGTCATCAACTTCTGTAACACTTGGTGATTTGGTTTGACTTACATTCTTCATTGATCATTTTCTTGTTGGCAGTGCTTCTCGCTGCTCAGCATGCCACCATTCACACAGATGCCATGTACACTTCATCTCAGTCATCCAAGATTTAGGAGCGAGAATCTGGTTGGCAAAGCCTAACGGTGCTGCACTGTGATAGAGCTAAGATTTGCTGTTTACAGCCTGCCTCAGCTGTTAAAACTTAAAATCACAAAAATTATACATGTCTGCAAACCTGATACTGCAAAAGCTCCCCCCCCCCCCCCCCCCCTTTTTTCTTTTTCTTCTTTCTTCACGTTTGTGACATTTTTATTGGAGCTGTGCACTGTTGCAAAACTGAAAATTGAAAAGAAGTGTGGCATAATAAATCAAGTCTTGAGGTCACATTCAAACAGTTTGGGTAGAAGTTTTAGGGGCATGTGGTGAATCTTTCCTGTTTTCTTTTATTGCATGTATTCCATTTGGAATGGGTGATCTTGCATAATTGTCATTTATGTACTCCCAAAGGTCCCTTTTTTGCTTGTACTACTTTGTACATCCATATATGAACTTCCATTCCTTGCTTTTATTGCTTTTGGACTTGAATTAACTAACAAGTGGAATGCATCATGGGTAATTCTGCTGGTCCTCACTGTGATGGTAAACCTTTTCTGTGTTTCTGTTTCCCAAACCAGTGTGTGTGTGTGTGTGTGTGTTAGGGGATTACTTATGTTAAAAACTTGCAGGAATTACCCTGACATGTTTCATTCTTGAGTATATTATTCAAGCTGCAACTGTGTTACAATACTACAAGTAATGACTGTATGTTTAAAGAGTTTTGGTAATCAGCAGCTGCGAAAAGCAAAAATACAAATGGGTTACAAGCAACAAATGTCAAAAAGGAAAGCCTGAAACCAAACAGGGGAAAACAAGAAGAAAAACAAAAAAATGACTGCACGCACACAGAAAGAAAGAAAAGGGGGGAAAATGTTGGGTCTCAAATTGTAGAATGAGGAGGAAATACCTGGGCTGTACCAGCTGATGGGCACAATGTTTTGGTATGTACAGCTACTATAAAATGTCACAAGTCTCGTAACCCAGGACAAGGTTCCCAGGGTGCTTACAAGTACTTAAAAATTAAATTTGCCAAGTAAGGCCTTATAAGTCTGTATATTTTCATCACGGTCCTTTCGAGTCTTAGATAATTACTAAAAATGCACATGGGATAGAAGCCTCATTTTTCCAAGTCAGTGACACTGGATGGTTCAATACATTTACTGAATTTTGAAATCGTTTGGACATAGGTTGAGATGATGTCTGAAGCAGATGATGCTTACCTCCATGTTCATTTAGATCACGTGCAGCCAAAATCATGGTCACAAGATTACATAAATTCCAGGTCAGTCATTTGGTTGCAAAATTTGAACTGTGCAAGAACCTGAGCTAACAGCAAAGGTGTCAAGAAAATGTTTGTTCCAAGACCTCTGGCTAAAGGACAGTGCATACCAGGAGTGGGTTCTAAAAGATAAGCTGGACAAATGCTATGCTCGATGCATAGCTTGCAAAATTCAGCTAATTTTTTGTGTTCCTTGCTGTTGTGATGGCCTTACAAAATTTAATATTGGTCCTTACAAGTCCTTATACGGTCCTTATTTGGCTCTGGTCCAAGACCCTGGGAACCATGTAGGAACAAAGAAAAAGTATATATAGATCTGAAAAGGTTTACTTTGCTGAGATAGATTTCGCTTCATGAGTTCATGCCCTGGTAAACATATTGACAAATCACATACCTCTGAATACCAGCAGAGAAGATGGATGATTGTGGTGTCACATTTTTCACTTTGCTACCCAAGTACCTGCCCAGTTAAACCAGGCTCTGTTTTCTGCATCAGTAACTAATATTAATAGTAACTAAACCTGCTTGCATCATATTCATGAATTGAATGGCTTTCAGGCAACCTGTCTAGCTTCAAATGTTCATCTGAGTGTTTGCCTTTTTTCACTCATAACACAGAAAATGATTAGCATTCAGTGTTAGTACATCCAGGACAAAGTGGCTGACCATAGTAGACACTCCAGTATTGGGATTTTCTTGGACAGTATTGATCAGTGCCAAACTTATCCAGATGTCTGAGTGGCACTAACTGAGCTGCACTAATTTATGCCAGTTTCATTGACCTTCATCTTATTTCAAGGTCATGCCAGTACAAAAGTTGATGGTTGTGTTTCTCATGGATTATTAAATGTGCAGCTAGGCATCCAGTTCAAAAACTAAACATGTCGGCTAAAATGTGTGAAAAAAATGAGGCTGCTGAATGTACTCATTCACCATACTTGCTTTCAAGATGATGGGTGTTTTTTTTAGGGTTTGTAGCTAACTTTATGCATGCTGTATCTGTCACTAACACTTCCAGTTCTAGATTTAGCACTTACAAAATCTGGCCTAATCTAAAAGCATATTGGAAGAACTCGACCCATTTGGAAGGTTGCATAAATGTATGCATTGTGTACTTTTATGACCCACAACATAAATAACACAAGGAGGTGAAGGGAAAAGGTACGGACTAAAATATGTATGCTGCTGTTGGTCTGTGTCCTGGATTGCGATGAAGAAATTAACCGCAATATGTGATTGCATACTGCTGTGTGCATGTGTTTGGCGTTTCAGTTGGAGCTTAAACTTGGCTTGGGTTATTTCCTGATAGCTGTCAAAACCTGGTGCTTGATTTGATTTGTGCTATGGATTTATGGCTGAATGTGATACAGCAATGAGTATGAATTGTTTTACTGTTACTCTGTTAGTGGTGTACATGCAAAAAGATTGTACAACAAAATCTTGTAAAATGGTATGTTCGATTGTACAATCAAATCGTGTAAAATAGTATCTTCCTGTCTGTGTGTCCATTTTGTGACATGTGGAAAAAATTAGTGTATGTAATGATCAGTGTTGGGCTGGCCGGTTGAGTGTCTAGGGTGTCGAAACCTTTTAATTTCCTTGGACTCTGTAACAAACTGCTTGAAGCTACGACTCATTGAGCATCACCTGGTCATACTACTTTCAGTGACCTTGACCATATTATTTCAAGGTTACAGCTGTGTCCGAATGGTTTAACCCCTTAACCCCCCCACCCCCACCCCACCCATGTGTTCCTATCTGATTAAGCTGAAATTTTGTATGATTGTTATTCTGTAAATTGTGTCAACAAGATTGTGAGTATATGTTTAATTTGTTTTAATTTGCTGGGCCATGGCAAGTGCTTGGCTGTTGTGTACAGGTAGCCCGGCTTCAAAATGCTAAGCAAGATCTTTCAAACTTCGCATGATTATAACTAATATAAACTTGCATGGGGTCTACAGATTCATACCAAGTTTGAAGATCTTGACCTTGTTTTGAAGTCATGGTTGTCAAACTGTGAATTGTGGTTTTTAGATTCTTGTCCATTGTAGTTTAAACATTGTGTGGTTGGTACACACATTAAAATTATTGTGTGCAATATGACTTTTGTGACTTAGGGAGATAATTAACACGTTTTCTCTGGTTTTACACTTGAATGTGAGTCATACTAGCGCAATAGCCTGTATGTATTTTTTGACTGTTTTTGTTTACGGTCTGTTTAATGTGGTTTTGTGGTTTCTAGTGAAGGGAAACTGAAGATGTGTCACTGTTCTGTGTAAAATGACTGTATATCCATCAAGTAACCATAAACCAGAAAATCGGTCACCCTCCGTGTGCGCAGTAGTTTTTAACCCACAGATAGTGGACTGATATAATCTCTTGATGATACTTGGTAGGAAAAAGTGTCACTGTTGATAACAACTTTTTTCTGCAGCCTGCAATCTTTATCACAGTATGCTGCATTAAAGCACTGTCACTGACCTCTTTTTCTACCCCTACATGTGTGCTACAGTAACAGTTGAGGTTCGTCACAAGAGTTTAGTAACCGTGCAAAACGTTACTGTACAAGAGCTGTTTAACCAACAGCCAGTTAACATTACTGTACAAGAGCTGTTTAACCAACAGCCAGTTAACCAACATACTGTCTGTACATTTCAGCAGCGTTGTTCGGGAAAGGCCTGCTGATTGTGGGTCAGCTGTAGCTGTACATTCAGAAGAGAGGTCATGATAAATGCTTTTGATCAGATATCTGTTGGTGGAAATGACAGGCGATGGATTACCTAGCTTGTCCAGCTGCATAAGCAGATCAGCTTGGGATCTTGCTGTAAGCTTGTTCAATATATTTTTGTTGCACCACCAGGTCAACAGCCTTTTAAAACGCTGTTCTTGTTATGGGCATTTGGTGGCATCAGCTGTTTAGCTGCTAAATGTTCTTGTCAGCTGCATTTCTGAAATGACACTGCCATGACACACCCTTTGTGTGTGCAGAAATATGTCTCATGAAGTTATCTGTTTGTTGGCTAGCTTCTTCAGAGGTGTTCTGTTGTATATGAATGAATAATGGAAGAGATTGTCAGCCTGGTAATTTGACTGCGCCTGCCACCTTTATGCACTTGGTCTCCAGCTCCAGCTTTCACTCTCAGCACTTCACACTCATCATGCATTATTGAGACCAGGCCAAATAAAATTAAAATTAAATACCTGTGCTTATAGTAGTCTGCCTGGCCCTAATTTAAAAAGAAATTATGAAAATGGCAACAAAAAAACAACAACAAAGAAAGAAAAAAGAAGAAGAAATGTCTGGGAGAACTTTGTTTCAAGTTAATAGATGGCAACAAGAGGGGAAGTTCTCTCCTACCTACCTACCACATTTTTGGTCACATGTTACCGTAAGCACAGGTGTCTTTTGTTTATGGTGGTTTTTTGGCCACGTAAACTTTTTCTGTCACCTTGTGTCTTTGTTGAATACATGTGTATAATCACATTTCTAGTTTTTGTGTGGTATGTTTTCCATCAAATATTGCATTATGGTTACAGTTCCTGGAAAGGGGGAATGATTTGTTTTCTGTTTAATGGATGAATAGCTTTTGGTATCATTAATGTTAAGGACTGAGAATTTGGTTTCCTCTGTAGACAGAGCTTTCACTGTATTTGATTTCGTCTGTAAACAGAGCTTTCTCTGTATTTGATTTCCTCTGTATACAGAGCTTTTTCTGTGATTTCCTCTGTAAATGGAGCCTTCTCTGTATTTGAGTTCCTCTGTAAACAGAGCTTTCTCTGTATTTTATTTCCTCTGTAAACAGAGTTTTCTCTGTGTTTGATTTCCTCTGTAGACTGAACATTCTCTGTAATCAGTATATTAAATTCTCCCTTCTTTCATTTATGAATCCGTGAACTTAACAATTTCTGTTTTTCCCCCCAACAGGGAGCATCACCCCACTGGTGGAATCACATGCACTATCAGCATCATGCCAAGCCTAACGTGGTATGTAGGTCATGTGAGACATGTGATCAACAGGAGTGTGCAGTGAATGAATTGGGTGACCTAGTGAAAGCCACTAACAAATGAACTTGGTAACCCATTGCCTCATTGAGATTTTTATATACACAACTGTAGACTTTTGAAAACTGATTTTTTATATATATATATATTATTTTTTTGACGTTTGTTTTAATGACTGGTAGTGTCACAAAATTTTAACGTTGAATCTGCTCAAGTTAAACACACATCCCGTCTTTATTTTTTTATCTGCATTACAAAAATGAGTGAAGTAATGGTCCGTGTTCAATTGTTTGAGTCCTCTCCACAGTTTTAACATTGTGATTGTCTTGGACACCATGGAAAGATGAATGTTTAATGCTCATTGAGCTGTACCTGTTCATACCACTTTCAATAACCTTGACTGTATGTCGAGGCCACAACAGTGTCAGTTTTACTTTCAAATCGTATGATTTGTTGTATCTGATTGAGTTCAAACTTTGTTTCATAATTAAGCCATGTAGTTCATGAAAATACCACCGTTTTTGACATTTACATGCATCAAGGGGAGATGATTAGTTTTTCTGATTTGACCAGAACTTTAATGTTGGCTTTTCATCAGACTCTGTTTAAAAAAATAGCTAGATATCTGGTTTTTGATGCCCAGTTTAACGTTTTCTGTTTAAAAAATAGCTAGATATCTGGTTTTTGATGCCCAGTTTAAAGTTTTCTGTTTAAAAAATAGCTAGATATCTGGTTTTTGATGCCCAGTTTAACGTTTTCTTCCAGTTAATAGCCATACAAAAGTACGTGATGGTTAGTGATGTCTGGACATTTCTTCCAGTGGAGACTTGGAATATTTAAATGAATGAAATTATAATTGTACTGTCTGTTGAAACAGTTGTGGGTGATGGTCATGCCCATGATCATGATAGAACAGGAATGCTGTTGCAAGTTGATCAGTGTTGATTGTTGTGGTTTCAGATGGACAAGGATCCTGATGTCAGGGTGGAGGCTCTGTTTGTAATTGGGAAGCAGATGCCTGTGAAAGTACGTGTTAACGCTCTTTTGGGATAACCTCATTGTCTTTATAACTCTCTCTCCTTTGGGGAAGGGGGTTGGGGAGGGGTGTGGGGCTGCCCTTGTATGGTTTGTACCCTGCCACTTTTCACAGCTTTTCTTGCAGTTCTTTTGTCAGAAACAGGAGGCTGCCATAACTATGTGTTACCATTTCCATTTTGTGAATAGATCAAGATTCGGGGGGAGTATTGTGGCAAGCTGCACAGCCTGTGTTTGTTCTTACAATCACAGAAAACAAAACATTTATTTGAATGCAATGCTTCAACCACATATGGAGTCAGAGGATGCCAGACAGTGGTGATGCTAAATCTAAGACGCTGTGGTTAGCGACTGCAAACTTTTCATCCACTGACAAATTTGTTTGTTTCCTTTCCAAGACAGGCAACAGATGAAAGTTATATGCCTGAACATTTTCAACATCTCTTTCATCAAATGCCAATGAGAGATTTAACACAAAGCATAGTCAGAACAGCAAAACCAAATATAAACTGCATAGTAGTATGCAGGCCGTTTCAGAATCTGAGCATTGGAGGATAAATACTTCACTAATGGAAAATTGTGAATACATATGGACAATTCATGTGGCATAACCTCTGAAAGTAATGCCAGCCAATAACCCATTCTGTTTTCCCTTATTGTTACAACTGTTATACTGAAAGAGATCATTGCTAAGAATGTTAAAGTTGCCCACAGGCACCTAACATAAAGTGTAGAGCCACACCCTATAGAAATCGATGAAATGCTGCAAAGTAGTAGTTTCAAGATTTTCATGTCAAAGCAAATGGGTTTTTTTGCAGATGTGTGTGCTCTGTGTATATACATATACCTGTTGCAGTCAATTTTTATACTGGTTATACAGCCTACACCCCAGAAAAATGTCCATTACTGTTGCTGACAAAGGACAAATGTTCTGTCCATGCTGCATGTCCTATCGGTGTCAGTTTATAGGTACATTCTTGATCATCCTTGATAGGACGAGAGAGGGTATTGGAACTGTTTCAAAGGCATTGTTGGGGAAACTTCTGAGAGATGAGATGGAGCACATATGGGCTTTTCCAAGCACATAGATACCATCTTGAACTGAACTGAACTGAACTAGACTGAATTGTTGGTGGTTGAGTATCTGCATGGTGGTGAGTAAGCCAAGTGTTGCCTTGTTTCAGATAGCGCAGACCAAGAAGAACAGCATGCCCTACAACTGGCAGCAGCACTACTGGTTTGTCAGTAAGCCTCTTTTCTTTTTTCATGAGAAATCTGCAAATATTCCCTTCCTGATTGGGAATCGTTCCAGCTGGGCATCCAGCCTTTTTCCACAAAAGAAAGCCAGCTGTGAGAGTTGTCGGCCTACTTCTTAGTTTCTTGTAACCGCTTCTGATTTCTTCATGCTTCTGCTGTTGGAGTTTGTGTGTGTGTGTGTGTGTGCCGAGGGAGAGTGGGGAGAAGCTTGTTCTTTAAAAAGGATTCTGTTGTATATATAGACAGGTACATAGATGCTTTGAAAGATTGATAAGTTATAGAGACTGTAATACACAGACATTCTCTTTTCTTCCTCTTATTTGCAAGGACAGGATTTTTATTTAATAATGGTGCAAGTCCAAACTATCTTAACAATGGTGCAATATGTAATATGTCTCAAAGTGTTTTCTCACATGAGGAGCTTCACAGTCATTCATGACAGTCAGACAATCTTTGGTTCCCTTCCATTGTTCCAGATGTGTGTAAAATACTGGATTAGGCTGTCACATGTATATTCACACCTTTTGTGCCAGCGAGTTGAATACAGTTTGAACATGTAATAAGTAAGACAATGTTGACTTGATGATCGCTTTTATATAATGCTATTCTCCACTCTCGAGCAGACTCACTGCGCTCACATGTGATTCTACATGAATGAATAGCTTTTTATAAAAAAAAATTAAAATATTCATCGAAGTGGTGTACTTATAGCACTGGCATGGCTTGTGTCACATGAAACTACTGCCATCTCGGTGCATTCTGTGTACACTATACAACCACGCATCATATCACTTCATGCAAAGCCATATACGTAAGGTGCATGTGTATAGCTGTAACCTGCCACCTGCACTTTTGGCAGAATGACTGGGGTCTTTTACGTGCTACTGCAGTAACACAGGGGTGGAACAGATACCGAAATAAGAGCACAGAAAGTTGACCCTGGAGAAGAAGATTCTCCTGCTCCTGCAGGGATTCAAACCGGCGACCTTTCAGTCATGAGTCTGGCACTCTGACCAGTGAGCTATCTCCACTCCCCGCTTCATGACAGTGTTCTTCAAGTTACTTTTATATTTCCTTTTGTCTTCATGTGTGTAGATCTGATGATTTTATTTCTTTAAAAAAACTAATCTCAGTGTAACATTATAGATGAAGAGTATGTGAATGGGTTACTTTGATTTCAACACAAGGTGTGTTTTTAGTGTGTGTGTGTTGTTGTTGGTTTTTTTTTTAGGGGGGGGAGTTTGGAGGAGGGGGATTTTTCAGCATAACTGAATGATGGAAAAAGCATTTATCATGTTATACCACAAACAAAATGTTTTGGGCTTTAGTTGGGGGTGGGTGGGATGGGTGAATGCCACTGTGTGTGTGTGTGTGTGTGTGTGTGTGTGTGTGTGTGTGTGTGTGTGTGTGTGTGAGGGACTGCAAATGAGACAAATCTGGACCAAAATAGTCTGACCAGTGATTTCCATTGTCCTCCTCATGCACAGTTATGGACTGTTGTTTATACAGTCAACTTGTATGTTGGTAATTTTTATGTGTAATGCTATGAGTGGGCATAACCATGTGTGTGGTGTTGCAGTTGGGCCTCCTCTCCTGTTTCCCGTCTACTTCCAGTTTATGCTCTTCCGTCATATGTACCTGAGGAAACTCTGGCTGGTGAGATCAGAAAATTCATTGTATAGTAGTAATAATAAACTTTTGTATAGCACTATCTTCTGGTATGCACAAACTATGGGACTAGATACACACTCAAAAGTAAATTTGTACAACATACCTGTATTAATAAGAACCATTTTGTGCAAGAGTGGACTTTGGTGGCAGCCCATTCCCTGTGGGTGCTACACGTTTTACGTGGAAGTGCTTCAGATACACATTCTTTTCACTTTGCCTCAAAAAGTTGAAGAGAGGGGAAAATTTTGTTTACTGTTCATCGTGTAAGCTGGATTTTACGTGTTAGCATGGTGGCAAGAATGATTGCTTCTGGCACATTGAAAGTGCGTGACACAAGGAGTTGTCTTCTTCCATGGAGAAACAGTTGACACTGTCAAGCTTCATGGCGAAGAGACGCGACGAGTTGGAGACGACTTGCACCAAGGCACTTGTGTGCAAGATCCACTTGGTGTCGATTTTGCATCCCCCCCACCCCACCAAACACACGCTCACGCATGTGCACACATAAGTATAGGACACCTTGGAGGCTCTTATTCTGGTGAAGGCCAAGCCAGGCAGTTTCTTGGATGGAGACAGGCGATACTTCCCTGGAGAAACTGAAAAGTGCCCATTATACCTCTGTGGCGCAGTGATTTTACTCTCATTGTTCTGTGTTTTGGTAGAGTAGACTGATCCTTTTTTTTTTTTTTTTTTAAGACTGTAGAGTAGTCGAGTGATTAGACTGTGTTTTCTAGGGGGGGAAAGTTTTGCCAGCATTGACAGAATGTTAAAACTGCACCAGTGACTGAAAGCAAATTCAAAACATTTTATGTTAAAACTCCACCAGTGACTCTGAAAGCAAATTCAGAACATTTTACGTCATTGATTTGTGGTGAAAGTAGCGAGAAGGTGCAAACTTCATTTCATTCTTCACAATGAAGGTTTAAAAAAAAAAATCGGTTTATGGGCCACTGCATGTTTTTTTAGAACTTGCTACTGTCAAATCCCTGAAGCTACTCACAACTCTCTCAAAGACTACTGATAGCTAAATAATGGGGTAAACAGGTCTGATTTGCTATCAAGAGAGTAACATTGACATAGGATTAACACAGCATAGATGGGAATAATGCAACAGATCTGCAGGCTGGTCCCCACAAACTCCCAAGTACAAAACGACTGAATGGCAAGATCTCCTGTAACACTGCTGTTTGCTTGTTGCAGGACCTGGTTGTGGTGTTGCTGTTCTTCACCCGCTTCTTCGTCCTGTACTATCCTCTGCTGGGGTGGGGCATCCTTCCCTACTACTTCATGATCAGGTACAGTTCATATCTCTTCTGCCGTACTTTTTCTTCTTGCAAATGCAGGAGGGTGGGGTGGGGGGCATCAACCCACACTACTTCTTTTTTTTTTTTTTTTTTTTTTTATTTATGCACTGATGGATGAGGATGATAACTGATGATGCTATGGAGGTCCATTTCAGTTTGAGACTACTTGACAGGGCCGCAGACCATGCTTACTGTCACAATTATCCCGGTGTTAACCAGGCCCAGGAACTGCGACACCTGCAGTGTTGGTCAAGTAATTAGAGCAACACCCTCAAAGACGCATCCGTGAAGTGGATGAAGCTCGGCTGTGTGGTTCCAGCCTTCCCATTGGGCCCATAGCACTCCCAGCTCTGGGTAGGAGCCGTCCAGGGCCGAAAAATCCCACATGACTCTGATGGGATTCGAACCCCAGACCTTCCGACCCACAGTCCGACGCGCTAACCACTGCGCTATGGGGGCCGGTAACCCATACTACTTCATGATCAGTTACAGTTCATCTCTCTTCTGCTCTACTACTTCCTCTTGCAGGAGACTGGAAGGTCACTGGTTCACCCAGGTGGCCTATGTATGTTTTGTTTTATGTTGCATAGAGACTGCATTTGTGGATTGTCTTGAAAAAAAAAGTTGATATATATGAGAAAACTTTTGAAATGTGAATTGCTTATGACAGTTTGATTTTCCTGAGGTGACCCTGTGCAATTGACAGGATGTTAAAATCCATTTGCTAACCTGGGTGGCCCAGTCCAACCACATCACAGTGGCTGTGACCTGTATGAATGTGTTGGCTGCAGGTGTCTGGAGAGCCATTGGTTCACCTGGATAGCCCAGTCCAACGATATGATGGCTGTGACCCATATGAAATGTGTTGTCTCCAGGTGTCTGGAGAGCCATTGGTTCACCTGGATGGCCCAGTCCAGTGACGTCATGACGGCTGTGACCCATATAAATGCGTTGTGTGCAGGTGTTTGGAGAGCCACTGGTTCACCTGGGTGGCCCAGTCCAACCACGTGCCCATGGATGTCAAGGCGGATGAGGCTGAGCCGTGGGTTAAACTGCAGATGCATGCCACCTGCAACGTTGAGCGCTCCTTCTTCAATGACTGGTTCACGGGACACCTGAACTTCCAGATTGAGCACCAGTAAGTAACTTTTTTAGTGTGTGGGTTGTTTTGTTTGTTGTTGTTGTTTTCCTGGGGAGGAGGGGGCAGGCAGTTTGTGTGTGTGTGTGCAGGATGGTTAAATCAGAAGCAGAAAAAAACACCGAAAATGTTGAAAAGAAAGCAGACATGCAACTGGTCTTGCACCAGTGAAAACAGATTTGGGATTTTAAATAAGTTGCAGACTGGAACATCGGTTTGGGTGACATCCTTCGACAACAAAACTTTTGAGTCCACATCATGTACATGGCGGTATTATATGTCTGTGGTATGTATTTAACCTATTCACTGCCCCAGCGCGTAAAATTTCCAGGCTGAAAAGTGCTCACACACACTCGTGCAAACAGTATGTTTGATGGTCCTATAACAAATCCACTTTCAATACTGTGCATTTTGATAAAAGTCCTTTCACGTGCTCATTTCGGGGGGGGGGGGGGGGGGGGGGGGCTTAATTTTAAGTCTGGTACCTTTATTGGTCATTTTCTGAGTGCAATATGTGCTTCCATACTGAAGTATATCTACAAAATGCACTTGCGTGCTAAAGTATTCCTTTTGAAGCTTTGACTGGATTTAACATTGGTCCCATTTTGGTGTTGCAGTCTGTTTCCCACCATGCCCAGGCATAACCTGTACAAGATCGCTCCATTGGTGAAGTCCATGTGTGAGAAACATGGCATCGAGTACCAGGTCAAGTCTCTCTACAGGGCCTTTGCTGACATCGTCCAGTGAGTCTCCCTGCTCTCTTTTCTCTTCTTTGTCTCTGTCTTGAAAAGTAACACACAGGCCATTTAGATGTAGAATACTTTTTGTTGCCAAGCAAAAGCACAAGGAATGAATCTTGGTGTTGGTTCATTCATTCATCATTATCATTCATCCGCAGCCATACAACAGTGATACAGCTCTATTGCCAAAAACAAGCCCAGATGCCCATGTTTTTACTGTTTAGCACTAAACCAATTCACACATACATTCCAGTCAGTTGAACACAAAAGGAAAAACTGCATTTAAACATTTAAGAACAGCCACTGTATAGACCTGCATGCATCATACAAACATGTCATAAAATAACAACAATAACATCAGTAGAAAATACATTATTGTTTAAACCTGACTGGGTTACACACCCAAAACCTTGCGTGGGTACTTAACTGAAGACAACATGCATGTGTTAGTTTCTTGACCTGTTGAAAGATCGGTCGGTTTTCACAAAATTTTGGGTATTGTCTGACTTCTGTGCTTTTCCCCCCCCCTCTGTTGACAGAACGCTGCGTCACTCAGGAGAGTTGTGGTATTCTACGTACAAGCAGTTCCATTGCTCGTAGGATGGCAGTTGGTCGAGGTGACAGAAGTGGGATGGATAGATACTTTTTCATTTATGTCGTACAGCCTGATTCGGATTTGGATTTTCATCTTTTTCTTTGACAGTTTTGGCCAGCTATGACTGTGTGTCTGCGTATACGTGTGTGTGTGTACTGCAGACAGGCTGTACTTACTACTGATCATGCATCAAACCATCATGCTAGGACATGTATGGGAAAGTAACTTGACTTCGTAATAGTGTACTTTTTTTGTTATTGGCTTGCATATTAAACAAATGTGAGCCTTTGGTCCTTTTTGCATTTCATATGGAAAACTACTGTATTGGAGAACTGTTCCTCCGTAATTGACCCTTTTGTGTGTGTATGTGTACCATTAGGTGTAGATGGATCACATCACTTTCTTTCATTTGTCATATGGACCATCAGAGGTTGATGAATGGCATTATCTCCTTTCATGTGTTTTTGTTGTTGTTTTTGTGGAAAATATCTGCATTTGAATGAGTTGACGATGCTGTTTTGAATTTAATTGGGGGGAAATCAGTCCGGTGCAGTCCCTCATCTTGAGGCAGGTAAAGCCAGATACACCATAGCTATCCACTAAAATGGAGGTTTTATGATGGCACCATGTAACAAATCTATTTGTGTCCAAGACTGGGATTCTGACCTTGTAGTCTTGCATGGTCTGTTCATTTCATGTGAGCTGTGCGAGCTCACTGTTCTGCAAAAGGGTGTGTGGCAACGCAAAGATAAAAGTGATGTTAAACGCTGCATCCAAGAGTTAAATCCTGAGGGCCAGCATTGTCAGAATTGCTTGTCTGCAACACATTCAGGGATTGATTGGTTGTGCATGCAGAGCAGCTGATAACGTGTGCCATCAAAAACTACCCGGTAATTATTCCCCAAGCTGTTGCAGAAATACTTATGTACATATCATGTGGAGTATGATTGATTGATCCCTGATGAGTTTGTGAAACCATATTGATTGCATGAGCAATGGAATACTTTAAACACAAACCTTGTTAACATGAGATGCAGACCCTGTAACACAAGACATACACCTTAACCACAAAACCTGGCTAACACCCTGATTCTCCAGTTGCAGGAAGTCCTTTTTCATGCAGAGTAACTTCTCTCTCCGTCAGATATGTATAATGTACGTATATATATGCTGATGGAGAGAACCTGCTGTGTTGGTTCCAAGCCTGTTGATATTGGATATCTGTATTTTATAACACCGAATGTCTGAGTATACTTCAGCTAATTGTCAGCACTCTACTGGAGTTCACAATGAACTTTTTGGTTCCAGTATTTTCCAAGCACTTTGACAAACATGTATAGTCAGCTCTGCATAACTGAACCTCTGGATAATCTGTGTTGTGCTTGAACATGCACACAACCTGGAAATGGAATCCATTTTTCATTCTTTCTTCGGTTTGCCATGGTAACTGTGAAAACCAGAACATAATAATTCTCAGACACTGTTTTTAAGTGAAATCTTGAAACACCGCATATTTAGCTTGACTAATTCCAGAAACTTTTGTTTGATTTCAAGGTCACATGGGCATTTGTAATGTGAAACAGATTTTTTGGTTTTTTGGTTCTTGCATTTTTGTCCCCACCAACAAGAAATTAATGAGCAAGCAAATTTGGCACTGAGCGTATGAAAGACTCTCAAGCCAAGTATGCAAGCAGAATTGTTCCTCTATTGTCGAAATGAGAACATGGGACAAATGATTACATGTGTTTTGATCCTGATGTTGCTTGGTTATACAGAGTTGACTGACATTGCATTTCGTTATGTTCCTCTCTCTCCAAAGATGTATGTATCCCTATTATTCAAAGGATTTCCAGTAATGGTGTTTTCATTTAGGCTTTTCATTTGTGTCTATAATAATTGTCTGATGGAGACTATAAATATTGATGCTTATTTTGATTGATTTAAAAAAAAAAAAAATTGTGCATTTTAAAATGCACTTTTATGTTCATGCTGGCATTCTCTTATTTTACATAATGCACCATCTGCTGCTCTCTCAGTGTCCTGATGTAAGTTCCATGGGTTAACTGCGTGTGGAATGGTAGTTCAAGCAGTCCTGCTGTGTGAATTGCTTTTGTAGCTTTGACTCCAGACAGTGTTAACATGCAAAAAGAGTTTTGAAATGTCTTGACTGAGAATTGATCATCCCAAGGTGGCCCTGTGCAGGACATTAAAATCCAACCACCAACTCGCATTATGGCAGGAGGTTTTGTTGTTGTTTTTGAGGGTGGTGATGGTGGTGATTTTCTTTTTTTTCTTTTTTTTACCATTTTTCACTTTTGGTTTAGGTGTTAAGTGAACACAGGAGGTGTTCTGCATGTAGACAAGCTGTTCTAAAAAAATGTTTTTTGGCTTACAGAACAAAAATGTTTTGTTGCTTCCATACTCTGACTGCAGTTACTCCCCTTTGGTATGATTCTACTGCTGTTCAGAATTTTGCTACCCCTACCCCCTAATGTTTTTCTTCTTTTTTCAATCCCCTTCTATTACTGTAAAACACTTGTGGTTAGTCTACTAGCTTACAAAGTCGCAAAATATGTGTTTGTGTTGCATGTGTATTGACTTTGTCAGGGCATGTTTTTTCTGCGTAGAGATTGTTAAGTACTCTGACCAAAAGATTCTTGATACATTTTTCATGTTACAGATTTTATTGACCATTTGCATAAAAAATGAGAAATACTTTAAATTGCGTAATGATTTATTCATCTGCTTGATGCTACATCACTGTCCAGTGTTGTAACGGGCTTCGTTATTTACAGCTTCTACACTGTAGGTGTTAGTATGTATTACACTTTTTATTACTTTGCTGGCAACGTCCATGACTGCTTGTTTTCTGAGCCAGTTGGTTTGTTTTTCATGTGCATCACTGCGAGTATTTTCATAACAAATATTGGCGATCTTTTTATTCACGAGAGTTGCTAGAAAGAAAACCTATTTTTTAAGTGGAATTGACCTCTTGAGTGGCCATATACCAGCTGTGTCTTGTCTTGGGCAAAGGATTCTCAATGATCAAAGGGGTGGGATGATGGACATGGGACCAGGAAGTTCCTGCTTGGAGTGTGGACATGACAAAGGAGAGCAGTTCTGATCTTGATCCCACAAATTAGTGTGCTATGTGCCGAGTACCAGGTGCGTGCCAGGTCCTGAGTGGCAACAAATGGGAGTTTTTTTTTTTTATATGCCATTTGTACTTTTTTTTTTCTTTTTTGTTTTTTTGTTTTTGATGTTTACAATGGTGTGCATTCATGCCTGTATTCTGAATGAAAACGAGAGGCTTTTGTGGGCAGGGTACACGACACAAACAACAATCAAGTTTGCTTGGTCCGTTAGTTTGACAAATTCTGTACATTCACCCTTTGCACACAGTTTGTGGGTGTAATGTTCTCATCTTGAACAGTCAGAAATCTATGTTTTTAGATAGCATGCCCCCAAACACTTGTTTCTGCAGGACAGAAAGCCTAGTATTAGTTTGTATTCCAACTTGTTCAGGCTAGTTTGGACACTTCTGAAGGTGAGAGGTAAGTCTATTTTGAAAGGGATTTTTTTTCTTTTTTCTGGCTTTGTTCTTGTGCTTGCGCTGCAGTGTTATATCTGCTTACAAATAAATTGTTGCATTTTTGGTTTCTGTGAGACCTGCTGGCTGTATTTTCTGCTTTGATGCCTGAACAGAATGTTTCAAAGACGAATGAAAGATGTTCTGTTACGACATCAGCAGTGGTGCTGGTATAAACAATATCTGACACTGCCTGCATGATAATTGTGTGTTTGCCAACCAAAAAGGGTGTCCAGATGCACACCAAAAAGGTCAAACGTTTTGAATTGGTGGAGCAGCTTTCATGAGATTTCCCTGCAGTGTGTATGTGCTCTTATTTAAAGAGTTGCTTTCATCATGGATTTTTTGTTTCTTTGTTTAAATCCCCTTCAGGTTTCTTTTTAAACACAAGAATTGTTTGTGATCTGTACAGCTTGTACCATTCTTCAAGGGAAAAAAGAAAACGTGAGCTTTATTTTTTGGAAACATTTTTCTTTCGCTGTTGCATTTTTGTAATTGATCTTAATGCAACTTTCATCACACAATTTGTTTCATCAATCAGCTTGTATTTATTGAAACTTTAATACTACAGTGCTAGTGAACACTTTATTTTCCTATTACAATACCTGTAGCTGCAGTCATTTATAGGTGTACTTTATTCCAGCACACTTTTGTATACTACTAACATGAGGTATTTTCATTTTGGCATTGGATCAAATAAACACTGTGTTCTTGCTTGAGGAGTGTTAACATATGTGCATGTGTGGAGAGAGATTGCTGCATTTTGTGAATGTTCTTCATAAAATGGTATTTTCTCAGTTCTAATTGCTCATATTGTAATTTCCCACAGAGCAGTTGACAGTGTGGATGTTTGTAGTGCACAAGCCTGTCTGTAAATGCACAAGCCTTCATAAAACCCCACTTTATTCAACATGTGGAAACTAAGAGATGAAATGAAAAGAATAAAAAAATTTAAATATAAATGCTCCATTCATTTTTACATTGAAGCAGCCCTTTCCCTGCTGAAGAATCTGTGCTGCTTCCATCCAAAAACTTTTGCAGCAAGTTCAGCCAACCAGCAACGTTCATTTTCTAGAACTTTGCAGATCGTGCATGAACTTAGAATTAAGTCAGGCCATCCTATGACATCAGGTTTAATCAGGCCATCGTGTGACATCAAAATTCAATCAGGCCATCCTACCATGTAAGAATTCAATCAGGCCATCCTATGACATCACAATTCAATTGGGCCATCCTATGACGTCAGAATTCAATCAGGATGTCCTATGTATCTGGCAGATGGGACTTAATGTGATGTCACAAGAGTATAACCTACAGAAAGGGTTAAAAAGAACAAGTTTCATTATCGAGGATTAGCAGGATCAGATAAAAATAACATTGTGAAGTGGCGCAGCTTGCTTGGACGCCTATTTCAGCCTCTCTGATTTTGGGTGAGGTGCACTCACACCTCTTGTGCCCAACAAAGAGGCTGTGGTTTGAAGGAGGAAAGCTACAATGTTTGACAGCGCTTTGTGCATCTGTTGCTGCTGCTGATTGTCACTCGCAAAACTCTGATGTAAATTCAATATGAAGTTGGCAAGGGACTTCAGAAATGAAATCCATCATGTTTATTTTGATCTGCTTGGCATGAAAAGCTATGAGAAATAGTTTACAGCATGGTGTGAGTAAGAAGAGCGTGATGTTGAGTATGTAGAAAAATAATACAGTAGCAAACCCCAACACCTACAAAAAAAACTTACCTCCATGCAAGTGCTAGGCCTGCCTCCCAGCCCCATTTCCGAAGGACATCTTCATCAGCACACACATGAACATATAAGGCAATGTTTACAGTTCTGTACACTTTAATGCAGGACATACCACATGTAGTTGAAATATGAAGACTATATATACAAGTATAAAACAAATGTCATGTACAGCTTTACATTATTTACAAAAAGTCCAGCGACTTGGGGCTTCTAGCATGTAGCTTCCCCATCCACTGAATCGCTGTTTAGGGGAAACAAAAGTGAACAAACATCCTGTCAAATACATGTATGGGTTATTAACCCCTTCACTGCTCCAGCCCATATATTTTTGGGCTAAAATGTGCCCGCAGAGGCCTGCAAAGGGAAACTGTTCTGGGCCTGCAACTGAGCCTACTTTCACTACTGTGCATTTTCATGCAAATCCATCCTCAGATGTGCTGAAAGCTAAAGGATTTCAAACTTCACATTTCACTGCCTGGCATAATTTATGGTGTTTGTGCCTGCACAGCAGTGAAGGGGTTAAAGCTAAGGCACAAGCAAAACATAAGAATGTATTTCATATCCAGCGGGTCAGGTTAATGTAAAACAGTCTCATTATTTCAAAGTAAATGACAAATTCATCAGATTTTTGTTTGCATGTTTTTTTGTTGTTGTTTTTTGTGTGTGTGTGTGTGTGTGTACACAAAACATTCAGTAAACCTTTCTCACTAGACCTATGCATATGGAAGAAATGCCTTTACAACACCTGTTTGATTTCTGGGGAACATGCATGCATATCAGTGGTGATGAGATTTTAAAATTCAGCCATTTGTCAAAAGACGATATTAAAATTCAGCCATTTGTCAAAAGATGGCACCAATGTCTCACTGCATTTTCAAACTTCACTGGAAGGAAAAGAAAAAAGACCCCTAGCCCCCCAAATAAAAAAAGTAGAGAGATATCAAATGAATAATCACACCCAATGTGATGAATTTGTATGTAAAAAAAAAAATCTTAAATTTATAAGCCATGCTCAAGCCAGAATGCATGCACAAAAAAAGTCGAACTGACAGCCATTAGCCTCAGTTTGAATAAAAAAAAAGAGCTCTTGTGATAATCATCTTTTCATTTTGTCTTTCAATGGTGAAATACAAACTACTCACTGGTACACATAACAGACAACTGATCTGTTTAGGTTATGTGAAACCCCACCAATCTCTACTCGTGTCTGATTTCTAATTGCTAAAATGCCTCTTGACCAACATACCCCTGTGCACAAGATATATAACTGATACTCTCTGGGTGAGTTCCTTCATATTATTTTAATACTAAGTCGTATCTGGGCAACAAACTTGACCAAATCACAAATCTGACTCATGGTCGAAAATGTCATTGTATGGTTGAAGAACACTTGGAAAAAGAATAAAACTGAATAAACTTCGAAAAAAGCAGCATGCCTGACAATATGTGAAATTACTCAAAGCGGTATACTAACCTACTTCAATTTTTTAAAAATAAAAAATCTAAGTAGTTTCAAATATCACTCTGAATGTAAAAAAAAAGAAAGAAAAAGAGGGTGGGGTGGGGGTGGGGGGTGGGCAGGCTTGATACAACGATAGCTTGGGAATGTTAATTTCAACATCCGTGGCACCCCACCATGGGAGACACTTGATAAAATGCTTTAGCATAATGCTATTCTCTGTTCTAAAGCAGGCTCACTGTGCTCTTATCACATGTGACTGAATAACTGACCAGCTATCAGGTGAAGTGGTGTGCTTACAGCACTATTTGGTTGTTTGTGGCTGGTGCCATGAAAAACTGCTGTCATCATGGCGCACATTCTCTGTACACCACACAACCATGCACCAGTTTACAGTGTTATTCAAAACCACATACATTCTTCTGGTCTTTTGAATGCATGCTGAATTATTTCCATAATGCACCAAACTCTGACATGGACTACAGTATCTTTAACCTGTGTATATCTCTGCATGGTATATCTACCTACAGTATCTTTAACCTGTGTATATCTCTGCATGGTATATCTACCTACAGTATCTTTAACCTGTGTATATCTTTGCATGGTATATCTACCTACAGTATCTTTAACCTGTGTATATCTTTGCACAGGGGACCTCGGTTTATAGTCTCAACCAAAGGACTTGTTACAGACATTTCTAGAAAGGTAAAACACCCAATCAGAACTTAAGAAAACACTGGCTGGTCCTTGCACCTGCCTTGTGAAAGACTCCAGTTGCGGAGGCTGGGGGGGGGGAGGGGGGTAAAACTTGGAGAGGTTCCCACCCATGTGAGTATTACATCTGGTCAGTGGTGTTGAAAGACTGTGTCGTCACCTTTCTCTATAATATGCTGGCCAACAGAAACCACATAGCGATTTGCAAGTCATATTCCCAAAGTTGTTCTACATCTAATGACCTGTGCACCAAGCAACATGAACAAAAACACCACACCCAAACTGGCTGACCTGACTGCAGAATAACAGCTCTCTAGTCTGAACCTATCAAAGGTGCATTAGAACTCTCCTTTTTTTTTTCTTTTTTTTTTGGGGGGGGGGGGGGTCTCAAATTGCCAATGCAAAGTAATATCCCTGATGTGTACCACCAATACATAGTACATGAAAAGAAAACATCTTTGAATGACAGCTCTTTCATAACATGGAAATGCTAGCTTCAATGTGTGCAAGACTCGGTAACTACCGTGCACATGCAAAAACGACTGTAGATCCCTGACACCCACAACTCCGATTCCAAAACCATTTGCATCTTTGTCAGGCATCCAAGTATCTCCAAACAAATTGTAATCACTGTACACAATGTGCTAGAACTGTCACAAAAACAAAAAAAAGCACCAAAAACTGTGAACAACAAATACACAATACAATATTAACAGAACGTTGTGTACCTTGTTCAGTCTGCAGATCACTCGACACTTCCCACCCCTTGAGGCAATATATATATAATGAGAGAGAGAGAGAATTTACACTTGATTCATGCAAAGTTCCCTGTGAAGAGGGACTGGTGGGAACCAAGATCCCAGGAGGTGGGGGGGCACTGGTGGCGGTGGGTGGTGGGTAGGAACTATACGTAATGCTACACTGTTACCACAGAATGATTTCTGCATTAAGTTGGTAGCAATGAAAACCATTTAAACATTTCATTAATTTTGATGGAAAAAGTCACTAGACAGTGGCCATAAACCACAACTTTTGAAGGGAAAGGAGAGTGAAGCTTACCAGCCTAGCACCTTACTGCTAGGCCAAACCAGCCCACAGCAGAGTTGTAAAGATGAAAGTATGTAAAGGGAAAGAACTGGCTCTAACTGCACTGGAGAGTAACACGCTCCTTCTAATGAACCAGCTCCAGGAAGCGGAAGAAAAAATGGGAAAGCTGTTCCCCCAGTAGAGACTCTACTTGGGAGCACAAGTCCCTCTACAGGTCCTAGTCAACTCTTTGTGTTATATGCAATATCTCTGAACCCAACAGGAAGCCCATGAAAATGGGAGCAAACTGCCAGAAGACAGACTAGCAAAAGAACAGAACCAGGAAAGGAAGTTTTGTTCTCGACTGCCAGATGCATTAAGCTCAGGAAGAACTCGTAAGTGGCAATCAACCCATTGTGCTGGCATATATATCTCCCCCTTTTCATCTTCAATTCATCATTATTCACAAGCTTTTAATTAAAAACAAAACAAACAAAAAACAACTCTTGAGAAGATTGCATTTACTTCCACACCACCACACACATATATACAGTTGCCTCTATAATCTGCATTTATAGCACAATATTGCAACTCCAGTTTTAAAGCTGAAACATTACAAACTTTCTTTTAAACACATCAGCATTTTTGTCAAGTCTAAAGATGACTCATTCACTTCAGCTTTGAAATAGATTTATTTTTATATTTATAAAGCATTTAACTTTATTCAAGCACCTGAAGCAGTGATGTTATCAAATCAACCTTGAAGTAAAAATTATAAAACTGAGTTTACTCTAAGCACACAAAGTGGTGTTATTGCTAACACCTTGGTCTTAAAACATACCAGTCAGTTTCCTCTTGCTGAAAGAAGCAGTACTGCTACTCATGGGTTTTGCAGTAACTGTTCCTTTTTCTTTCTTTTCTTGCTCATCATTACAGTACAGTATTGTCAACCCAATCACAAGGATACAATGGAAATTTTAGCAGCTGTCATTTCCTTTCAAAAAGCCCTTACACACAAACTGACATGCTAATTACCAGAGACAGAATGTGGAAACAGCTTGTAACAAACATTCTGTATCCATCGACATGCATTTCCACCTGGAAGGAAGCATTAACTGAACACATACATGAATACTAAAGCATGCACAACAAACCAGTCCATGGTTGTCATTTTTTCCAATTGCTAGAGCCTGTCCAAGTAAAATTCAACACGGAAACATCATCTTCACAGACTTAGTGGTTGTGCAGTCATTTTGTCATCAGCTTCAAAAATCATGACAGGCATAAACAAGAATGACAAATTGCTCATCCAACTTACATTCAAGATGGGAAAAGTACTGCTTTCGGTTTCTCTTTCAGCATTCCCATGACCTTGAAAATGCTTGCTGACTTTCACTTCATCTTTCCCGAGTATGTCACAACCAACATGCAAAATTCAAAGGTGACTGAAGACACCCTTAATGTGAAAATGAAACTTTCAGACTGACTTGAAAATGGCTGTGACCTTAAAAATTACACAAAGGTCACCAAAAAATGGTATGATTGGGTTAAACCCAAGAATGGCTATTGTCATGTCACATTAGAATACTCCTGCTGAAACACAACCAATTATTTACATTGCAGGTTCACAGCCCACACCAAGCCACCCAGGATAATTCACACTGAACTGTCACTAGCCAAGTTCACTCCTGCTTGACCCTGTCCCAGAGGGGGGCCAAGTATTGCAAAGTAAAATGACCCCTAACAAACAGGTCTGTTTAGATTTCACTTCTAGAGCCACTGCAATTAATGGGGGGAGGTGGGGGGGGGGGAGCCTGCACTGGGTGAAAATTTTCCCCAAACTCTTTTCTGACACAGGAAAAATGACTGAGCTTGGTGGGGAAAATGGCAGAAGGAACAGAAGATCAAAGAAGACTTGTATTCCATATAGGGGTGGACAAAACTATATATCCATCTATACGGTCAAATGATGGTTAAAGGCTGAAATTTTTTCTCAGGTCAGGATAACCGCTGAGGAGCTTTCCTTGAGCAAACTATGTCTGGCTTGCCATCAAAATTGGACCTTTCCTGGTTCAATTCTTTTCCTGGTCTCTGGTGATACCTTCCCATTTTCAGGGGTTTTGACTGGATTGACTGCACCTCACAAAAAGAACTGAATTGGACAGGAAAAGGGCCTTATGCTCCCAAGTAGGTTCTCTGTGAATGGAGTAGTATGCTTCCTCTTTTTCAGTATGCAAACAGCTTTTAAAGTGTGTCGTTTACCCACCAGTTGCAAAAACACACAACATACTAGATCTTGTTTATTAAATGCAGTATGGTACTCTCTGGTGCAGCTAGGTCTAGCTCTTTTCCTTCATAGCTGCTTTCATTCTCTCTCCCCATATATATATCAGGCATTTGCGAAACAAATCTCTCTTGTCTTTCACCACTAGAACTGTGCTACTTATACTGTCTTTCAGCTCAGCATTTTCCATGCATAATCCAGCCATGCATTGAGGTAACCAAGTGCGTCTATAAAAAACAACTGAATGTGATGGTTCTTGAGGAGTCCTTCACCATGATATAACTGTACTGGTTGTCCAGGGCGTAAAAAAACAAGTTACTTGCTTACTTGAGGATTCCTGAAATGCATCAGTTATCTCCCTTCAACACATAGCAGCATCACAAAAAGCACTGAATACATTACAAAGCATTACATGATCTCTTAAACACTCATGCAACAGTCACACATAATAGTAATGAAGTCAGTTAAACCAGAACATAGTAAAGATAAAACCACTTTTATTCTGCGGATGTGTAACCCATAAAAACATGGCTTGTGAACGGGTAAAGCTCAGTAGAGATTATCTCCATGTCCAGTTTATGAGATCCTGTTTACTGCCACCCAAGAAAACTCCAACAGTAAATTTTTTGCCTGGACTGGCCTGATGAAGACTCAGTTAAAACCTTTAATCAGCAACCTGTTTTCACAACTTTTCAAAATGTTCACACATTTGGTGAAAAAGAATATTTTTTAAATCTTATATACAGTATCTGTTTAAAAACTAAGAAGAAGAGTAAATGCACAGATGACACATTCAGAATGGATTCTTTTCTTTTTTTTAAAGAAAAGGAAACTTTATTTTTTGAAACTCTACTGACCTTGAAAATGGTACAGTCACCAAAACTGGTATGAACATGAAACTTCTAACAGAGGCACAGTTTCAAAGATCTCCTTCAACAACATGCCAATACAAGAAAGAAATGTGCCAGTTTCCCCCCCCTAAAAGGCCTTCAAAGTATTCCGTTCATGACCCAAGCTCCAAGCACTGGTTTGAGACATCCTTCCTCCAGCTACTGTCATAACTGGCTACACCATAGGTCTCAACAACAAAAACTGTCAGCCATCTGACACTTTTTCATTGGTGCTCAAATAGTGTTTTTTTTTTTTTTTTTATAATTGTAATCGCAGACGATTCAAATCGTATCCAGCTGCATTTCTTTTATAACTGCTCACCAGCACAAATAAAACCAAACTCATTCATGCCAAGACGATCTTTTTAATTTTTTACTCAGGGTAGACGCATCTGATGTTTTTACTACAAAGTCTTAGGCTACCTATTACTCAAACATTTTGAAAAAATTATGGAGGGTGCTGACAAGGGGCAATTTCAGTAGACAGATGTGTGGTGATACAGAGTGCCCCTTCAATAGCATAACCCTGTATGATGGTGTAACCAATCATGGCAGAGTTTGGAGGAAGGGGGCAATTTCAGTAGACAAACGTGTTGAGACAGGAGTGCCCCTTCAATGGTGTAACCATATACAGAGTGCTCCTCCAATGGTGTAATCATATACAGAGTGATCTTTCACTAATGTAACCAATCACGGCAGAGTTTGGAAGAAGGGAGCAATTTCTGTAGACAAATGTGTGGAGATACGGAGTGCTCCTTCAATCAATCAATGGTATAACCATATACAGAGTGCTCCTTCAATGGTGTAACCAATCATGGCAGAGTTTGGAGGAGGGGGGCAATTTCAGTAGACAAATGTGTTGAGAAAGGAGTGCCCTTTCAATGGTGTAACCATATATAGAGTGCTCCTTCAATGATGTAACCAATCATGGCAGGGTTTGGAGGAAGGGGGCAATTTCAGCAGACAAATGGAGTGCCCCTTCAGTGGTGTAACCATATATGGAGTGCTCCTTCAACGGTGTAACCAATCATGGCAGAGTCTGGAGGAGGGGGGCAATTTCAGTAGACAAATGTGTGGTGATATGGAGTGCCTCTTCAATGCTGTAACCATATTATACAGAGTGCTCCTTGAACAGCGTAACCAATCGTGGCAAAGTTTGGAAGAAGGGTGCAGGAGAGTCAGGCTTGGAGTTTGTGTACCACCATATAAAATTTGCCCTTCACCACATGTGTACAGCATCCCCAAAAGCTGCAGCATGAATGTTCTTCACCCAGTCAGCTGGCCAGCTGACACTGATCATTACACACATTCATATACTTTTCTTTTCATGCAAGTCAGAAACAAAGGTCAGAGTCAAAACATGAAGCAAACCTGTGCGTTAAGGGTGGAAGGGGTGGGATGGGATGTTGGCAGACAGCTTGAAAAAAGATATTTAATGCTGGGAGGCTCCTTCCGTTCCATGCAGCATTCACTAACCACTAATGACAACAAACACATGAGACGTGGGGCAAGATATGTCAAATAAATTAAAACTACAAGCAGAGAAAAACAATGAGATCACACACCTACAAAGAGGATTCAATTCGCATCATTAAAAACAACTGACCGCACCTTCTTCTTTTTTTTTACATGCAAGTACATTAATTTATTGTAGTGGCTATGCTCACAATCATTTAAGACAAACACCACTTCATCACCTCCCAAACTGTGACAATTCAACAATTAATGAAAAGCTCTGACTAGTTCATCCACATCGGTTCATTAATTTATAAAATGAACTGTGTCAAGGGGTGAGATATATATATATACACATATAGCTGAACAGGTTAAATTTGTGATGACTAAAGGATTACAGTTTGCGCACACACTTCCCTTGATCTGCCCTGTAATAGTACTAACATCCCCACTAATTAATGCTAACAGAAAGACAGCAGAAGTTCTTCACCAATCTTTATACTACTACTGCTTCAAATGTTGCTTTACATCTGCAGGGACTGTACAGACTGTATTAGGGACTGGACACTACACTACTAGTGTTGGTTACACTTAATATACATATAAGTATTCTACCTAATCAGTGTTGAGTGCACAATCCATACATACTTTACCAAATATTTTCAAAAGAAATGTAACTGTAAAGTACAAACGACTAGGATAAAAATCTTATGCAGTTTTGTTTTTCACCGAAACTTTAAAAAAAAAAAAAATCTCTGATCAGTTGCTCAATTTTGCATTGCCCTGTTAACCAAAATTACTTTTTAAGAATGACAGGGTAATCAGTCCAAACCTAACCATCCAGATTTTATGACAGCTGACCTAATGATCAGAGAAGGAAAACAGATGAAGACAGATAAAAGACGCAACTAATTTGACTCCTACACTGCTAATAACCTCACAGATGTTTTGCCATTCGAAGAACATTTATGACTGGAAAACAATTCACTGAGAGGAAGAAACAACAACAACAAAAAATATGTTTAAAACAAAGCCCACCAATATCAAACCATTCCCTCTACTCAGCTTTGTTTTCCTTTACTGAGACAAACACACAATCAGTGAAAATGCTCTCCACCAAACCTTTAGCAACAAACAGAAACACTTGGTTCTTGAGAGCTGTTGCATTTCAAAGCAATTACTTCCTGAAAGAAACTGTATCAGTTTTTCCAAAAACTGCTTCAGGAGGTAAATTTAAAACAAAATTTGTAAAAGCAAAATAGCACCTTTTTTACAGTTACATTCTTCTTCTGAGTTTGTTGAATCAGGAGTTTAACTTTCTGTGAGGAGTATAAATAAGCCAACAGAAAAAAAAACAGGAGTAGAGCAAGGAATTGAGAGAAAGGGATGAAATCAATAAATACATTTCATCCATGTATTTACTCTCAAGTTTATGGAGCCTACCTTTCATTACCCAGTATGTTCTTTCATTTTCTGTTCATGCCACTTACAACATGTTGACTGCATCAAAGTCACGTGTCCTCAAAAGTCCTGTGTGTGTATCTTTGTGAACAAAACAATAACAAAACTGAAAAAAGCTGGAGAAAATAAATAATAAAGACATGATTTTGGCCCTTTAAACAATTAATTGGCCCCCTTGCAGACTGCTGGTCACTTCCCAAAAATCAAAATCATTCCACTAAGTCATATCCCTTGTGTACGGTAAGAACAAATCAGGCTAACACTACCAAAACTGTCATTCACTGACACACACTAAGTTGTATCCCTTGTGTAGGGTAGGAACAAATCAGGCCAACACTGCCAAAACTGTCATTCACTCACACCAAAAGAAACTATTCCACTTTTATAATTTTCAAGTGTGTGTGCATTATGTGCATGTGTGTGTGTGCGCGTGTGTTTGTGTGTGTGTTAAAATGCCAACTACTTCAAAGCATCTACAGCACTCATATGGCATTTTCTCCGTCCTAAAATGCAAGGGGAAAAATAATAATCATGTACGTCATATGCAACTGCAAAACAAAAGCAAACAAAACTATGAACCTTAGCTTGTCTTTGTCAAGGTCACCAACAACCTAAAGACTACATTGCAAAAATGTCTTCCTACCAAAAAGGTTAATACCATAAGCCCACTTTCTCTGCCTTTCCCCATTTCATCTTACAGCAAGAGCAAACAACACAAAAAAGAGCAGCGCTAATGTACAGAACAGAACTGCAGAACAGAACTGATGTCCAACAGGTGAGAAAGCAAAATGAAAACAACAGTCAGGAAACAAGACTACAGGTACACAGCCCAGCCACTAAGCAGCAGGTCAAAACTAGGATGCTAGAGCACAACAAGGCAATCAATCACAGCACATGTAGCATGGGAGAGCGTAGGTTGAGCCAGTGTCCAAAACAATGAGCAGGGAAGAGGACATCAAGAGAGAACGGCACGCGACCCGTAGCGCCCCCTCCCTGTGAAGCCATCCAGGCTGTAGGACCGGTGTATCCGAGATTTCTGCCAGAACTTCATCTTGTCATCACACACGCTGGACATGGCCTGCAAAAACAAAAACAAAAACAGCAAAGGATTACAATTTTCTTCATGGTTTTGTGTACAGAGATGGCTGTTAAATACCATCCCAAAATAAAACTGAATGAAAAGTAAGCACATGACTCCTGCAGCTTCAAGACTGCTGTAAGCCTACAGTGATGCTTTTGACAAAAAGAAGAGAAAAATCTGGCATCTAATATGCGAGTCAGCCTTGATATAATATGGATTTCACCCCTTGCCCAGACATGGTCTGTCTTCTTACCCTTTCTCTTTTCTATTATAATACTCTCCGGTATGCGCCCATTTCACCCCCACAAAAATGACCTTTCCTTCAAAAACATGAGAACTGGCTAATTTTTTTCTCATTAGGATTTCCTTGAGAACATCCAGCCCATCAAAATTTTATCTGGTAAATCGTACTTATTAACTACTGATGTACAACTGTGCATGTTTCACTGTATGTAAACAATCTCTTCATCCTGAACTTCTCCACTTTAAATACCATTTTCCTGCAAACTTAACCAGGGTTACAAAACAAAATCCCCAACTGCAAACATCATAAGACACTGCTCTACATTCTCTTGTGTGATTCATAAGAATGTGTACAAGCTGCCAAAGGCGGAACTGAACCAGTACCCTGGAGACACACCAAGCTGCTTGTACACTCAAGAGCAAAGCAGAAAAGACACTCCATTAGCACTCCCTAGAAGTAGAACTGTACTCAGAGCTAGACATCTTTCAGTCAAATGCTAACCTTGCTGCTGCCATTGCCAGCAATTTTATATTTCTGATGCAACTTCCTCCCACAATCAGTCTGAACAAAAGGCTAAGCAGACCAAAACTGCTGTCTGGGAAATGTTTTACGTAAAAAGTTGGATTTCAAGCAAGAAGTCATGCGGCATCCCATAAGCAGATGGAAAGCACTTTGCCAGCAACATCACGGGACATCCTGAGGGCAGGGAGTGTGTTAAACAGCAATGCATCAAACATCCACCTGTCCCTACCTCCAGTTTGAGAGCTCTGTCCTTGCTGAGAGGATGCGAGGGGATGATGAGGTCATGGGCGTCAGCCAGAGAGCGAAGGTGAAAGTAGTACTTGGCATACACACTGGATGGCACATTGATGTTGAACTGCAGCAATTCTAGCACCAGCCGCTCCAACTCATTCCTGAGAAGAAG
Source organism: Alviniconcha strummeri (assembly GCA_963584105.1). Taxonomy (NCBI): domain Eukaryota; kingdom Metazoa; phylum Mollusca; class Gastropoda; family Provannidae; genus Alviniconcha; species Alviniconcha strummeri. The sequence continues at coordinate 11,540,769 of OY757541.1, read as the reverse complement.
AAAAAATGATAATAAATGCACGCACAACTTGTCCGTGAATATCAACAAACATTTCCGTCTTTCCAAATCACATGAACGAATGACACAAACTTTCCAATAATCAAAGATGTCTTCAACTACCTGATTAGCCAGGGAAGTTAATCTACTCCTTCAATTGTTTTTGCTCTCCCACTGAAAGGGTTTAACAGAGGTGATGGTCCACACATACACTGCACACATGTGAAGGTACAAATGTACATGTTCTTTCAGTGCAAATTTGGGGGTGGGAGTGGGGAGGGGTGGAATGGGAAGTGTGTTGAGGGGATTTAGGACAAGATGGGGGGGAGGGAGGGGGGGATCCAAAGAGGAATGGAAAGTCCTAGCAAAAAAGGTGTTCAGGGGATGGTGGTCTTGATACCAGGCTCTGCACAGAATGATACCTGGCTCTGCATAGACCTAGGCTTATACTGAGAGAAATACCCACATGTCATCGACTTGAATGTCCTTCAAGATCTGACAGAAGTCGACGTTCCACACAGCCTGGTCGTCCCACACCTTAGAGGCCAGGATAATGGCTCCCAGCACCAGACGTTTCCAGTTGCTGGGGTTGATGTCAATCTCTGCGTATGTCAACAGTCGTTCCAGGTACACCTGAGAATAAACACACACAAGAATGCCAAGACACACTCCAGCACACGCAAATATTTTTTGTAACCCCAGGTTCTAGTTTTATTCAAAAAAGATTTGCCATTTCTATGCCTGCATTGTTATATCTTAATCTGTTACCTACTGGTGGTACTGAAAGAATACTTCCAGACCATCATCAAATTGATGTTTGGAAGTCAAGAAAGCACATATGTGAGCGCTGCCATTTTGACCAAATCTGTGATGTCATGAACAGTGACATCTGTGATGTCATGGCACCAAAACACAATTACTCCATACCAGATCAAAACATAATCACCAAAACACAAGTAATAAAAGCTGGCTCTGCAGTCACAGTTCTACCAGTGGTGTAAAGCCAACACCACTGCTGCACTGACTGAACTTGATGATGACGCCAGTGAAACCAAAAATTTCATTTCACTCAAAAATGGTCCAAAATAAACAAATTCTTCACAAATTTTAATGTTACACAAAGAATGAGTGAAGAAGCACATGAAATAGTGAAAATACCCACCAGAGTAACAATGGCACACTCAGCAGTGAGTTGAGCGGCATTGAAGAGGTTGCGAACAAAGCGATATATGATCTTATGCTCTGGATCCCGCCTGTCATAGTCTTCTGGTACCGGGTCCTTCTAGGAAGAAAGAAAATCAAGTCCTTTCTAGCATGTAAACAAGGCAACAATGCTGCAATAGGCCTGTTCGCTGTTTAAAAAAAAAAGTAATAACATCAAAGACAATTCCTGCAGCAATCAAACAAGCGAACAAAAATGACATCCATATAGTTACGTCTTGTGTCTGAATCTGAGTTGTTGTTATCCACAACATAAGATCATAATGAAGCTATTCCTTTCTGTGGCTTAATAAAAGCCTGTTTTATTACTGTTTTTATCCATAGCTGCAACTACTGATAGCTTCAGACTTAAAGCAAAGAAGACTGCATAACTTTCATTAGTAGAGTCATCCAAGATTACGTCCAAAAACTTTTAAAAAGCTAGAGAATCTGTTGTAACTATATTAATGCATATATATTAACACTGGGAGAGAGGGGGAAGCGAGGGGTTGCAAGATCGTGTGTGTGCAGGGGTGTGCATGTGTGTGGTTGCAGGGGATGGGGAGGGACAGAGTGAGATAACTACTGCATTATTACATTTAGTTGTGTATTGTAGTAATGTTTCATGGACAGCACTTTGAGCTTCACACATGGGGTCATAGTGGGATTCGGCACATTAGAAATGCATTTATTATTATTATTACATATATAAGCACAGCTGAATAGCAGAATGATCATAATTATGATGCTGACAAAGTTAAACAGGGGAAGAAACCCCTGGTAATCTCACAGCTAAAGGGTGCAGCTTTTCATCGAAGATATCCAAAATGTGTCGATCCAGGTGGTTATTCCTCCCTGTGAAGCGGTCCCTGTTTCGTATATGAAAGTAGATGGCCAGTGCAACTGTCTTGATAGTGTTCTTCAGGTTTGGCTGTGACACAGTCGAGTCATCAATGTAGATTGTCGAACAAGAGCTGAACTTCTTCAACTGTCCATACTCGTCAACCTGCAAGAGCACAGCACAGGCAATCTCAGACTTGCTGGACATTGATTCAGTGTTGCCCCCTCCCCCCTTCTTACTGCATCAACAACAACAAAAAAGATGTCTGAAAGGAAAACATCATCAGCATACCTTGCCCCCCCCCCCCCCCCCTTTTTTTCTTCTCCATCGACGCTAAAGATACAGGGTCTGGTGATGGTACTAAAAGGTTATCACCATGTTCTCTGTTAACCTTATATATAAATGTAAACAATCAAAGATAAAGTAAAACAGTTGGACTTGGTGGTAGCAGGAAGTGAGGGTTGAGGTGACTGATAAGTTACCACCAAAACAAAGATGGGTTGGAAGGGGGGGGGGGGGGGGGAGGTGGTCTAACAGGTTACTACTAATATCTCCCTTCTTTCTAAGAACAAAGATGAAGGGGTGTGTGTGGGGGGGGGGGGGGGGGGGGGGGATCCAACAAGTTATTACTGATATCTCCCATCTGACTGAAATGACAGATCTTGGGGATATGGTATGCTACCACTGAATTCTCCCTTTTCAACAGGACATCAGATATGGGGCCCGACAGTAACAAGATTACCACCAATGTCATAGGTAAATAACAGTCCAGCACTAAACAATTTTGTACTCATAAATAGTGCTTCCACTGGCTCATAGTTTAAAGCCTTATCCTTCACTGTGATGGGCAAAGATAAACAAAAAAATCCATCAGCACATTTTTATCCATTACAGTTTACACCCTTCTTTGAAAAAGCACACAGCATGAGACTGTTAGTCTTACGTTCTTACTCTTAGACTGGGAAATAAACTGTTATTCAGCTGAGTGATGTTTTAATCTTGGAATAAAGCTGAGTGAAGTTATAATCTTGGAATAAAGTTAAATCTGTAGCAAACTGCCAGCATCAGTGGTGAAGTGATAACCACACAGTTTGTTATGATCCATGGCACACCAAAGGGCTGGGTTGTGAGAGCATTTTATAAGCTTGGCACACTGCACTGTATGGAAAGATTACTCCCCCTTCCCACCGCTTTGTACCACTGTATGAAAAGATTACTCCCCCTCCCCACCCCACCCCTTCTTATCTATCACAGTGATGGACAGCTTCCAACATTTTGCATCAAGTCTATTTTGGCCCCTCCAGAAATAAAATGTTCAGTTAATGGTACCAGTGATTTTATATATATATATATATAGCTGTTTTGTCGCTCTGGGACATCCCCAGGAAAAACACCTATCACCTTCCTCTGGGTATGCCAGCTGCAATGGAGCTGTGCCAACCAGCCTACAGGGTAAAGTTTTGTAAACATCAGTAGCTTTTCTTTTATTTCAAATTTGTATATATATATTATTTTTGACAGATTTTTGCAAAGATAGCATTTTGCTACTTCCATGGGATCATTTTGCTGCCATGACAGGCTTTTAAAAAAAAATCTGATGGACTAGACTGCTGGGTTCACCACACTGAGACTAAGTATTTGGGAGGGAGGAGAAGATTACACCCAAATTGGATTTGAACCAGCAATCTCTAGATCCCAAGTCCAGTATCCTAACCACTTAGTCATGCTATCTCCCATGAAAATTTCTTGTGATTGTCATTACAACAATGGTGTAAAACTGTCAAATGCAAGACTCAGTAAATATAATCCTAATCCACTGGGGAGGTTTTGGTGCTGTTGTTTTTAAATTACATTAATCCCTTATGGGAAATTATGGTCACCTTACCTGGGTAAGGCTACAGTAGCTGCAAGAGCAGCGCTAACCATTTCTACCAGTGTGTGCTGTGTTTTTGTGCATCATATCAGTAGTGTAGGTGCCAGTGTTTAGGATTTTTAAAGTGCACGCAGATGTTGATGCATGTGATGGCACATGGGATCTGTACAAACACTGTAAGTTGTGTAACACTACAAACAACAAATGCCGTCACAGAGTCTGCACTAAAAGTTGATGCTGGGACTGGGAGAAAAAATCCCTTGCCACACTGGGGAATGGAATCTTCGTAAGCACTGTGCCTGGCTTTTTGTTCCAATCTCTAGCGAAAGCTGTTCCCTCCACATTGTTGTACTGGCATGGGTTCTTTAACAAGCAGAATACTACAGCAGTCTGGACCTTATTTATTGTTTTTTGGGTGTCTGAGGCACCAGAATGTAGACAATGGTCTCATCACCTTGAGACTAAATGCATGGGAGGGAGAAAAAAGCCTGGTTAAAATTGTTCAAGAACTTTCTTTCCTCTCTTTGGGGGTTGACATCTACTGAAATGTGATACTCACAAACTGAGGACGTCCTTCTGCTGACATGATCATCTGACTTCTGCGTCGCATCTTATTGTCTGCAATTTGTCCAGCACAAAAGAAATTAAAAATAATATCAAGACGCATGGATACAAACCAACAAACAGATATATATATATATACACACACCTGATTCTGAATGCTAAAGTGAAATAGATAATAGAAATACACACTTTTAAATCAATCTACAAATGTCACATGAAACAAACAGCATAGTTAAACCACATCTCCCCAAATCTGACTTTGTCATATGTCTCATTCTCATAACCTGCTCACACACTTTTATCAGCAAAAGCAAATCTTCAGAAGACAAAAGCAATAGGTTTGCTGTCACCTACCACAATTCAAAGGGACATCAACATAACCAACTCTTAGTTTTTTAGTACAAGCCTACAAGTTGTACAGCTGAACCGTACAATAAACAAAGTAAAAGTCAATGCAGGAAACAACACACAGCTTTACAACTTACAAGCATATCAATTCATAACTTAATATTAAATAATTATCGCATGAGAGTAAAACATGCAATAATATTACTCCTACATGAATACCAGTACTATCAACTAGTCAGACCAAAGACAAAACAGCAGCTTACTTTTTTGAATCTCGCTCTCAGATCTTGCTGAAAACAATGGTTTGGCAACTGGGTTGTTAGAAGGGTCAAAATCCATCTCTGAAAAAAAGAAGAAAAAAAAGATTATGTTTTGTTAATGTGTAGGTAACATGATAATAATACATTCCGTAAATTCATGAACTTAGCAAGTGTTGCATTTGAATTTCATTACAGATTTTGTAGTAAACTGCATAGCCCCCCCCAACACACACACAAAAACAATAACAACAAAAAACATATGTGTATGGCCACTGGCAGAGACAAACAGTGGTCTGAAGAAGCAGGTGGAGCTGGGCTCTCATAGCTGGATGGACTGTCTTGCAGATGAGTTGTTCCTCAACAGTTGTCAGTGGCTTTTCCGGACACTGTCTTTGTTCCGAACAGCTGTTGATATAGCAAGTTGTGAAGTACACAAGTTGCTTCACATTGGTGTGGTTCCCACCTGATTAACATTCATTGTTCTGGCAGTGGCCAGGGGTCTCTTTGGTCTTTATGGGTCAGAGTGCAGGGACTGTCTTGCAGATGAGTTGTTCCTCAACAGTTGTCAGTGGCTTTTCCGGACACTGTCTTTGTTCCGAACAGCTGTTGATATAGCAAGTTGTGAAGTACACAAGTTGCTTCACATTGGTGTGGTTCCCACCTGATTAACATTCATTGTTCTGGCAGTGGCCAGGGGTCTCTTTGGTCTTTATGGGTCAGAGTGCAGGGACTGTCTTGCAGATGAGTTGTTCCTCAACAGTTGTCAGTGGCTTTTCCGGACACTGTCTTTGTTCCGAACAGCTGTTGATATAGCAAGTTGTGAAGTACACAAGTTGCTTCACATTGGTGTGGTTCCCACCTGATTAACATTCATTGTTCTGGCAGTGGCCAGGGGTCTCTTTGGTCTTTATGGGTCAGAGTGCAGGGACAAGCTATTCATGGGTGCCCTGCCCCCCCCCCCCCCCCCTGTCAATCTGTGCTGTGACTGGCTGCAACATCACATCACCCAGTATGCATATTATATTATATATTATATATAAGGTCGGTCCTATCCTTTCCACACACTGCCTGTGGATGTGCTACAGCCAAGCAATGTTATGTGGCAAGACTTTGATCTCGCACAAGGAGCAACTCCACAAAAACCTTGATTCTTTGCTGTTGAGTGGCTTGTGGCTGTGACATAGCACCTATGCCTGTGGAAACCTTTAGGACAGCCTGATAGGTGGGGAAATGGTGTATGAGTCTATGAAAATCGACATACGGCTTATCAAGATCCTAACTGTAATGGTTTAAATTCTTGGCTATGACTGTGGGTGTGAACAATAACATCATCTTGAATTTTGAGCTGTGTAATCCAAATAACTTCCCAACATGGTAAGTTAGTAACTAAGTAAGTAATTTGGTGTTTTGTGCCCAGTCAACCATTAAAGTTATATCAGGGTGATCCCAACATGGTATAACGTTAACTTTTTCTAACCCACTGTATATAGGGCAGATTGCAGACTGTCCAACCACAGTACCTGCTCAATTGGCGAGTATTTTGCCCACACAAACAATTTACATAAAACAAAGGAGAAAAAAAACAGGGGTTGGGGGGGTTGGTGGGTTAAAAAAGATATGTAAGTCAGCAGATCACTAGCCCCTACAGTCAGATGCATCAGTTTGGCACCTAAAATTGACAAAACATCACACACATGAACTAACAGTAACACTAACTTGGGGTCACAAATCAAAACTGTTATAGTTGAGTAAAAAATCATTGACCGCCCAAACCTGGAAAGTGGAATCTCCCCATAATTTCTGGTTTCTGGCCTGACCACAGGACGTGTTTGCCCCGGGCAGGTGGGCATATATTATTATGCTACTGTCATACCCTGACCCTGCTTGATTCCATGCTCAGTGCCTGCACTATCTCCTCACTATCTTGGACTTGGCTCAAGACTCAAGTGCACTCTCTGCCAAAGGCCAGACTTGTTCACCCTTCACCACCTGCTGACTTAGCTCAACGTCTTCAACAGCTCATCCCCATTGCAACTCGGACACAAGCAGCTCAGGCCCTGTATTAGGAAGGGCTGATCTGCTAGCATTATTTAGAACTGCACCATATATAAATCAATAATCCTATCAAATCAATGAGATAAGCCTTTAGACTGCCAGTAACACTGATAGCTGTTGGTGTCCTCTTTGTCTGAACTACCAATACACATCTGTTGGTGTCCTCTCTGTCTGAACTATCAATACACATGTATTTAATATATATATATATTTTATGTATCATATGGACACAGACTATGTCTATGGGGGTGGGGGTGGGGGGTGGGTGGGAGGGAGGTATCCACATGTTAATACAGAAGAAACAGCTGCATACATCTGCAAAATTTCATTTAGCTCTGGGAGGGCCTCTGAGTTTTTTAAGGAACCTTGTTGTTGGAAGTGGAATAAAAGCAAAAGCTTGTTTTACTTGAGGGGACAAAGTCACTCAAGTTGCCAGTATTTCATAAATCAATGTCACACAGAAAAGTAATATTTATCAACCCACAAGTCAGACCAAAGATTATCCCCCTAAATCTAGTGCATACCACTTGCCTGCATATCATGGAGTGAAGCCACAGTACACAAGGAAGGGGAACAAAGACATAAACACACAATCAGTGTGGGACAACCATGGCCACATGGAAGAGACTTTAGCTAAATGAATAAATGAATGAAAATGTATAACTATAAGTATGTGAATAAAAGCTTAATGCTAACATGCATAGCAGGAGGAGGAGGGGCAGTGAGAAAGGACAAAAACTAAAAAAGAGAGAGAGAAAAAGAGAGAGAAGCCAAAGATGTCTTCAGCCACTTCAGTTCTTAATCATTCTTAATATGAAAACAGTCGGCTAACTGCATCCAAATCTTCAGCGATTTGCTGCAGAAGTACATCCCTTCTTTTGTTTAGAACTATTCTTATATAATTCTGTGATCAGATGGTTTGAGATGGATCACACAGCATCTGCTGATGCTCCAGGTGGACAATAAAAACTTTAATATTTTTATCTTCAGAAACAGAGAGTCAAAAGTAGCAATTTCTTTTTCCACTGGCTTTGTCCATAGGTCATGACACATTGCAGTAAACAATGGCTGATGGACCGGTCATGGCTGATAAACAAACTAGCATAACATTAACAACAGTCAACTTCAGCCACATCAAAGAGACTTCACACAACCTGACTTGCAATGTAGGTTGTAACTTCAACAAAGTCAAAGAAAAACAAAAAACTTTGGGGATGTTTTGGTGGAATGACCAGTCAAAGCTATTTCACCAAGTGACATGGCAGTATATTAACTAAATAAGAATGGCCTTTAATTTTAAACAAGCATACAATCTAGCACTTAACAGGGGCTGTCCCTATGTGTACCAGTCCCATCAAGTACTTTACTATTACTAGTACTACTGTACTAGTACTACTACTAGTACTCAGGACTAGACTACTATACCCACTGTGTCCAACCCTAACCTACCTATTCTAAGCCTGGGACTGGGACACAATGATCCTGCTACACAGTGCTAGTGGTAGTCTGGTACACAATGGGCTGGAAGTGGAACATAACAATTAACATGTTACACTGGGTTGTGATGTAGCCTGAAAGACACAAAGCTGTTTGATGAAACCATCTAAAAGTGTGCACTGTGCACCGTACACTAGTGTACAGTGTTACAGGTCTGTGTACATATATAAAAGAATGAATTATATGTCTGATAAGTGATGCTAGAAACATGCAAAATTGTACATGTATAAAGTTACAGGAGGGGCAGGGATAGCTCATTTGGTACTGGTAGAGTGTCCAGCTGAAGAGCCAGGTGCAATACTGACATGGGTGCCACAAGCAATTTCTCTCGCAGAGTCAACTTCAGGTGCAAACTCCAAGCACTGGTTTACGACATCCTTCCTTCAACCACTGCTGTATTTAGTTACGCCATAGGGTCCACAAAACTGTCAGCTAACGAGCAGTTTTTTGTTGGCACTCAAACAGTAGTAAGTTTGTTACAAACAACTTAAATAAAACAAGGCGTGTCATTTATAGCTGCCAACAAAGTTTACACCAGCACAAATAAAACCACAATCGTTTGAATCGAGATGGAACTTTTTTTCTTTTTTTTTACCCGGGGTGGATGCGTCTCTTGTTTACATGTGTGCTTTGGCACTAGGTTGCTTCTACAGTCATATTAGTATCCAAACCTTTCGGAGAGCACTGACCGCGTCGGTGGACAGGCTGCACGGAGATAAAGAGTGTCCCTTCAGTGGCGTAACTAAATCTAGCAGAGTTTTGAGGAAGGTGTTGGAAAGTGATGTTCGGAGTGTGCTTCAGGTGCAGACTCTCTTACAATAACCATACCCCCCCCCCCACACCACCACCCCACCCAGGGTACACATGCATCAACATTAAAAATTCAGACACATTATTATTTGGACACACAAAAATACTACACACATTGACATGAATGGGTAGCACTACTCTTGTGGCGGTTGTGCCTCACCCAGGCAAGGTGACCCAATTTTCTGCAAGGAACAAAGAATTACATTGTGCACAACTGCAAGACTGGTGGTTTAAGACCCTTTAAAACTTACAGAAGGAGGTGTGTGTGTGTGTATCAAGACCCAATCAAAACTGTATAAAAAGAGCAAAGAGTGGAACTGGAAGGGACAACCTACATTATAGTTAAATGGGTTTTGTAAAACACCACCATAATCCTAATTTCTATGTCATATCCAATACCTTCTGGTTCCCGCTCACTGATGTGTTGTGGAACAGTGAGAGAGGCAGTGCTCTGCTGTGTCTGCAGCAGATGCCCATGGTGTTGGCCAAGTTGATGGCTGTCATCTACAGGTCGTGATGGTTGGTACACTTCTTGTCTCTTTTTGTTGCGACTTTTGGGGCTGTGATAGATGCAGCACGACTGCTTGTTCCCCATTCTGTCTTGTTAACTTTTTCTCACTACTGTGAAAAGTTTATCTGTGTAAGAAAGGCATGGCATACTACCAGTATCACCTTTTTGTTTACTTCTTGAGTGGACAATAAATCTTATCTCACTGTGTTTTGTGTTTCACACAGTTATTTCTTTTAGAGTCCATCTGCTTCTTGAGAAATCCTCTCTTCGTCGTCCTCCTAATTGTTAGTGTGATTCTCGACTCTAAGCACATTCATGTCATGATGTCGCATCGCACCCAGCTCATTTTGTTTGCTCCGTTTATCGATCACATTTTTTAAAGACAACAAAGACGATGAGTTTTCCAAGTCAGAAAGAAAATTATCAGCAAGAAATACGTTTACATTATGTTTGCTCGGTTAATTAAAACACAAATGCCGGGAGATTTTTCTTCCTCTGATACAGAATATGCGATGTTCATTACAGTTCGTCACGTAGCGTGCACACCGAGATGCCTGTCTGGCACCATCCTGCAGATAGGGCCCGGTCTGAAAACGGAAATGCTCTAGAAATGATAGTAGCCGACAGTCTTTCTAACGAATGTTTTCATTGGCTAAGATAACTAAAGTACCTGTTTCTTCCGGTCCAGATACCCCGCGAAAGTTTGTCTGCAATATGGCGGAGTTGTACTAGACACAAGGTTGGAATTTGTCATTCAGAAAGCGTTTTATTGTTTGATTCAGGGATAAGTTGTCTAACATACATATAGTACACCCCTCGGCCCCACCCCTCATTGGTGTAATGGAAATTATGCTGAGCAATTTACTTGTTTCCATCTTTTTATTTATTAAAACGTACCAGCTACCATACAGATGTATCAATACACTAAACAGAAACGAAGGAAAGGTGAATGACCTGTATCTGATTCTAAATCGTTATGTTCTTTTCCGACCGCCTTCAACATGCTGAAAGCTTCTTTCATTAGTGTCAGTGTAAAGAGGTCGGGGGTAAAATAAAACTGAAGACTGAAACAACATAAAACACTATTAAAAGTTAAACAAAAACTAACGAACTGGGAAGGTCAGTTACTCTCATTCTCGGTTTCTTTGTGCACATGTTGTAAACTCAATGAGGCGAAGATCAGCGCCAGCTGCAGCGAACTTGGATAGGGCTTATAGACTTATTATAGAAGGAATTAGAATTCAGTGGAAAAATATTCTTCCAATTCCAAATCTTCCAACTACTCCCAACACCTGACCCCAGAATCTTGTCCGACATAGTGGGTTTTTTGTTTGTTTGTTTTCTTTTCTTTCTTTCTTTCTTTCTTTCTTTTATAATAACTGGGCTCCTCAAGTGCTATGAAGTGTTCACTGTACCTTGCATCATGGTAAGTAAACTCAAAGGCCAGGTGCCAGCCCAGTGAGCCTTTTACACTGACACACTAGTCTAGTGACAGAAACTTTCAGTATGTTGAAGGTAATCTGAAAAGAACAATTTAGAATCCAATATACTCATAGAGTCATAGTCATACACTAAGTAATCATACAGATCATTCACCATTCCTTCATTTCAGAATAATGTGTATCTGTGCTGTTTTTTGTTGTTGTTATTTGGGGGTGTTTTTGCTTTTTGAAGTATTTAAATTTATTTCATCTCATTCATTCTCCCATTGGTATATCCCTCCCCCCCCCCCCCCCCCACCTACCCACCCACATATTAAAAAAGAAGTCCTCAGTGTAAACTTATACAGTTTGTCAAGTTCTGTGTTTAGAAAGAAGTTGGTCACCGACAGAAAAAGGAGGTCAGTGGGAAACACTGCACCAGCAGCTTTGGCAGTAACTACTAAACTAGTTCTAAAAAAGATTGTTAAAAAAATTATTATTATAAATAGTACACATAGATTTGTCTCTTTTTCCCTCTCTCTCTCTCTTTTTTTTTTTTTCTTCCCCTTCTTAACTAGTTTTAAGTTAAATCACACAGATCTAGAGATGCACTTGGGTTTCAGTGAATTTGATCGGTTGCATCATTTTTCTTACAGACTGTCAAATTGTTTCAGGTGAAGGAGAGAGTGATCAACCCATTTGAGTCATAATGGCTAGGAAAGAGTATTGTGGAAAAATCAAGTACTTGGGTGCAAACTCCAACAGCCAGCTATTCAAGCTGGCAACCGTTGTGCTTCAGGAAGAAAACAACAGATGCCTTCTCAAAACATGCCTTAAATGCAATCCTCGTCAAGTGTATCGCTCTACTGAGGTATGACAAAAATTGACATATAATGATAGCACTTCGTATTATTTATTACATATTTACATTATTGTTTAGAGGCATGTGTAAAAACTGGCTACCTGTACCAGGAATAAGACAGGATGATATGGGAGATGGATGAATGCTAACAGGACAAAATGTCACAAATGTTCCACTAGACAGATGATATGGGAGATGGATGAATGCTAACAGGACAAAATGTCACAAATGTTCCACTAGACAGTTGCTCACCAATGAAGTGTTGTATCCAGACATTTGCTCACTTATAGTGATACAGCTTGTGTTAACAATGACAGTAAGCTGAGTAACGCACATGCAGCAGCAGCAGCCATGTGAATTATTAAACATTGCAAACATTCCCTGTCATGTCAAACCAAGGTCAGTTGATGTTTAGTGAGATCTTTGGTTATAATTTATAAATATAATCATACCAGACATTTCGCTGTTGGTTCCTGTGCATTTTTTGCCCTTGGCACCACTATGTGGCACGACCTTTCCCATCCTCTCAGATAAATACCCAGTCTGGATTCCTTCATTATGTTCATATTAAAACCATTATGGCTTTAGTGTAAATAATAACCTCAAGACATTTCTTTTTCCAATACAAATTACAATACTTTATAGACCTGCCATGTTTCTCCACCTTGAGTCCCTGTTTATATATTATATGTTTAAGTTGGCTTTAAATTAGATTGTGTATACTACTTTTAATTACTTTACTCAATTTACTTACAGTGCATGCAGGTGCCTGTGTATGTTAATGTGTATGTGTGTCTGTGCTTAGATTTAGAATAGCCTCTCAGGACAATATTTTGTGTTGTATAACTATATAAATCATTAAATACTTTTATTACTGATAACCTTTACTAATAATTATTATTAATAATATTAGTATTATAAAAACTAAAGAAGGGACTTCCAGTAGGCTCCGATGTCGTAGCCACAACCCAGTCCGAGCTCCAGGATTATCCGAGCGCTACAGTATATGAGCCTGTGACAAAAGGTCGTGATCTAAAGTGGGACTGTATACACTGTAATGATAAATGCAAAAAAAAATGCAAGGCAGGAGGCATATTCACACATTCCAGCTTGTTTAAGTGGACGAACGTAACACTATGGCAGTGGAAACAGTCTATGAAAACCAAGATACTATTTCACCCAGACTGAACAAACAGCACACAACTGTAGTGAATCTAGGCACAGTAACAGTATGATATGACAGGTTAAAGGAGCGACTTTCTGAACATGCAGATCACATTAAAACTTTAGGACAATTTATAAGACCCCCCCCCCAAAAAAAGAAGAAAAAAAGACATCCTTTCAAACTAAACCTGTCAATCACTGTCAGTAAAAAACTGCTGCCTCACTTTGCACTAAGTGTCAGGGAAACTTTTTTTCTGTTTGCAATCAAGAAATCCCAATAAGATAAGTCCAGTGGTGAGAGCCTGAAGAACATGCTTCCTTTTTGTGTGTGAAGAACTGGATCCATACATGATTTTCTGCTTGGCACACTTCCAGAACCTGCCACAGTTATCAAAAGTAACAGAATTTAATACAGACTTGAATACCAGGGACAGACAGACGTCATCTAATGTATGCTTACTAAAACTAAAAGAAAAACAACAACACATTAAAAATGCGATCAGGTCACAAAGTATGGCATCTTTAAGTCAGATACCTGTATTAATTTTTTCAGTATGTAAAAAAGGAAAACAGAAAAAATGATACATGCACTTTGGACTGTAACAATCCTAAAGTGCCCTTACATACCAAAGGTCTTTATTTATACAAGAGCAGTGACAATTTTTATAATAAATTGTAAGACAATCTTCACCCCCCCCCCCCCCCCCCCCTTCCACCGGCCCCCAAAGTCGGCCTTCATGCACAGTTAATCAATAAAAATAAAAATAAATTTACAGTGGCAAGTCAACTGTTACATGTAACGCGGAAAGGAAACAAAATTAGGACTGCAAAACAAAGGAAAGGGGGACGGGGGGTAGCACTGTGCCCATGTCACGTTCACCTGCTACAAAGTTTACAGAGTACTTGTTTAATATGCACAAGCCTCCAGTCAGACGTAAAAGTTTGTAAACAACCACTTGAAGGGTAAGTAAGCTGTGAGCCATTTCAACTTTTAAATCGACCGCTTACCTAAATCAGCAATAATTACAGACATAGACGGACTGCAGACTAACGTAAGAAAAGACATCTGGACACACGTGACACAGTCACGAACTGTGTCCAAAATCTGAAATTGCCCCCTTCCCGCCATAATACGATGAAGTAAACAAAGCACACTACCAGTGCCATTTATATCACTTACTAGGGGCTAAGAAAGCATTTGTTTGGGAAAATATATGATGAGGACAGAAATTCGACACTTATGTGGGTCGTTCGTAACATTTAGGACATTCGTAACAAAACAAAATAACCGGACACAGTCAGAACACTCACCGCCACCCCTTCGACGAAACCATTGTCAGCGACAAGCGGCCATGTGATGTCAACAGGAAGGCCAGTGGTAGTTTCAGAAGCGGTCAGCAGTAATTAAATGTTTGCGATGCCGATAAAATTTGCAAAAGGTCGTTCGTAACAAATGGACAAAGTTTCAGATTTTTTACGTCTGGGTAAAAAAAATGAAACACGGAAATGCCCCCAGTAAAAACATTGCTTTCGGTGCGCGATTGATATGCAAATAAGAGAAGCGAAGGTCCGCAGTGAATGCAGTGGCGGACGGTAGCAGACGATCTTTAAACTTACGGGAAATTTGGACACAGTCCGTTACGAACGGCCAGTGTATTTTCAATTTCGTTTTTTTGGTTATGAAACGTCACGCATGGCTTGCAATTCGACTGGATACTAAATTTAGATTATTCAGTAGTCAAATGGTGTACAAGTTGTGAAGAATAGTTCAGCTGGTTAGTTGCGGTTTTTGAGCTGAAGTCAAACAACCCACGTTGTCCCACTTTCCGGAAGCCGCTTTTCGTCGATTTTCGTCAAGTATTTTTGTTTTTAATCCTCTTCTTGGTGACCAAAGCTGCCAATTTTTACTTTAACTACTCATCAATGCATACTGAATAAAAGCAACCACAGTTTCATGTAACTCTAGTAAGACGAAAATAAATAGGAGCATACAAACATACCCGGGTTAAGCAGGAGCACCTTTTGTCACAGGCTCATATGTAAGCCATACATAGACTCATAACTTCTGGAACATCTTTGTGAGTATCCTAAGTATTGCGACCATTATTTCTAACCGTCGCTGACCGTCTGTGCTGTCATTTCCCTGCCGGCACCAAGTGGGCCACTCAGTGTGTGCCAAGGCTACCGGCAACATGGCAGACACTGACAGCCAGCAGTGTGAACCGGTGTTTGTAACTATGAGAGCACTGCTATCGCTGCACGTGCTGCCGGACACTACTGACATGTGTAGGGCAGCCAAAAATACAAGCGGCAGGGGCTCCATCAGAGGGGCTCAACGCATACATGGGCTGTGGAGAATCAACCCTCGTAGTCAAGAAGCCAGGGACAAACTTCTGCTAGGAGGCATGAATTTGTGGGGAACGCAAGTGTCGCTGCTCCCCAAAAACCCGTTCACCTTACAAGACCAAAACAGTGAGAAACCAGCTACAAAACTGTGGGTGGGAAATGTCCCACTGAGTGTGGATGATAATGTCATTGAAACAGCACTTAAAAAGCTGGGTTGTGAAATGTGGTCAACGGTGAGAAAAGAACTTGCCCGGGATAAAAATGGAAAACTGACCAATTGGGAAATGGGTAGGTGGTTCATCTTTATTACCGTTCCCACAACACCACTCCCAAAGATGTGTACAATGGGCATATTCTCTGCGGAATTGTACCACAGAGAAATGAAGGAGAAGCAAGACGAGAACAGAAAGAAATGCACTAACTGTCTGCTGCCTGACCATGCGGCTGCAACATGCACGAACCCAGTGGTTTGCCTGACCTGTTTCAGGCCAGGACACCGGCGTTCCGAGTGCAACCAGCCACTATCAGGAACAAGAAGTGACCCTGCTGACCTTGACCAGGAGAGAGGGGAAACCCCAGATACTATCTCCCCTGACCCTCCCCAAGCCCCCCCATCACCCAGCCCTGACCCAAAAACCATCCCCCCATCCCAGGAAGTCTTCGACAATGCCATTTGCAGTGTGCCCCGGGAGGGAGGGAGAAAAGGGGAAAAAAAGAAAAGGGAAGGAAAATACAGGCAGTCCTCGACGCCGTATTTCACCCGACGTGGGACGCGGCCAACAAGTGGCAGCGCCAGTGGGGCAGTAGTTTGGAAAGAGAAGAGGAGGAGAAGAGCAAGCAGCTTGCAGCACATGCAGCCAGCGCCACAGAAAAAAATGCAGCCACAGCTAACCAGGAGATGGAAGAGGGCAGTGGGACTGAGACAGGATAACAAATATACACCTCCAGTCTACGACCCCCTGTCGACCTACGCTACCCCTAACGGACAGAGAGACCCGATCAGTGATACGGATGTAATGTTAACGGTCCAATGGCGAACACACTATGTGTAGGCACACTTAATGTGCGTGGTATAAACAACAAACTAAAAAGAAGAGTACTATACAACTATCTACAAAAGCATAAGATAGATGTGGCATGTCTGCAAGAAACATATATAAATAACAATACATGATATGCAGAAAGAATGGAGAGGAAATATATTTCACATACAAGGAACAAATCGAAGCAATGGTTTCGTGGTTTTGACAAGTAGCAAAATTATGCATGAAGAGATGGAGATAGTGAAAAAAACAGATAGAATACTTATAATTAAACTAAAAATTAGTAATGTCGTCTACACGTTTGTTAACTGCTATGCACCCAACACAACCACTGACAAAGTAAACTTTTTACATCAGCTCCAAGACGAGATACAGGAAATAGAAACAGACTCTTTATGGGTAGCCGGCGATTTCAATGTTGCTTTAGAGCAGACGGACAATATCGCAGGCCTCCCCCATCCTGAAAGAGAGGTAACCACACTCAAAGAAATGCTCGCAAAATTAGACATTCACGACGTCTGGAGAACAAACCATCCAGACAGAAAAGAGTACACATGGTCTAAACCAACACCACACCATTCACTGCAAGAAGAATAGATCACATTTTTTGTGACACAATATCTCTCACAAAAATCACAAATACCAGCATTGAAGGTTTTTCACATTCCGACCACAAACTTGCCCAAGTTAAAATTAACATGAACAGCTTCAGGAGAGGCCCAGGATATTAGAAATTTAATTATTTGCTACTGTCAGAAGCAGATTTTGTGGCGGAAGCAAACAATTTCATCGATGCACACCTCAGTGAGGATCAAAATGACAATCCGGAAATAACATGGGAAATGCTAAAAGCAAAATTCAAGTTCTTCTGCATAGAATATACACACAACCGGTCCAAAAATTGGGAATATTGAAAGCAGAAACTAAACGAATCAGAGCACAAACTGGCAACAGAACCCCAGAATGGAGAACTGCAAAGAAAAACACTTCAGCTAAAACGAGACCTTGAGCTCCAAGAGGTAAAACAAGCACAAGGAGCGCAAGTCCAATCCAGAGCTAAATGGATTGAAAATGGAGAGAAAAACACAAAATACTTCCTCAGGTTAGAAAAAAAATCGAAGTGCTACTAATACTATATTCAACTTGCAAATTGGAGACCATTACACGGACAACCCTACTGAGATCCTAGATAAAATTAAAAGTTTTTATGAAAATCTTTATAAACAAACCGAGCCTGCAAATGTCAACAGAAAAATGAAAACACATTTCTTATCTGACGAAATATACCGTACCCTTACAGATGACGAAAGAGCAGAATGCGATAAGGAGATTACGGTTACAGAACTCACACATGCACTTAGCCTATTAAATAAAGATTCAGCGCCAGGCAACGACAGACTACCTCCATCTTTCGACACCCATTTTTGGGAAAAACTACAAATTCCCTTTTTTAAATGTATTTTACAATCAATTGAAAAGGGGGAGCTCCCCTTTACTTTAAAGAATGGGATTATAACCTTGATCCACAAAGGGAAGAACTTGGACCGAAATGACCTTAGTAATTATAGACCAATCACACTAACAAACACTGATTACAAAATCTTCACTGGCACTCAGATTACAGAAAGTAATAAAAACTGTAGTAAACGAAGATCAAATAGGGTTTGTCAAAGGCAGAAATATTGCTTCTCACTTGAGATTATTCGATGATTTAGCAAAATACCTTAGCCAAAAAAACAGGTCTGGGGCGCTAGTTGCCCTGGACTTTTCAAAGGCTTTTGATACTCTGTCTAAAAGATGCATTAAAGAAGCCCTTGACATTTTTAACTTTGGATCCCATTTCCAAAAGTTCAAACAGCAATGGAAGCAACACAAAGCTGTGTTCAGAATGGAGGCTGGCTGTCCAGCTGGTTTCCAACAGAAAGAGGAATACGCCAAGGATGTCCATTAAGCCCACTTCTGTTTATAACTGCTGTTGAAATACTAGCGATCAGAATTGGGAACAACCCAGACGTAAGAGGCATACAAGTAAACGAAGACAGAAACGAAAACTTGCAAACTAATACAACAAAAATAAAGCAATTTGCTGATGATACAACCCTTACTATGAACGATGAAAAGGATATGAAACTAGCAATTTCCATAGTTGAACAGTTTCAAGAATTTTCCAGGTTAAGATTAAACAAGCGCATATCGGAAGGCATCTGGATGGGCTCTAGAAAACATGAAAGGGGCAGAATACATGACATACCCATGAAGGGAATGATACAAATTCTGGGTATTTTTTACTTAGAAAAAGAAGCATCTACACTAGAAAATAACTGGACAAGCAAGATAGAGAACCTAATCAGAACCATCAAGCAGTGGGAGAACCAAAATCCAACTCTATATGGGAAAGTAATTATTGCTAAAACTCTACTGTTGTCACAATTTTCGCACGTCCTGCAAGTCCTAGCTTTACCACAAAGTGTACTCACACGCATCAACACAATAATATACAGGTTCTTATGGAAAAGGAAATATAACAACAAAAGAGCATTTGAGAAAATAAAAAGAAATGTGCTTAGCTTGGATATTGAAGAAGGAGGACTGAAAATGATTATTGAAAACCAACAAAAAAAAATCCTGGCGAAATGGACAGCAAAACTACTCAGAGATAAAAAGACAGTTTGGTCACAAATAGCAAAAAAAATTTTTTACACCCATTGTAAGCATACATTGTGCATTGAACGCCACCGTAGACCCAAAACACAACCAAGCCATAAACCAGATAGAATCCCACTCTTGGCGAGAAGCAACAAAAGCAACAACACTGATGAACAAAAACAGAAAACCTGACCTGGACAGTATTCAAATTCAAAGGCCATCCCCTGTTCTACAGAAACTGGTGTAAAGCAGGGATTGTTTATCTACAAGATCTGTGGGTCAATGGTCACATCATGAGGTACGAACAAATTGAACAAACGGTCGGCACAAGTGGCAGGTTGTTGTTCGAATATAATGCACTCGTCAATGCAGTCCCTGAGTCCTGGAAAACTAGAATGGATAGCAACTACCAGGCAATGATCATTCCACAAGAAATAAATACAGAAATAGGCCCACTCAGCAACTTTACAAATAAAAAGATCAGAAATGTCTTTGACAAACTGAAAAATCATGACATATGTGCTGCAAACTTTTGGAAACAAAAAATGAACGTGAAGATAGAGGACTATTTTAGCATAGCCCATGAAAGCACTAAAGAATCATGGCTCAGATTGCTCCATTTTAAATTTATTCATAATATATACCCAACAAATATTTTGTTAAACAAGATGGGTCTAGCGACAACAAAACAATGCCTCTGGTGTACAGAAATAGATTATATTGAACATGCATTCTATCAGTGCACTAAACTTGAAAACTTCTGGAGAAACGTCAAGCAATATATTTTAATCAACTATGACTGGCGCTTGGAAATAAATGAAAAGATAGCCCTTTTTGGCGTGTCAAAAGCAGAAATAGAGGATGCCGAGATAAGAAAGAAAGTAAACCATATCATACTGATAGCCAAGCTTGCCATTTCAAAATACAAGTATGGCAAATGTAAAAACCTTGCACTGATATTCGAAGCGGAACTAAAAATGAGAAGCCATAAAATATAAATTAATATGTGTGTGAGAGAGAGAGAGAGAGAGCTTTCGCTTCAAATTAAGTAAGCACTCTCTGGACAATATTAAGACAGCTACAGATTAAGTTTTAATGCATGATACAATACTGTCCATCCCTTAAAAACAACAGTACTTTATAGGTAGGACAGTCACAATGATGAAGTGGAAAAGAATTTTTTCACTAATCAGACAGAACTGCATCTAGTGGAAAGAATACCTAGGAACATGGAAGGATAATGCATGAACAGGGAAACTGTCCATTCAGTTAAAGAAAAAAGCATGTACAGAAACGCGTTACAATTAAACACAGACGTAAAAGAAAGAACCAATGAAGAAGGCCTGATGAACCACAGGAAGGGGGGGGGGGGGGGGGGGGGGAGGAAACATCAAGGCCTGCATGCAACTGAGGTTCAAAAAAAAAAGAAGAAAAAAAAAACTAAAGAAGAAAAATGTGTGTATGGACTGATCCTGTGGGTTTGCAATTGTGTGGTAACCTTTACAGCTTTAGGTCTTGATGAGTTGATCAGTTGATGGCTTATGAAAAGGGATGGGCACTGAGGAGATGTACACACACAAAATTGAGATTGTAACTGGTATTAGTAGTAACTGTCACTGTCAGCATGGCAGGCAGAAGCTTTGTACAGAGGGGTATCAAGGTATGTGAAAAAAATACACCACAACTTGTAAAAGAGACTGGGTAAAATGGCAGCACATCCGTTCCAACTCACTGCCCTACACAACACAGATGACAGAGGAATGCTCAGGGCAAAGAAGCTGTTACAGTATTAATTAATGTTACTGTTAGTACTGTTACAACAGAACTGAATCTGAAAATAGTGAAATCATGAGAAAACATGCTTTTTTATACTCAGCTGTCTGTCTCTCTGTCTCTCTGTCTCTGTCTCTGTCTCTCTCTCTCTCTCTCTCTCTCTCTCTCTCTCTCTCTCTCTCTCTCTCTCTCTCTCTCTCTGAACTCCCTTATTCAAGATTGTGTTTAGTGAGCCATTTGTGAGAAAATATCTGTGTGCAGCACTTAATTAGCAAGCATTTGTCCAATGAATTCCATGGTCCTAGTACTCCTACACTCAGATAATACACAGCCTGTTGGAAAGATCTCCTGAACATTCCCAGTGGCACTGTTAAGCTGATCAGTCCACTGGGTGAAATGTACTAAAAAAATAAAAAATAAAAATCCTTCACAGTAAATAGGACAAGTATTAATACTGTTACACTTGCAGTGTTAGTATTACAACTATTTATTGATGTAAATGTAAAATATGATTCATTGTATAATTTTGTTTACCAAGTTTCAGTATCTGATGATTGATCTGTTTTAGTATTACTGTTTGTTCATTGCTTAGATGATATCATGGGTTTTGTCTTCAGAATTTTGTCCTGGGTTCTCAGAAATATGACCTCAATATGTGTCAGACTCATACTCACAGAGCTCTTAAAAAGCATTCTTGTTTAACCCTCTGTTTTGATCTTACATGAGACTCAGAGTTGGGGGGGGGGGGGGGGGGAGAGACAAGAAATATAAGCAACAATATACTGTACTTTGACCACATGTGGAAAGTTTTCAGCTGTATATAAAATAGATCAGTCAACTGCAAACCCATCAAAGAAAGCTGAAAACCAGGTTTCATCTTTGTGTTCATGTTCATGAAAGGTTTGTCACTTCTCATGTCGCCTGGATCAGAATTGGCTTTTTTGTGCAGATCAGTAAAGCAGAAGTCTTACTCAGAGGAAGTCGTTTGATTGTGAGACATGCAGTTCCTCATCATAGAGATTTTTGGGAACTGCATTTTCTTGGAGAACCTGCACAGATTTCCCAGAAACTCTACCAAACTATAACAAGCTTACAAAAGAAAGGTAATTTATTTTTATCTAACTGTAGTGTAATGGTCAGAACAACAAGTGATAAAAGTTTTTAATACCACCAAAAATTTTAAAGTTTTGCGATTAGACATAATTAACTGTTTGAAAACTACACTGTCTTCTGTGCATGAATTATGTGAGATCCAGCAGTGTTATACTGTTACACTGTTAATCACGCTTGAGGATTTTGACAGTTGGACTTGGCATGTGCCATGTAAGCTTGGTTGCTGAAAATAAGTCCCAGAGGGTCACAGCCCAACTTCAGAGGGACACAAGAAGTTCTAACCATACCAGAGACTTTAGTTAAAATTTTAAATAGCTGTTGTGGCAGATCACACAGCTGTGCAAACGGTGAACTGCTCTGCACAGTGTGAATAGATTTGGTCCAGCAAAACATATAATTATAATGGGCTCTATCAGTATATATTGGCAAGCTGTTGTTTCATTGTTAATAGTATGATAGCCTTTCCTTCATCTGTGCACCTTATGTGACAACGTGTTGACCAGTATTGGAAAATGTGCTGCTAATTTTCAAGGTGTCTTGGTCAAATCATATTCATATGAATATGGGTGACACATCACATGGGGTCTGGTTTGGAAGTTTGCACCCCACATTAGTGCATCAAATACACATGTTTGTGCATAATGGTTAGCACTGACCAAATGCTGGTTCCTCTTCATGTAGTGCCTGTACACACAGAACATTCAGTTTATTATTGACACATCTCAAGAATGAAAACAATGAATATGATGCCAGGGATGACTCGTGACTTTAATTATTGTCAGAGAGGAATCTGAGGAATGTCTCCTTTCAACAGTTCTGAGCAAGAGTCCACATCAGAACAGAGCCGAGGTGGGAGTTGGAAGGCAAATGGGAATACCCAGCAGCATGGACAAGACAGTTGTGGGCCAGGTGTCCCAGAAGGTGGGCAAGGTGCCGAGCCAGAGCGGTCAGATCATTTTTCACGCTGACAGGTTGGATGGGGGAAGTGAACCCCCGGTCCTGCTGACGCCACCACGTGCAGCCATCTCACCTTCACGCTTCACAAGGTTTGTGCACAAGATCAGTGTTTACGGCTTGAGCAGCACCAGCATAACAGGCAGCATTTTCACCCATGACAGCCTCCCCACCCTTCTTCCTGAGATGCATGTCCACACTTTATCATGTGTGACTTGATCAGCAACAGAGCAGTAAAGGCAGGATTGTGCCCCTATCTGTGCCAGTCCTTTGCATTCTATTTCTAAATGATAAAAACCTTATTTTTTTTCTTCTTACTTTTTATTTAAACTCTGTTCACATAATTGATATTAAACTGATCTTATGATTTTTCAAGATAAGAACACACGTCGGCATGTTACACCAAAACAACAACGGACTTAAATAAATAAATTTAAAAAAGGTTATTTCTATGAAAAAAATTGTATATTATATAAAGATGGCAAACTTGTGTTAAAATTACAAAGGGAGGTTGGGGGCAGGGGAGACACAACACTGATATAATGTCTGGATACTTACCCATACTGCTTCAGATGCACATTGCTAAGTGTGCACATGCAGGCAGGGTACAGATTTTCCATGGCATTTACGCTTCTGTCTATCATTTATTTCTGCCGTATGCCTTCAGCCCTTCTGTTTGTGTTACAACCTAAGAACTCTTTCAGTCAGCCTTTTCAGCTATCCCTCTTTTTGTCTTTGTTTTCAGTGTGAAGGAGAACAGGCGACATACAGGTGATGCAGAAATGTCTTCTGATGATGAGAGCAAGGAAAACCAATACAGGTTTGGAATGATTGGATGCAATAAAACTAAACGAA
>OY757541.1:11477576-11516436 GCA_963584105.1 Alviniconcha strummeri | reverse complement strand
CAGAAATGAATGATATATTTATTTTTACCTACCCAAAAATGTAGCAGTATGTATAGTAATTAGTGTACATAAAGTAATAGTGACTGCAGTGTAGAATATGCACATTCAAAATGTACATGATTATGAATACCAGAATGGCAAAGCTACTAACATACGCAATATTGAAACTGTAATCTCTCTCCAGAATCGCCCTGATATAACCGCAATGGTTGACTGGGCGTAAAACACCAAGTTACTTACTTACGTTCTCCAGAAGATTACTGTCAGTCCAATGGGCACTGTGTCCCGTTTTATCCCCTGAAAATAGTTGTTGGTCAGAAAGTAAGATTATGATTCAAAGAACCAAAAAAAGCGGGCTTGAGTCTTAGGGTTCTTGCAAGCAGCCTGTATATTCCACTTGGGTGGATGAGCTGGTGCTTTCTTTGAAGTTACAGTTAAAATAAGGCATGTTTTTTTCTTCTTTTTTTTCATCCAGTGGTCCCCTCAGCATTGAAGTGGACAAGCAGAACAAACAAGGGAACCGCAAACCACTGCAAACCTCGGCTTTCCGCTTCTATGGC
The DNA here is from genome assembly GCA_963584105.1 of Alviniconcha strummeri. NCBI lineage: Eukaryota > Metazoa > Mollusca > Gastropoda > Provannidae > Alviniconcha > Alviniconcha strummeri. Next base: position 11,515,876 of record OY757541.1, on the reverse strand, counting down.
AGCTCTTCCTCAGACACTTGCTTTGTACAGTCTGCACCCGAAACCTACCACAGACCAAGGTGATCAGTGTGAATTATACGGATAACATGGCCTGAAGATCAGAGGGGTCTGATGGCTAATTTCTTCTTCTCCTCCCCCCCCCCCCTCCCCCACCCCGCCAGTTTTGTTTTTGTTTATTCTTTGTTGTTTGTTTTATATATGAGCCTGTGACAAAAGGTGCTCCCGCTTAACCCGGGTATGTTTGTATGCTCCTATTTATTTTCGTCTTACTAGAGTTACATGAAACTGTGGTTGCTTTTATTCAGTATGCATTGATGAGTAGTTAAAGTAAAAATTGGCAGCTTTGGTCCCCAAGAAGAGGATTAAAAACAAAAATACTTGACGAAAATCGACGAAAAGCGGCTTCCGGAAAGTGGGACAACGTGGGTTGTTTGACTTCAGCTCAAAACCGCAACTAACCAGCTGAACTATTCTTCACAACTTGTACACCATTTGACTACTGAATAATCTAAATTTAGTATCCAGTCGAATTGTAAGCCATGCGTGACGTTTCATAACCAAAAAAACGAAACTGAAAATACACTGGCCGTTCGTAACGGACTGTGTCCAAATTTCCCGTAAGTTTAAAGATCGTCTGCTACCGTCCGCCATTGCATTCACTGCGGACCTTCGCTTCTCTTATTTGCATATCAATCGCGCACCGAAAGCAGTCGATGTTTTTACTGGGGGCATTTCCGTGTTTCATTTTTTTTACCCAGACGTAAAAAATCTGAAACTTTGTCCATTTGTTACGAACGACCTTTTGCAAATTTTATCGGCATCGCAAACATTTAATTACTGCTGACCGCTTCTAAAACTACCACTGGCCTTCCTGTTGACATCACATGGCCGCTTGTCGCTGACAATGGTTTCGTCGAAGGGGTGGCGGTGAGTATTCTGACTGTGTCCGGTTATTTTGTTTTGTTACGTATGTCCTAAATGTTACGAACGACCCACATAAGTGTCGAATTTCTGTCCTCATCATATATTTTCCCAAACAAATGCTTTCTTAGCCCCTAGTAAGTGATATAAATGGCACTGGTAGTGTGCTTTGTTTACTTCATCGTATTATGGCGGGAAGGGGGCAATTTCAGATTTTGGACACAGTTTGTGACTGTGTCTGTGTTACGTGTGTCCAGATGTCTTTTCTTACGTTAGTCTGCAGTCCGTCTATGTCTGTAATTATTGCTGATTTAGGTAAGCGGTCGATTTAAAAGTTGAAATGGCTCACAGCTTACTTACCCTTCAAGTGGTTGTTTACAAACTTTTACGTCTGACTGGAGGCTTGTGCATATTAAACAAGTACTCTGTAAACTTTGTAGCAGGTGAACGTGACATGGGCACAGTGCTACCCCCCGTCCCCCTTTCCTTTGTTTTGCAGTCTTAATTTTGTTTCCTTTCCGCGTTACATGTAATAGTTGACTTGCCACTGTAAATTTATTTTTATTTTTATTGATTAACTGTGCATGAAGGCCGACTTTGGGGGCCGGTGGTGGGGGGGTGGGGGGTGAAGATTGTCTTACAATTTATTATAAAAATTGTCACTGCTCTTGTATAAATAAAGACCTTTGGTATGTAAGGGCACTTTAGGATTGTTACAGTCCAAAGTACATGTATCATTTTTCTGTTTTCCTTTTTTACATACTGAAAAAATTAATACAGGTATCTGACTTAAAGATGCCATACTTTGTGACCTGATCACATTTTTAATGTGTTGTTTTTCTTTTAGTTTTAGTAAGCATACATTAGATGACGTCTGTCTGTCCCTGGTATTCAAGTCTGTATTAAATTCTGTTACTTTTGATAACTGTGGCAGGTTCTGGAAGTGTGCCAAGCAGAAAATCATGTATGGATCCAGTTCTTCACACACAAAAAGGAAGCATGTTCTTCAGGCTCTCACCACCGGACTTATCTTATTGGGATTTCTTGATTGCAAACAGAAAAAAAGTTTCCCTGACACTGAGTGCAAAGTGAGGCAGCAGTTTTTCACTGACAGTGATTGACAGGTTTAGTTTGAAAGGATGTCTTTTTTTTTCTCTTTTTTTTTTTTTTGGGGGGGGGGGGGGGGGTCTTATAAATTGTCCTAAAGTTTTAATGTGATCTGCATGTTCAGAAAGTCGCTCCTTTAAGTTTAACCTGTCATATCATACTGTTACTGTGCCTAGATTCACTACAGTTGTGTGCTGTTTGTTCAGTCTGGGTGAAATAGTATCTTGGTTTTCATAGACTGTTTCCACTGCCATAGTGTTACGTTCGTCCACTTAAACAAGCTGGAATGTGTGAATATGCCTCCTTCCTTGCATTTTTTTTGCATTTATCATTACAGTGTATACTATGAAATAAAGTGTTCCTTGTTTGAAAACTTTACTGAAGTTGTTATGTGTTTGAAATGATTATTTGTAGAACTAGATTCTTGAGCGCAAAATTTGGACACAGTGATTACATAATACTTTACATTTAAAGCAGAATTTGTTTGTCCTGCCTGCTCTGATTTTATTACTAGCAGCTACTTAAATGCACCAGAAGCATTAAAATTGCATACAAATGTTTTTTCTCTGTATTATTATGACATTCACTGTGTCCATTGTTACAAACGTCCACACCTGACCTGACCCCTGTTTTGATGCCATACAGCACACACTTGGATCAAAACCATTTTTTGATGATTGAAATAGTTACTTGAAACATACCACTTTCTAATGGTAAGACTGAAAATAGCTTACTGGGAGTTTGATTTTGAGGCAGTGTGTCCCACTTTAGATCACGACCTTTTGTCACAGGCTCATATAAGAATTATTTATTATTGTTATATTATTTGATTTGATGCAGTTGCACTCACACAGGAGTGAATATATGTATAATATATATCAGGGGTAGCGCTCATTGCAAAATTTTGCGTATTGCATTTTCCAGTGCCATACACAACTTAGCCACATCATTGCGTCACCGTACTCAAAATGACAACATCGATTAAACAAGTTATGGCTCACAGATGTCTGCCACATCACTCAGCTCTAGATCTACCCACAAACTCAGTGTCATCTCAGCCATGTAAGTCTAGATGAAATAAACACGTAGGCACTGTAATTTTTGATCTAGATAAGGTGACATTGATACTCCCCCCCCTAAAATCTGATCCATGTGTCTCATAGTCAGCAGCGCCCTGTCTGTGAATAAAATTTGCATGCTCTTCCAAAAAATGAAAATTATTCATTTGAAACCAAATCCAAACCTGTATAGATCTTGGAAGAAGATCCGTCTCTGTATCAGACTGGCCAGAAATCACGTATTTTGTCAAATTGATCAGTAATATTTTCTGGTTAGTCAACAGAGGAAACGATCCCAGACATGGAATTTGGAACAACCCAATATGCCTAGTTTGTCAGTGTATAATATTATCAGAATTTACTCAAAGGTGGAAGACTACGAAACTGAAAATAAAACATGCGTCGACACCAGAATATGAGTGAGAGAAAATGGCAGCAGCCTGGACTGCAAATTCCGCAGTAGACGAGAACAGGGTTTGCTGACATTGTCTCTGCTGTAGTTCATCCTCGGAAAATGATGCCGCATACGATGTTCCAATCTATGCAAACCTTTTGTAAATGGCAAATTTACTAAACGTTTCCATTTTTCATGTACAAATAGACCTTCTTTTTATTATTTTTCGTCTGCTCACTTTATAGCCCGTGAGCTATGAGCATGCTACTCCATCATTTTGGCTTTGTATGTGTGTTAATTTTAGGTTATCCCTGTACACATTTTTCATGCCATTGATGCAAAATACGTAATGTTTCGCATCGGTTGTTAAATCTCTAAAAGGCAACGTGACCCCTCTGTGCATATTATATATATATAATATGTTACAGTATCTGTCCACATGCATCAGTCCAAAAAAAAAAAAAATTCCTAAAGAAAGAAAGAATGTTACTGACTCAGTTTTGTCTGTTGTGTGTGGGTTTGTCCTCTCTCTCTCTTCAGATCTCTCTCTCTCTCTCTCTCTCTCTCTCTCTCTCTCTCTCTCTCTCTCTCTCTCTCTCTCTCTCTCTCTCTCTGTGTCTCTCTCTCTCTCTCTCTCTCTCTCTCTCTCTCTCTCTCTCTCTCTCTCTCTCTCTCTCTCTCTCTCTCTCTCTCTCTCTATATATATATATATATATATATACTGGCAGAGAAAAAAGGAAACCAGATGAACCACCCAAGCTTGTATCAAAAATTCATCAGTCTGATCACACATTTGATTTGTTTTTGTATATTTACATCATTTAAAAAAGTAAAAGAAACACCTGTGGAAGCATGATAAAGAATTGTTTTTATCTGAAAATCATAGTTTTGTAATGGTACACTGACACTAGTGACAGTGCAGACACATCATCAATAACAACTTTTTTTTAAAGACATCACATAGGATTTGTTCAAGACATCTTTTGGAAAGTGTAACTGTACGGTTTGCAGATCTCTCTCTCTCTCTCTCTCTCTCTCTCTCTCTCTCTCTCTCTCTCTCTCTCTCTCTCTCTCTCTCTCTCTATATATATCATGTTTTGTGATTTGAAGTTCTGGCTGGACTGGGGAAAATATTTGCTTTGTTAATTTTTTACAGTCATTGGTATTGATTGTTAGTCTAGAGATCGTATTATATGCTGATAAAACTCTGACCTTTGACTGAGAGATCATATACATACATGTACACATGGCATCAATATGTTGAAACTGATTTAAGTGGCAGCACCCCCTTTTATGATGTTGTTACATACAGATGGAGGTTCTTTGAAATGAGGAGTCCTGTTAATAGATAGTGGTCAGTGAGTTTGACCAATTTAAGTATTGTAAAGATCAGGCCAGTGTTGTTTTAGGTCAGTTTTTAAAAAGCATTAACAACAACTGAACAAGTGCACACTTACACAGTGGTACACACTGACACTGGTGCACAACACATGCTGAACAATATATGTACACCCACACCCATGCACACACGCATGCTTGCACTCTCTCTCTCTCTCTCTCTCTCTCTCTCTCTCTCTCTCTCTCTCTCTCTCTCTCTCTCTCTCTCTCTCTCTCTCACACACACACATACATACACACACACACACACGTCTATGCACATAGATACATGCTGGAAAAAATCCTTTGGAGATTCTGTGAAACTGGTTTGAGCAGTAAAGAAAAACAGAAGGAGAAAAGGCATACACAGAGAGGATCAGTCTCACAGAGGTGTGATGACCTTGCTGATTTTTCTTCTTCATTTGTTAAATGTGTGTGTGTGTGTGTGTGTGTGTGTGTGTGTGTGTGTGTGTGTGTGTGTGTGTGTGTGTGTGTGTGTGTGTAAAGAGGCTTAGAGAGAGAATGTTAACAAGCAAAGGGAATGGGTACATTTTGCTTTGATCTGAGAGTGAATCACATGAAGTGTTTAAAACCTCATCCCATGAAGTTAAGGGCATAAAGATAGGGCTTGTCTGTCTCAGTGTCTGTGAGTCTGATTCATTTGCTTTCTTCTTTTTGACAATAAATTTAAGGTATGTTCTGAACTGCTGAGCCTTTTGCAACCAAACTGGATGCAAATTACAATACAATGGGACATTACTATAATATTGCATGTAATGTGAGAAGTTTGGTTTGCTGTCCTCTTCAAGTTTATGATCAAGATTACAGAGGGTTTAAATCCAAACACAATGACACACACAGATGACTACTTCCCATGTAGATATAATCTGAATCATTGAACATTTTATGAGCAAACTTGGTAACTGTACGCTGCTGCACTATTATGAATCACTGAACATTTTATGAGCAAACTTAGTAACCATAGGCTTGTGCACTATCATGAATCACTGAACATTTTGTGAGCAAACTTAGTAACCATAGGCTGGTGCACTTTCATGAATCATTGAACATTTTATGAACTAACTTGGAAACTAGGCTGGTGCACTATCACGAATCACTGGACATTTTATGAACAAACTTGGTAAGTGTAGGCTGGTGCACTATCATGAATTACTAAACATTTTATGAGCAAACTTGATAAGTGTAGGCTGGTGCACTATCATGACTCACTAAACATTTTGTGAGCAAACTTATTAACAATAGGCTGATACACTATCATGAATCACTGAACATTTTATGAGCAAACTTGGAAACTGTAGGCTGGTGCACTATCATGAATCACTGAACATTTTATGAGCAAACTTAGTAACCACAGGCTAGTGCCAATCACTGAACAATTTATGAGCAAACTTGGTAAGTGTAGGCTGGTGCACTATCACTGAACATTTTATGAGCAAACTTAGTAACGATAGGCTGGTGCACTATCATGAATCACTGAACATTTTGTGAGCAAACTTGATAAGTGTAGGCTGGTGCACTATCATGAATCACTATTCAGTTTATAGCAAACTTAGTAACCATAGGCTGGTGCACTATCATGAATCACTGAACATTTTATGAGCAAACTTGGTAACTGTAGACTGGTACACTATCATGAATCACTGATTATTTTGTGAGCAGACTTAGTAATGGTAGAATGGTGTAACATTATTAGTACCATCATGAACCAGGGTGTTGTGCTAAAAAGTGAAATTGTTTGTCTTCAGGTAAGTGATTCAAACCTCACTCTTTTGTCACTGTAAAGTGTACTTATAGTTACTACACTCTCTCCCTTAGCTTTGTGGATCCTCAGTGTCATGCTTGAGAGACCCCAGAGCATGCATGTGAATAGCTGTCTTTCAGAGATCTGCTGGTTCACCTTGCAGGCTTGAGGGCTAACTCCTGTCTCATTGCTGTTCATTTTGTGTGCAGAAGTCAGTTACAAAAACAGAAAACAGTTGTAGAAGTTGTCATGAGAACAGATTAAGCTTTTTTGTGAAAGCCATGATATTCTAAATGATCCTTTATGTAAGGGACATTTTAATTTTGTGTGTGTGTTTACTGCTACCATATGAATTCCCCCATGGGGACAATAAAGTTGTATCATATCTAGCTCATGCTTCATTCTACAGGTCGTGAACCATCACCCAAACCGCTTGGAACTGCAGGCGGTTTCAGCTCTACTGAAAAGATCTGGAATTCATTCTTCAGAAGATATTTTCAGATTGTTTGGTATGTATTGTTTGGCATGTGTCAATCTGTCTGTCTGCCTGGGATATGTGGCAAAAACTTTTGTACAATATGTGGCCAGAACTGGAATGTTGGTTTCCCTAAAACAGTTGTATACTCAGGACACAGTCAGCCATATACAATGCCTTAAGTAACGTTATACATGTATCATAAAAAATATAATGATAATAACAGGGAATTTATAGTGCACTTTCAGAGACTCAAAGTGCTTTACAGCTTAAAGAAAAACATAGAACATGTTTATATTTTTATATATATATATATAAACTAACAAACAAAATACACGTGACTGGCTTGCTTTTGCCCCTGCATGAACATACTGTTTACTTAACATGTTTATGATATGTGAACCGTGAGCCATTTTGAAGGTCACACAGCAGTTTGAAAGAAAAAAAACTCAAGAAATGTTTTACCATTTTTAACATGAATTGACTGAATGAGATTTTGCTCATGTTTAATTGTTGTATGTATACCCAGCCTGAACCTTCGCTGTCCATTTATCTCGTCATTTGTTTGCAGCCCCAGGGAGACACTTCAGTACGTCAAGAGCATCGCAGAACCAGCCTGACAGGGGGCGTGATGACAGGGGGCATGATGACTTTGACCGAAACAAGGATGACAAAGACAAGGAAAACCGTAAGGGGCGAACTCACTGTAAATGCTTCTTTTTTTCTGGCAGGAGTCAGTCCTCTGATTTTGTGCCTGAAAGTTTCATCATCTGATTTGGTTGCCTGTTCTGTTGTTGCATGTTGGTTTGAGAGGAAAATGTTTCATGGGAAAAGTCTTTGGAAATTGCTTGATTAGAAATTGTCATGTGTTTCTTGATTTTTTTATTTTATTTAAATATTTATTTTTGGTCTTTGTTCTTTTGCAGCTAATGAAAAGATCCCTCTTCTGCCCCGCCTCATCTTCTGGTTCTGGCTGGCTTTCGGTGTGTACACAGTTCTGCGAATGGGGCAGGGAGAAGATTCCAACGTGTTTCGATTCATCTCTTGGAACGAGTTCTACTATGATATGCTGGCCAAAGGGGAGGTAAGTTAAGCAACACCTTGCCAACATCAACCGCTTGAATTGAAGCATGGCTGTCTCCTCACAAAAAGTAAAGATCAGATGCATCTTTAGTATGTTTGCATAACATATGGTTTCTTGTAAGAGAGGTAGCTTGCAGGTTCTGCTCATATTTTACAAAGATTTCCTATGCTTCATAGGTTCTGTTGCAAAGATGTCCTGTTCTGCATACTCTGTTTGGGTTCCTTGACAGCATGCTGTATTAAGGGATGTGATTGATACTTATGAACCAAGGCTGCAACAAAGCATTTAATATGCTAGTGCATTGATAGTGAGGTACTCTTTCAGCCCAGAATGTAAACAGCTCTTTCTCTCTCTCTTTTCTTCTTCTTGTATCTGACTAGCAGTTTCAAAAGTCTGTAATATGCTGTGTGTATGGCTAATGTGCTGAAAGATGAGCCAAAAAACAAGGCAAAAGGTAGATTTTTAAAATACGTGTTTTTTAAACAAGGCAAAAGGTAGATTTGTAAAATACGTGTTTAAAAAAAATATTTTAATTAAGGGCAAATATTAATGTTTTAGAATTACATTACCAGTAAATTTGATGATGATGCAGAGGTTTCCAGAGTGTTGGTATCTGGCTTCATTGATGTTCTGTAGTATGTTCCCTCTGTTCAAGAACATATACAAATTGACAGGAAAATAGCATCACCCTTTGTGGCCTTTTTCCCACTTGGCCATTCATTATGACCTTGTTTATTGTTTACATGAAAAAAAACACTCTTTTTTTAACAGCATCAGTAGTGATAGTGGAGGACCATGTAGTTTGTGTCTTGATCAGCAAGAGGTAAATTAGTAATTTTTATAGATGTGGGTTTGATGATGCATTTCTGTTTCTTTGCAGGTTGAAGCTATAATTGTCCGTCCAGAACACGAAGCGGCTCTGATACAGCTGGCTGAGGGTGCCATCATCAAAGGAAAAAGGGTATATTTACTGCATCAGTACTTGCTATGACCCAAAAGTTATCATTGATAACCTTTTCACTGTGAAAGTGATACTTAATTAATGACATGGCCTTAAGCCTTGCATTGGCCCTTTCACTGCTAAGTGAAATACCAAACTCTGATGTGATCTTCAAAATTAATATTGCTAATCCTTTTTTATGAAAGGCCACTTCTGTTAATGAGCTACCTAGTTTAACCCTTTGCAGGCAGGGCAATGGGCAGAACCGCAGCAGTCGGGAATCATTGTAAATTTATGCCTGTGGTTGGCATTGGAAGCTAGTTCCCTGTAAATGAAGGTTTGCTTATGCACATATATATGTCTATCCTTTTGCTATCAAACATACTTGCATGTTCAGGGCTGAAATGTATGAGATCATATGCTTGCACTAACTAGTTCTGTACAAGGTGCCTTTTCTTTGTTTTTGTTTTTATTCCTAATTGCCAGCAAAGGGGAAAATTAGGGAAACTATTAAAATTATAGCTTGCTCACGTAGCTATGCCACTGTCACCTAGCTATCATTTTTCATTTTTTGTTGATCTGATTAAAAACAGGAACATTGCTCATTGTTGGAGTTCACAGCAACAGTGTTTTTATGGCTGCTTGCAGTGTGTTCATTTTAATATGTAATAACGTGACTAAATTTAAAAAAACAAACACTTTGTACTAACAGGTTGACACACGCTTCTACACCCTGAAAATCCCTGACCCTAACAATTTTGAAGAGAAAGTCCGTAAAGCAGAGATGGAGCTGGGACTGAGACCTGACCAAAATGTGCCTATTCACTACCAGAGGCAGAGGTGAGAGACCATTGTGTCCTGACTGATATTAGGGGGGATCTTGTTACTTTTGTTGCAACAACTTTAAGTGTGGGTTGGATTTGTGGTTGAATGTATGCTTATGTGCGTACATGACTGCATGGGTATATCTATGTGTGTTTGTGTGAGTGTGTGTGTTTGCGTATGTGTGTGAATGTCTTGACATTTCTTTCAGTAGTATGTGGTAAATGGGCCGGCTTTTTTTGGACCACCCCCATTCATTAGTGTGATAAATGGACCAGCATAAATAATGATTCATCCTTTTCCACCTCCTTTCACTTCAGTAATGTGGTAAATGGATCAGCGCAGGTAATGGTTCATCTTTTTGCACTTCCAGTGCCTGGACACCAGTCATCTTCTTAGGAATCATTGCCATCGCTGGATTTTTCCTGCTGCGCAGTTTGTCCAGTCGTATTCAGCTGCCCAACCCTACTGAGATGTTTGTGAGTACATTGTTTTTCCCCCCAAGTCTCTTGTGTGAGTGCTATATGCAGGGGCCAGCCCAAGCACATCATTCTTTTGATGACTTTTCATGTATGTATAGTCCAAGATGATTCAACTTTACACTCTCATAATCTGCAGCTCAAAGTTTTCGGCTGAGGAGCAGCCAAGAGAGAAAAAAGGTGTTTTATTTTCCCATTATGTCAATGAATCAACTGAATATTGCACTGCTTGTTTTTTCTTCAGGCCAATGAACGCAAGGCTAAATTCATGAGGGTGGACGTGGCCTCGAAACATGGACACGGCATTAGCTTTAAAGACGTTGCTGGACTCACTGAAGCCAAGACAGAGATCATGGAATTTGTCGACTATCTGAAGACACCAGAGAGATTCAAAGTAAGATACTTGGTCATCGTTCAGCGTGTAAACATGAGGCCTCAGAACATGGACACAATATTAGCCTTGAAAATGTTTGTGGCCTCACCGAAGCCAAGAAGATAATGGAATTTGTCAGCCCGCTGAAGATGCCAGCCAAGGTAAGACATAGATTGGTCATGAGAGGTCATGGAGATGTTGACTATACTCAAAGACCCTCCCTTTGAAGGTTCTAGGTTAGGCAACATTGTTCTTGGATTTTGTTGTCTGTTTAGTGTTTGCAAGCACCCCTGTGGTACGGGGCATCAGTTGTGTAATAACTGGTTTGTTCATTGCCAGTTTACATGAGCTCTTTTGTAAAAGATTTTACTTAAATATGCCTGCAAGCAACAGTTACCCCAGATGTTAACAAACCTGTAATGTGGATGCAAACGTCCTGCGCCGTAATGGAATCGCAGAGTCGTAAATGTAAATCTGGCTACACTGTCATGGCTAAGAAATCTGGAGGGGGTTTTCTGCCCACTGCCTGCTTTGCCCCATGCAATATTCCTCTGGCACTGTTCCTTCAGGAGTGTAGAAGGGTTTCTCTGCCCACTGCCCGCTTTGCCCCATGCACTGTTCCTCTGGTACTGTTGTCTTCAGGAGTGTCGAAGGGTTTCTCTGCCCACTGCCCACTTTGCCCCATGCACTGTTCCTCTGGTACTGTTGTCTTCAGGGGTGTAGAAGGGTTTCTCTGCCCCACTGCCCGCTTTGCCCCATGCACTGTTCCTCTGGTACTGTTGTCTTCAGGAGCTTGGAGCCAAGATTCCCCGTGGTGCCCTGCTGCTGGGCCCCCCTGGTTGTGGCAAGACCCTGCTGGCAAGAGCCGTGGCCACAGAGGCCAAAGTTCCCTTCCTTGCTATGGCTGGCCCGGAGTTTGTGGAAATGTTGGGTGGTAAGCTGTTTGCTTTTCAAATGATCCATGTCGGTGTCGAGATTATTGTTATTTTTGGACTGCAAGGTGATTTTTTCCCCCCCTCCTCCATTTTGACCCTTGCACAGTATACTTGTTGGCACCTTGCTTGTAAACTTGATCTATTTGGGGTACAATGCTTTGGATTTACATGCACTGTGTAGTTGGAAAATTACAGTGTGTCCCTGGTGGCTGTTGCTGGCTCAGAGTTTGAGGACATTTTGAGCAATGGTAATCTCTTCCTTGAACTGATCACAACTAGCTAAAGCATGACCATCTTGCTGAATCACTTGACTTTGAGATGAACACATGTCGTAGTCAGAAGGAACACACAGTGTGAGCCCACTGTTGGCATTTTGTGGTTGGTTGAATTCTGGAAAAGTGTGGTGGATAAAAAGCGAAGGAGTGTAATTTCCATGTTCAGAGTTTTTGAGTTACTCTCAGTTCATGTAGGATAATTAGGCAGGTTTATTTGTATGCCTGTTATAAAACTCTTGATTCATTGCTTGTCATAATTTGACCAGTCTTCACACAGTAGTGATATTCCAAGATCATGGTTCAGCAGGATTTGTAGTGCCACTTTCGTTTCAGGTCTTGGTGCAGCCAGAGTGCGGGACTTGTTCAAAGAGGCCAGGAAGCGAGCTCCGTGTATTGTCTACATTGATGAGATTGATGCAGTTGGGAGAAAAAGAACTGGAGGGTCAGACTGTATTTGCATTTGTGCGCATGCGTGTGTGTGTGTGCTTGCATTCTGTTCATGGGTGCCTGTATGTGTGCAACTTCATACACAAGATTGGCTTGCTACAAGCCATGTTTTGCTTTCATAAACTGAGGTAGGAAGTTTCAACCAGAAGTGTGAGCTCGTGCTGTAAGTACTGTGGACTGTGAGCACAGCAGCTCTTTCTGGACCCGTGAGCAGTGTTACTTACTCTGCAAGGAGCCACATAACCAGATGACTAGATCAACAAAAACGATTTGCTAGCAATGCTATGAAGGAAAAGCAACAGTCACTTCCCCATCAGTGCTTATTTTTGCAGAGATAGTGATTTTAGACTCACAGAAATATGTGTCTTAGTAATGATCAGCACTAGGCCATCCAGCCAACTTTCAGATGTGGCCAGGTCTTTAATGTTTTGATTTTCTTGGATGCCACACATGAGGCCATAGATCCAAGATGCCAGGCTGTGTATGAGAGTAAACAGTGCTTATGGAAGAATTACCCTTTCGGTTCATCATTGACTTCAAGCAGCATTTCCTTTGTTCCTTTAATTGACCTTCCATGGTGGCATAATGCTTTGTTTCTGAAATGGAGTGTGGCGCTGTTCAGGTCTTTTGGGTCCAACTTGGAGGAGGAGCACACACTGAACCAGCTGCTGGTGGAGATGGACGGCATTGGGACGCAGGAAGGCGTCATCATGCTGGGGGCCACCAACCGAGCGGACATTCTTGACCAGGTTAGCAACACTGGCTTGCTGAGTTGGATTTGGGGAGGTCATTATGTAGTTTTGTTATTTGTGAAAGTTTTGGGGGGCTGGAATTTTCTTAAAGGGGAGCCAAAGGGAATATGCTATTTGGCCTGAAAACGTTAAAAGTATTTCCATCTGCAGGCTTTGTTTGGTGGTTCTATGAATATTTATAGCAAAGAAATACCTTTGTTCTTCAAATCGGCGCTCCTCAGGGTGCACCCATTTTGATTCACTCTTTACCATTGAAGAGCAGGAAAGGGTTAGCCCATGACACATAGGACACTTTTACCTCCCATTCTGGCCTGTCAGTGCTTTCCATAAAATTTGTATCAGGTTTGGGTACTTAGCCTATGAAATCACTGTAACATCAAGGCACACACATAAACATCGAGAGGGTAGTGGAAAAGAGTAACATTAGAATTGGGTAGAATCTGTAAACAAGCCTGTTGCCATTTCCAGGCCTTGCTTCGACCAGGGCGGTTTGATCGACACATCATGATTGATCTGCCCACCTTGTTTGAACGTCGGGAGATTTTCAACCTGTACCTGAGCAAACTGAAGCTGCAGGACAGCCCGGAGACCTATTCAGCCAAACTGGCTCAGCTGACCCCCGGCATGAGTGGTGGGTTGGTCTTGTGCTGATTGGATTGGATTGCGGTTTGATGTCACTGGATTGTTTCAGGGAATTTGTTTGGCCGGTTTGACCTTGTCCTCGGTAAAAGTGACAACTTCATGTGTGGCTGTTTTCAAAAAAATGACTAAACAGGAGAGTTTGTTTTAACCCCCTTACTGCCATGATGTCACTTGAAAACAACCAGTGAAAGTGCAGAATTTGAAACCCTTCAGCCCTTTTGTCTTTTTTCGTACTGGCATGTGAAACAATTTTCATCAGAGTAGATGTGCTATAGTACTGGAATATATACTGCTTGTAGGAGCGTCCATACATGTTTCAGCCCGGAACTTTTACAGGCACTGGCAGCGAAGGGGTTAATTAAATATATTTCTTTTGTCAACCGTGTTAGATCATTTTCTCTCTCTTGTGTTGTTTTGCACTTTGCATAGGGTAATAGACTCAGTTTCAGAACCTCTCAAGAAAATTCTTTACCTAGGAGTTAAAGTGGCCTTACATGTTTTGTGGGGAATCAGCATGCCCAGTGAGTAGCAACATAAAGATTGAGGTCCCCTGAGCGTGCTTTCCATATAGATTTGACTGCAGTTGTTGTATCTTCCTCCCTGTGGGCAGGTGCTGATATCAGCAACATATGCAACGAGGCAGCTATACACGCTGCCAGAGAGGGCAAGAAGGTCATTGATGCCTCCGACTTTGAGTATGCAGCTGAGCGCGTCTTCGCAGGTGTGGTAGTCTGTCCTGTCTGAATACTGCCCCCAGAAACCTTGTGGATTAAAAGATAGTAAGGTAGGGGTGGAGAAGTAGCGCAGTTGAGCATTAGGTCCACCATTGGGTGTAGGATTTGATGTTGTTAAGAGTGCAGTAGCACTGAGAGGTGGATGGCTGGTGTTTTCGGGGAGGACGGTGTAGGATTTGATGTTGAGAGTGCAGTAGCGCTGAGAGGTGGGTGGTTGGTGTAGCGGGGGAGGAGGGTGTAGGATTTGATGTTGTTAAGAGTGCAGTAGCGCTGAGGGGTGGATGGATGGTGTTTTCGGGGAGGAGGGTGTAGGATTTGATGTTGAGAGTGCAGTAGCGCTGAGAGGTGGGTGGTTGGTGTAGCGGGGGAGGACGGTGTAGGATTTGATGTTAAGAGTGCAGTAGCACTGAGAGGTGGGTGGTTGGTGTAGCGGGGGAGGACGGTGTAGGATTTGATGTTAAGAGTGCAGTAGCACTGAGAGGTGGATGGCTGGTGTTTTCGGGGAGGACGGTGTAGGATTTGATGTTGAGAGTGCAGTAGCGCTGAGAGGTGGGTGGTTGGTGTTTTCGGGGAGGAGGGTGTAGGATTTGATGTTGAGAGTGCAGCAGCACTGAGAGGTGGGTGGTTGGTGTAGCGGGGTAGGACGGTGTAGGATTTGATGTTGAGAGTGCAGTAGCACTGAGAGGTGGGTGGTTGGTGTAGCGGGGGAGGAGGGTGTAGGATTTGATGTTGTTAAGAGTGCAGTAGCGCTGAGGGGTGGATGGCTGGTGTTTTCGGGGAGGAGGGTGTAGGATTTGATGTTGTTAAGAGTGCAGTAGCGCTGAGAGGTGGATGGCTGGTGTAGTGGGGTAGGACGGTGTAGGATGGGATGTTGTTAAGAGTGCAGTCGTGCTGAAAGGTGGATGGTTGGTGTTTTTGGGGAGGATAGAGTCTGGCATTGGGTGTAGAGTGGGACGTTGTCAAGTGTACAGTAGTGCTGAGACGTGGATGGTTGGTGTTGCGGGGGAGGATGGAGTCTGGCGTTGGGTGTAGAGTGGGATGTTGTTAAGAGTGTAGTAGTGCTGAGACGTGGATGGTTGGTGTTGCGGGGGAGGTTGGAGTCTGGCGTTGGGTGTAGAGTGGGATGTTGTTAAGAGTGTAGTAGTGCTGAGACGTGGATGGTTGGTGTTGCGGGGGAGAATGGTGTTGGGTTGGTGGGATGCTGTTAAGAGTGCATTAGTGCTCACAGGTGGACAGTGTTGAAGAGTGGGTGGTGGGTTTAGGGTGGGGTGTTAAAGGGACAGTGATGTTGAGGGGTGGGTGGGGTTTGGTGGGGTGGGATGTTGCTAAGAGTACTGTGGTGCAGAGAGGTGGGTGGTATGTTTATGGTGGGATGTTAAGAGTACAGTGATTTGTGTGGATTCGACCCCTTTTGTGTGTATTTGACCCTGTGTCATTGTT
The DNA here is from genome assembly GCA_963584105.1 of Alviniconcha strummeri. Lineage (NCBI taxonomy): Eukaryota > Metazoa > Mollusca > Gastropoda > Provannidae > Alviniconcha > Alviniconcha strummeri. Next base: position 11,499,859 of record OY757541.1, on the reverse strand, counting down.
CCTGCCACAGGTGTTGCGAAGAAGACGGGGCTGCTGGCTCCGACAGAGAAGAAAGTGGTGGCTTACCATGAGTCGGGTCATGCACTGGTGGGCTGGTTGCTCAAGTACACTGATGCTCTGCTCAGGGTGAACTATGCCGTTTTTTTTTCTTTTTGCATGCATGTTCTTCTGTGTGTAGGCCTGATAGGATGCAGTGCCCAGATGGTGACACTGGTGTAACAATTAAAAAAACCCTGCCCCAACCAGATTCCTCTGTTTTTTGTTTTGTTTTTTGTTTTTTTGCCAAGCACATCATTGTTGGGTGTTTATTCAAAAACATTCATCCATCATTACAATATTCCTCTTGCTCACTCATTCACAGATTCCTCTGATTTTGATCACATGCTTGGTCAAGACATTTCCTCCATTGTGCAAAAGACAAATGGTGAACAAGATGGCTACTCACCTGCCTTCTGATGCAGATGAATATTGTGTTGATTTTGTTGGTTTTGTGTTGTGTGTGTGCAGATTTCCATTGTACCAAGGACAAATAGTGCCCTGGGGTTTACTCAGTACATGCCTTCTGACCAGAAACTCTATTCCACTGAAGAAGTAAGTGTACAGAGGATAGCTGAATACATCTTCAATTAAAACAAATCCAGGGGTGAAAAATGGGTAAAACAAAAACAGATCAAAAAAGTCTTCCAGAAATATCCTGTCCAAAAATGTGATTTTGAGATAATTCAAGATGCAATCCACCTATATGTCCAGAGGGGCCGTAATGGCAGCGGTAACCATGGTCATGCAGATAAAAAAAAGCCTCAGTAATGGAAGCGGTAATTGTGGTCATGCAGAGAAGAAGAAAACTCAGTGATTTCAGCAGTAACTGGTTATGCAGAAAGAAAAAAAACCACCATAAGAGGTCACTGTGGTCATGCAGAGAGGAAAAAAAAATCCTCAGTGACTGCAGTACAGAGTTCAAAGAGACAGTTTGAAACTGGAAAACGGGTGGCTGCTGCTGGTCTTTGTCATTTACAATTGCCCATATTAATTACATATTGTGACAAACTCCAGAGTTTTGAATGTCCTGACCTTTGCTTCAGCTGTTCGAGAGAATGTGCATGGCACTGGGTGGCCGAGCTGCAGAGTCCGTCATCTTCAACCATGTCACCACAGGTAATTGTTTCTGCCTCTTCTTCTGTGTCCCTTGTGCTGATCGTGGCCCGTTCTTGAGAAGGAGGTCACCACAGGTCGTGAAATTGAAAGGAAGATTGGGCACAGCATTGGTCTGGGGTCAGTCTTGATGAACTAGGTAACGGCAGGTCTTGAGATTGAAAGCAAGGTTGGAAAGGGCGAGCAGTAATGATTCCCAATCAGTACTGTGCCTGGTCCCACTTTCAGTTTTGTGACCCACTGTGACCTACCTCATTAAGAATGGTCTGTGTTAAAAGTCTTTGGGCCTGTCCTGACGATCAGCGTAGACAGCTGTCCCCAGCAGCAGCTCTTGTCGTCGATCGCTATGGTTTGTCCTGATGGTTTCCACCAGAGTCTTTCAAGAACTTGTCTGCGTGTTGTCAGAATACATGGGTTCATGCTGTTTAGCCGCAGCTTTCAAGGGGGGCAGTAGCAAATTGTGTTGATTTGAATCTCACCTCAGGACACACTCATGCCACCAGGTTTATGAGTGGCTAACAGTAAAGCTGTAGTGAAATTTCACAGCGTCTTATGAACAGCACGGCGTAAGTAGATGCTGAACCTTTAGCTGACATAGTTGGTGAGAATCATTGTTACTTCCATGTACATGTTCATGATTCACTCATCCATACTCTCATGTACTTGTTCATAATTCACTTGATTTTCACACTATCTCCTTGAAACTTCACAACTTTGGCAACTAAGCATCATCGAAGGTGTGGAATTTACTTCTTCTTTTTAAGTAATTGGATGAACAAAGTTGTGTTATGCTACAACATGGAGAGGAAGCATTACACGCCGCAACTTGGGTGTGACGACACACGTTAATTTCAGACTTGTATGAAAACAGTCTTGGTGTGTGCACACCTATAGTGTATGGGCAGGTATATTTACTGAAACATCTGTATGGAAACCATGGTTGTATGGACATCCATGAGGTCCTCTGTTGAGGTTCTAGGCAGTGTACCATGAAGGTATTAAGCATGCTGTAACTCCAGAAGGCCCCAAAATCCACAGTAACAGTATATATGCTGCACAGAAAAGTGATGTCAGCAAATCTAGTTTAGCTGCTAGTTGGTGAGCAAAACGAAATGAATAAACTTAAAGGAAAGCAGCCATTCAAAATATCACAAATGAACCTTTTTGCCGTTACTTGGAGAAAACCAAGAATATTCTCCCTTGAAATGCCTGTGAGTGTTCTCCCTTGCCAAGTTTTGGGGGAAGTGTGTTGCAAAGGCCCTGAGAGTAAGTAGTTACAACCTTTTGTTTTTATGATTTAAAAGCAGATCCAGGACGGTGAGCTTATGATTGGTTATCAATTTCATTGTGTTAGAACTCAAGGTAGAAGCATGCAGATATTGATTTATGCATGATCTTTTATTGACCCATTTTTTGTGTGTGTGCCTAAAGTGCTGGTGCCGGTGATGCAACATTGCTCAACGTGGTCTTAAATATTAATGGCAGGTGGTCCTAGCCATTAGTGGTCTTTTGATATTTCTGATGGCTGACCGCAAAGGTGCAGTCAAGACTGGTCAATAGAGCAATTGATCTGGATGCTGTGTTGAGTGACAGTTGGATTTAGTGTACATGGTATGAGAAGTTTGATGTGGCAAATGCTGTTATAGTGTTAATTATATTCCAGCCATTGTACTTGTGCTCTCTTGTTAGTGAAGGCTCCTCGGTGTGTGCAATGTGGTGAGTTAAAAGCAGGTTATACACATTTGAAGTATATGAATAATGAAAAGAGCACTGTAATTTGTACACTAAAGTTCATATCCACAGGTGGAATCACTTGACATGCCATCCTGACTTACCTCTTTGCTGATTGCAAAATTAGGAAATGGCTCTAATATGATTTAGTTATTTTTTTACTTGATTAAATAAACGAAAGATGTTTTGCCTGAATAATTTGCTGGAAACTTTCTGCCATGTGTGAGCTGGTTTGGTCTAGCAGTAAAGCATTAGGTTGGTAAGCAGAAGGGCCTCAGCTCGATTCCACTTCTGCTCTTCTCTCTCTTCAAAAAGGTTGTGGTTTGTGGACGATGTCTTGTGACTTTGTCTGTCATGGTTAGCAAAACTTTAAAACGGCTCTCATTGCTGAGCAAAACTTTAAAACGGCTCTCATTGCTGCCCGTCTTAATGCAGGAGTCATTCTGGTGATAACAGTGTAGCGACAGGTCTATAATCTCCCTCTCTCTCTTCCCCCTTTCTCCCTTTCCCACTCTCCCATTCCCCAGCCTCCATTCACCCGTCCCCAATAAGCCTTATAGTTTCTGTGGATGTAAAGCACAATGAAAGAAGACGTTTTTGCCAGGCTGCACTGCCCACCCATCAGTGTGCATGTAACGGCTCTAAAGCGTACCTATTGTGTGACTGGGTGATTGTGTGGTTGTCAGGTGGCCAAGATGACTTGGAGAAGGTGACAAAGATGGCCTACGATCAGATTCGTTCCTATGGCATGGACGAGGTAGTGGGAATACTGTCATTTCCAACAGCTGCGGAGAGCGGCTTCATAAAACCCTACAGCCGTAAACTGCAGGCCACCATCGATGAGGTACTGTGAACTTCTTCGTTGTACGTGTACAATCATGCTGACGTGAAAGTTTCGTTTATTTTCAGTGAAGATGGGGCTTTTTTCTTTTCTTTTTTTGTTTCTCTCTCCTGCAGATAGGTAATTCCATGGGCCGTGTGGGCCAGAAGGGTGCTTTTCAACACACTGAAACACAAGGCCGTTCTTTATTTAAGAGATGGAGCATGCAGAGCCCAGTGTTTGCCATTTCTGTCAGTGTTGGCAACAAGGAACGCATGTAAATATGCTTCACAAGTAACCCCAAAGTGATCCAGCTAGGGAGAGAGAGATTGTGTGTGCATGTGCGTGCATGTAAATATGCTTCACAAGTAACCCCAAAGTGATCCAGCTAGGGAGAGAGAGATTGTGTGTGCATGTGCGTGCATGTAAATATGCTTCACAAGTAACCCCAAAGTGATCCAGCTAGGGAGAGAGAGATTGTCTGTGCATGTGCGTGCGTGCATGGGTGCGTGCATGCATGCGTGCGTGTGAGAGAGAGAGAACAGTATGTTTTATTCAGTTAGGCCAGTGGGTGGGGAGGGGGTGGGGAGTGGGTAGGGGAATTGCACAACTGAGTCTTCATTTGACACATTATTACTCCAGCATTGCATTTTACAAACATACTTGAAGTCAAAGGTCAAGTACAAGACAGCTACGTAATGATGGTTCACGGGACATGATTACTTTTCATGTGTTGATGGATTTGTACAGGTACAGGGCTGAATTTCTGAGTGTTCTTACATGCTTTGACAATGAAAGCAGTGTCAAATAGAAATCACTGGGAAGTTGAAATACTTTGGTCGGATGTACCAACGTCTGAGATCATCAAAGCCAGGGAGACACAATACAGAGTGCAGTTCATTTTCAACTGAAATTGTACAGCAGTGAGCACATCATTTCCCAGTAACATCACTTCTGTATCTCATACAGTGTACAAAATTTCCAGATATTGCAAATCTAAACCTTGTCAGTGACCCTCTTATATATCTGTTAATATCCAAACAAAGTTCTGTTTCGTACAATGACTTAAATTTCTTATAGAAGTTAAAAGCTCAATCTTTTACTAGTTTGCATGCGACCATCCAAACATTGCCATCTACAATCAGTAAGCTGATGCTTTAATATTTTCATAGATTCATCCATACATCCCACACCTTAACTGTCCCAAACATACTTAAATCCATATAAACTTAAACATGTCCATACTTCAGACACCCAGTTTGTTTGAACTGTACAATTTGCTCTTTATGTCACAGAAAAAAGAAAGACAGAAAAAAATGCCTATGTAATCATTAGGATCATTTACATTGCCTTTCTTAAAAAGAGGGGGGGGGGGAAAGGGACTTAGTCCAGTTATCAGGAAGCAAGCCTTCATCAGTTCCAGCATTTAAAAGTTTTACAAGAAAATCGACAGCACTTTCACCTGTATAGTTCATCATCTCTCCAACAACACCCTCAGGACCTGTAACTTTTTGAGGTCTTTAATCTGCTAACGGCTGTCAGCACTTCTTCAGAAATAGGCTGATTCAGGAAACTTTTTTCACCATCTTGAAATGTATCTTCATCTTCTGGGTCTATTTCTTTCTCCGGTACAGGTTTAAAAGGATTAACGCAGTTACCAGAGGTAATATTATTTGATGCTTTCTTTTTCTCTTTGTCATCAGCAAGCTCGGGCATTGGTGGCGAGTGCTTTTCAACACACTGTGAAAGTTCTGCAGGACAACAAGGAGAAGCTGCACAAGGTTCGGTTGTGCGTATGTGTGCGTGCGTGTGTGTGTGTGTGTGTGTGTGCATGTGTGTGTGAGTGTGTATTTGCATGCATGCATACGCGTGTGTGTATGTGTGTGCTTGCACGTTTTTCTTTTTCTTTTATTGTTATTGTGTAGTTTTGTTGTTGTTGTTGTTGAGTGGGTTATTTTGGAGGCTTTGCTTGTCACTCAAAGTAGCTGGCTTGTTATCAAGGAATGAACATGTGAAGGATATGTCCGCTGTAGTTCCCTGTACTTGTTCTTTCAATCTCTGTGCTATTTTCACTTTACAGCTGGCCACGACTTTGTTGGAGAAAGAAGTGATGTCTTATGAAGAAATTGAGACACTCATTGGACCCCCGCCGCACGGAAAGAAGAGGACGATAGAGCCCCATGGCTGGGAGGGAATCATGCCAAGCAACAACGACGCCCCTCAAGCCAAACCACCCCAGAAACCCAAAAGAAGATCGGAGTGACCAGAACAGCGCCAGTGAACATGATACACGTTGGAATGCAAAGCTGCTTCAGCAGAACGTGGCTGGTGGTGTGGATATATGTCGTCATTGTTTCTTGTCTACTTCTTCATCAGTCCCTTCCTTCAGACATCCTTCGTGAGTGCCACTGTCCTCTTCAGCCCCACGAAATCATTGTACAACTTCTCTCTCCGCGATGTCACTTTTGGCCATGCTGCACTCCTGGGACCGTCCTGCAGAGGGTGCGCTGGGGAAAGCATTCTGTTGTCATTGGGCCTGTGCCATATGGACTCATCACCGATTGGCCCGTTTTTGGTCCAGTGAAGAGGTGGGCGTTCAGTCTGTCATGTCCTGGTCAGAGTCTAGACAAAATGACTTGGTCATCTCTGGTTAGGCGGCAGTGGTTGTTGCAGCTTACATTATCAGAGTCACTCTAATGTGAAACAGACAGAAGAAGGTACAGTGGCTGGAAAACACACACTTGACATTATAATGATAATGTTCATGATAAGAACAAGAATAATTCCTCATCATCGTTGTGATCAATCATCTTGGGGCCTATTACTGATTGTCACTTGAAAGAAAGGAAAGATCACTAAGAAGTAGATGTTGGTGTAAATTCAGATACATGTAGTTGTTATTATTGTTTGGTTGTAATCAGTGTAAGATAGAAAAGGCTGTCAGGTTTTTGTCTGTACGCAAAGATGCGTGGTCTGTTCCACATACTGTACATGTAGTCTGATCAAGATATCAAATTAACATTTCACTGTCACGTTGAAGGTTTTTTTTTTGTTTGTTTGTTTTTTGTATTTTATTTTGTTGGTTTTTGCAACAAAAAACGTTATACAAATGATATTTTTTTCAAAGTCTTTTATGTTGTACTTTCAGGATGTAGACAAACAAATTCCTTGCTCTTTTTGGTTTTTAACTAAGTCATGATATTACTTTCGACTCACACAAAAGAATATCGGTCTATGTAATGATAAGTGTTAGGCTTTTTTGGCCAGGCCACCTTGGTATGTCAAAACATAACCATTTTAACTGCAAACATGATAAGTGTAAAATGATGCGTTATGTTATTACCCACTGAACTTTACTCTTCATACCATCAGTGACCCTATCAAACATTTTAATTGAAAAAAAATACATTCTTATCTGAGCTCGCTGAAATTGAAACTGTGTATAATTTTTAATTAGAAGCTGAAGTTTTGTATGATTGCTAGTTACAATGACTACATTATGAATATACTTCTGTTGTCATACTGTGGCATGTATTCAAGGGAGGTAATTGATGTTTCCTGATATGATTTTTTTTTTAAATTACAGCTGAATTTTATTTTCTCAGACACTGTTGAAAACAAAACTTTGCATGATTACAACCTATTTTGGTGGCTACCAATTCATACCAGATTTAATTACCATGACCGTTTCAAGGTCACAGGTTTGTTGGAAACAAACTCAAAAGGGTTTTGTTTTGATTTCTGGCCAGACTAGCTTAGACATTGTGCGGTTATTCCATGCATCAAAAAGAACATGCACAAAGTGGTTTGCATAACTCTGGTGTACACATAAGGGCAATATCTGACCCATTTTCCCACTTTTGCAGATGGATGTGAGTCATCTGAGTCTTTGTTCTTCTTGTTTATAGTATGGTTCCTTATATGTATTGGCAATGTTATTGCAGTTGCTGAGAAATGTCGTGATTCCATCCTCTTGCATGGCCCTTTTTTCAAGAATTTTATTTTTTAGCTTGTCCACAAAAAGGTATTATATATAACAAGCAATACTCTTTCTTTGTGCTGAATTACAGCATTCTTTTTTTTTTTTTATTGTTTTGGTCATAAATTATGTGTCCTGAAACATGATTGAAAGATCGTACTTTGGAAGGTTATGTCATGTTTTTAGAGGTTCTGCTTCGTGAAGCTAACCTTTGACAACTATCTAAACACTGGGACCCTTGCCTCTGTATGGTCATATGGAATGCTGGAAGTGTTTGCTAAGTAAAAATCATAATTTGCGTTTTTCTTTTATTCTTCTTCTTCCATATATAGACTTGAACAATTTGAAGACTGGCACTTTTTAAGGGCATGCTAGGTTATTTCGGTGTTTCCATAATCCACTTAACTCTGAAATGGACAAGATCTTTTCCGTGCGTATGTGATCTTCTTAATGTGTATACATACAGAGGACCTCGCTTTATAGTCTCATCCAGGGGGCTTGAGACAATCACCCATAAGACTGCCTGACTGTCAATGTTAAACAGTCAGCCATTAGAAAAACAACCTGATGACAGTTGGTGGTGGAACTGAGCTACACAGTTGGCTAGTGTGTTATGCTTTCAAAAAGACTGGGTTTATTTCAATAAGGATTGAGGTGCCATCATCAGCAGGACCTCAGGACCTCTGAAGATGGACTGATTAGTGTTGGAAAATGGCCAGAGACATTTCAGAATGTTGCGTTTTATTTAATGTAATGGATCCGTTTTCAGACAGTGTACACTCTGGTCCACACTGACAGTGGGCAGGTTCGTCCATTTGGTGAAAGTACACAGAGAAAAAAGATATCTGTCTTTGACTATGTGAGCTGGACTGTATGAAAACAGTTCATGGACTGTGTGTACAGGTCATTGTTCCATGCTGAAATGCAGGTCAGTGCCTTAGCGGATCACCAGTTGTGTTGAGAGAGTCAGAGAGCGTGTGATGAAAAGGAATGAATCCTGTATTTGTACAGCTGTGATATAATAGGGCAGATGCTCTTGGTAATGTTGTACAAAATTCACTTTCTATTTTCACTGTATTTTGGATTTTGCAACAGTGACATTGCTGTTATTTCAGCATATGTGAAATTGATACCATCACAAAATGTTCCATTTCAGAAACCTGTGCATAAAATGTCCAAGAAGTTGATTATTGTGTCACATTTTCTAAAAATCTCTTAAAACATTGGTATTGTTGTTGACCTTTTTTGGGGGGTTGAGTATCTCTGCTAATGCTTTCTGGTGTGTATGTATGTGTCCAGCTGTGTGTGTGTGTGTGTGTGTGTGTGTGTGTGTGTGTGTGTGTGTGTGTGTGTGTGTGTGTGTGTGTATGTTTGTGGTAGGTGTGGGTGTCTGTGAGGAAAGGACAGAGAACAAACTACTCCATTCAAGTTTTGATACCCCAGATGTCAACAGTTAGTCACTGGCAGTGTCATTTAATATAAAACTTGTTAAAAGTAATAATTATGCCCCCTGTAATAAAGTTAGTTGGGGGTTGGGGGGTGGGGTGAGTTATTTGAATCACTATGTATGTGTGTCTGGATGATATGAACCATAAACCGTTTGTAACCAAACTTGGTATGAAGGTGCATCATTATGAGCTGGAGTGTCATGTAAAACAAAAAATTGGTTTGCCATCTTCAAGGTCAAGATTAACTGAGGGCTCCTATGATCAAAAATAACACTTTTGACCATATTTCCTAAACTAAGGATCCTTTTGCAACCAAACTTAGTTTGATTGTAGATCATCATAAGCCAGTGTCCAGTAAAAGTATTGGATTACTGTGTTTACGGTCAAAGATACAGCAAAGTTTCAATTGGTACATCAATGCATTATCATGAGCTGGAATGTTGGGCGAAAGGTTCACTTTGCTATCTTCAAGGTTAAGGTGATGGTGAGGGCTCATGTAATCAGAATGTGACTGGTTCTGCTATATCTTCCGGGCTGCTTGGCATTAATTGATAGTACATCATTGTAAGTCAGAGCGCCATGTCCAAAGATTGGATGACTGCGTTCTAGGCCAGAGTCTCAGCAAAGATTCATGTTTGTCTGGATGGTCTTCTGATCCGCTGAACCTTTCGTAATCATACCTGGTTCGGCAATACATCACTGTGAATCTGAGCACCAGACTAGATGTGCTGATACACTATTGTTAATAACCGGACCAAATGCAAACTACATTATTATCAATAACCAGACAAAGTGCAAACTAAGTCGGCATATGCTTACTATAATGCTTTCACTTACGCTATCACTAGGCACAGAAGTGTTGGGGTGCAGGGGGTATTTTGCTGCACAAGGTGACAAACATTGTTGCTAATGAATTATGTGAAAAAAGAACAGATTGTTTAAACTGCATCAAAAACACATGCACTCACACACACACACATGCACGCGCACACACACACACATACACACATGCACGTGCACACACACACATGCACGCGCACACACACATGCACACACACATGCACGTGCACACACACACACACACATGCACACACACACACATGCACACTCACACAGGTGCACACCATCATTTTTTTCCACAGACACCAACAGGTGAGCCGTGATACAAAGGCAGTGAATGAAAGAAAAACAGAGTTTATTCACGATCGTTTAACTGTGCACCTGAAATCAAACAAAAATCTTAAAAATTTGTGTAGGTGACAATACATAGAGTTGCTTCATCCAAAGATTTTTTTGATTTTTTTCAATGGATTTGTTGGGACAGAAAGGGTTTCAGGTAAAAAGATGTCATTCACACCAAAATGGGTTTCTATTCTTTCTTATTGTTTGGCATTGTTCACTTTAAAAGTCGTATTCTAGTCAGTCTGGGACAGTCTCACTAGAATTTGTTCGTTTAAAAGCAGCACTGTTGTCAGTTTGGGACTATTTCAGTCAAATAAGTTTGGGAAAATGCTCTTGGGAGATTTGAGGGCAGTGTTGGAGCTGGTGTTCATTGGTTATCTGGGCAGTGCCGGACGGACACATGACCATTGTTCCAGTTTTCATTTTGTTGAAGAGGTGGAAGAAAAGGGCTTTACCACAGCTCTGGTCACCACCCTAGTTGTTGGTGGAGAGAAGATAACTTTGTTTCCACCAGAGTTGCTGGTGGAGAGAAGATAACCGTCACCACCCTAGTTGTTGGTGGAGAGAAGATAACTTCGTCACCACCCTAGTTGTTGGTGGAGAGAAGATAATTTTGTTTCCACCAGAGTTGCTGGTGGAGAGAAGATAACTTCGTCACCACCCTAGTTGTTGGTGGAGAGAAGATAACTTCGTCACCACCCTAGTTGTTGGTGGAGAGAAAATAACTTCGTCACCACCACCAGTTGTTGTTGGAGAGAAAATAACTTCGTCACCACCCCAGTTGTTGTTGGAGAGAAAATAACTTCGTCACCACCAGAGTTGTTGGTGGAGAGAAGATAACTTTGTCTTCGCCCAGTTTTTGTCCGAATCCCCCAATTTTGAACTTGAAAAATGTAATATCCCTTCAACACTGCAGTGTTCAGCATACCCCAAAACCAGATCATGACAGTATCCGCAAGGGACGTTTTCACTTTATCAGCTTGCCACATAAATCAATTTCTCCGTCTTTCATATCATTCTGGGTCTGAGTGTGTTTTCTAACAACTGACCCAACTAAAATAGGGGAACCGAACCGAAAAAGCACCATGGGCCTGATCGAGAGGAATGGAACAAAACACCTACACGTAGCAGTTTTCACTCGAAACGAAAAACAAGGTCCTAGTGTGTGTTCCTTTCAGCAACGTCATACTTACGTCTTCTAGTGTAGTGTCTCACCTCACGGTGAGTAATCCAACAACGTATTCAGGCCTAAAAACGAAAGTGATGAAAGTTAACGGATTCAGTTCTAACTATAAAGTTGTAGTAACCCATAATACTCTCCTGGGCCAGTTCACAGCATTAAAAAAAAAAAAAAAAATACTGTGAGATAGCTAGCTGCTAGTCAAGACACTGTAACTAGCATCTTCCCGACCTCAAAAAAAAAAAAAAAAAAAAAAAAAGCGAGAGAGAGAGAGAGAAGTGACGCGCTGCAACATGACTACCCGATCACGTCGTCATCAAATATGGAAGACGAAGTTTCAACTATTCAAGGCGTGTAGTGAAACTGGCGGACCAAACTGCCACCATGGCTGACGATCTCCAGAGTGGGTCTGCTGCCGCTGCCGCTGGACCCGTCTCTGACGGTGACACGGTGGTTGCCTATGGTCCCCGTGCGTCCGGTGCCATCGCCTGCTTGCAAGGGTTTGACGTTGTCCAGCTTCAGTCGGTCGAAGTCTCTGGCGGCGTCCCGGTAGTCGCCACGACGGCTGTAGTGACGGATGACTCGGGAGCCGCTTCGGATGATTTTGCCTCGAGAGAAGCTGTCGAAGAAGGCGCGGCCGACGGAAAAGGTGACGCGATCGATTTGAGGGTCGATTCCCTTCCATCGCAGGGGGCCTCCGAGGGCGTAGAGCCCGTGTTTGTCCTGCACCAGGTTCTTGGCGACTTGCTCGTCTGTTTGAAACACAGAGAAAGAGGGCGGTGAAATAGACGCATTCGTCGTTGTCAGAAGTCCTGCGGTTCAGTGGTTCGGGTTCACGTAGAGTATTAGTGAGGACACACACACACACACACACACACACACACACACACACACACACACACACACACACACACACACGCACACACACACACAACCGCACGCGCGCGCGCGCACAGAAACACATACACGCACGCAAACGCAGGCGCACCCGCGCGCGCACACAAATACACGCACACACGCACGCAGGCGCCCGCGCACTCACACACATACACGCACGTACACACACACACACACACACACACACACACACACACACACACACACACACACTAATAACATAAAAATGATAAAAGAAATACTGACCTGTTTGACCGATGAGGATCTCATCTTCCGTGTTCATGTAGAGAGCAAGCTCTTCATCGCTGAGATTATCAACAGAGAACCTGATGGCGGAGCGCCGCCATCGCGATCCTATTATTTTGGTATCACCGATGTCACTGGATTCGCTGCTGTCGCTGGAATCAGAACTGTCACTGGAATCACTGCTGTCGCTGGAATCAGAACTGTCACTGGAATCACTGCTGTCGCTGGAATCACTGCTGTCGCTGGAATCACTGCTGTCGCTGGAATCACTACTGTCAAGGTCATCCAAGACGGAGCGCCGCCATCGCGATCCTATTATTTTGGTCTCACTGATGTCACTGGATTCGCTGCTGTCGCTGGAATCACTGCTGTCACTGGAATCTCTGCTGTCGCTGGAATCAGAACTGTCGCTGGAATCAGAACTGTCGCTGGAATCACTGCTGTCGCTGGAATCACTGCTGTCAAGGTCATCCAGGGTGGAGCGCCGCCATCGTGATCCTATTATTTTGGTATTACCGATGTCACTGGATTCGCTGCTGTCGCTGGAATCAGAGCTATCACTGGAATCGCTGCTGTCACTGGAATCACTGCTGTCGCTGGAATCACTGCTGTCGCTGGAATCACTACTGTCAAGGTCATCCAAGACGGAGCGCCGCCATCGCGATCCTATTATTTTGGTATCACCGATGTCACTGGATTCGCTGCTGTCGCTGGAATCAGAACTGTCACTGGAATCACTGCTGTCGCTGGAATCAGAACTGTCACTGGAATCACTGCTGTCGCTGGAATCAGAATTGTCACTGGAATCACTGCTGTCGCTGGAATCACTACTGTCAAGGTCATCCAAGACGGAGCGCCGCCATCGCGATCCTATTATTTTGGTCTCGTTGATGTCACTGGATTCGCTGCTGTCGCTGGAATCACTGCTGTCGCTGGAATCAGAACTGTCACTGGAATCGCTGCTGTCGCTGGAATCAGAACTGTCGCTGGAATCACTGCTGTCGCTGGAATCACTACTGTCGCTGGAATCACTACTGTCGAGGTCATCCAATACGGAGCGCCGCCATCGCGATCCTATTATTTTGGTATCACCGATGTCACTGGATTCGCTGCTGTCACTGGAATCAGAACTGTCACTGGAATCACTGCTGTCTCTGGAATCACTGCTGTCGCTGGAATCAGAACTGTCACTGGAATCACTGCTGTCACTGGAATCACTGCTGTCGCTGGAATCACTGCTGTCAAGGTCATCCAGGGTGGAGCGCCGCCATCGTGATCCTATTATTTTGGTCTCACTGATGTCACTGGATTCGCTGCTGTCGCTGGAATCACTGCTGTCGCTGGAATCAGAACTGTCGCTGGAATCACTGCTGTCGCTGGAATCAGAACTGTCACTGGAATCACTGCTGTCGCTGGAATCACTGCTGTCGCTGGAATCACTGCTGTCGCTGGAATCACTACTGTCAAGATCATCCAAGACGGAGCGCCGCCATCGCGATCCTATTATTTTGGTATCACCGATGTCACTGGATTCGCTGCTGTCACTGGAATCAGAGCTGTCGCTGGAATCACTGTCGTCATTGGACTCACTGCTGTCGCTGGAATCAGAACTGTCACTGGAATCACTGCTGTCGCTGGAATCACTGCTGTCGCTGGAATCACTGCTGTCGCTGGAATCACTGCTGTCATGGTCATCCCAGGCTGAGCGCCGCCATCGCGATCCTATTATTTTGGTATCACCGATGTCACTGGATTCGCTGCTGTCACTGGAATCGGAGCTATCGCTGGAATCACTGCTGTCGCTGGAATCAGAGCTGTCGCTGGAATCAGAGCTGTCGCTGGAATCAGAGCTGTCGCTGGAATCGCTACTGTCGCTGTTAACCCAGGCGGAGCGCCGCCATCGCCAATCCGAATTTTCGTGGCGAGCAAGCGACACAGCGGCATTCCCCGGACCGCTTAAAGACAACAACCCCACTCCCAGCAACAACAGCAGCAACAACTTTGCCATGGTCACTCAGGCCTGCAGCATTATCTATGCACAGTCAAACTAGCAACGGTGGCCTTTTTCGGCTTTTTTCGGCTTCTGGTTCTTTTTTGTTCTTTTCTCTCCCTCTCTCTCTCTCTCTGTCTCTCTGCGTAACTCTCCTTCTCAGTGTTCAGCGAAGATGTTATGGCTAGGCAAGATTAACAACTAACTTCTGTACAGTGTTGCTTTACGTCCACACAAACCGCAGGCTTATTAGGGACGGCCACCTCGTTGACTTTCACACAACTCCTGAGCTCTGACTACTAAGGTTGGTTGAGTGTTGCTTTACGTCCACAGAACAGAAACCGTAGGCTTATTAGGGACAGGGAGCCCAGGACGGCCACCTCGTCGACTTTCACACAGCTACTAAGCTCTGACTACTAAGAGAGAGAGAGACCAGCTTAGCTGTACAGCGGCTCGGTCGAGCTGCTCCGGGACGCGGGCCACTCTCGCCTGGCTGTGTGCAGCACTGTCTGCAGAGAGCGAGGACTGAAGAAGGGCCCAGCGGCGAGAAGCTGAGGTGGTCGGAGCAACGCCACGGTCTGCAGTGCGGGAGCGGGGCCGCTGGAACGCCTTTTAAAACGCGTCATCGGTCCTGATAGGCAGGCAAGTTGGCAGACCGGCGTCATTGACCCGGAACCGTTTCTCGACGGGATTAATTAAATACGCACAGGGAGACTGTGATTTGTGTTCCACAAGAACACGTGACGTGAGGATATTTATATATATATTACCCGCCCCCCCCCCCCTCCCTCGCCACCCACACTGCCTTGCTTCGCCCCCGTCCCCGTTGATTTTTTTTTTTTTAATCCTCGTCACGTGTTCTCTCTTTCTCTCTCTCTCTCTACATATATACATATATATATATTTGTGGTCCACAAGAACACGTGACGCGAGGTTTTTGTTTGTTTGTTTGTTTTGTTTGTGTGTGTGTGTGCGAGTGTGTGTGTGTGTGTGTGTGTGTGTGTGTGTGTGTGTGTGTGTGTGTGTGTGTGTGTGTGTGTGTGTGTGTGTGTGTGTGTGTGTGTGTGTGTGAACGGAGAGGCAAGGTGGGGGGCGAGGGGAGGGGTTAAAATGGCTGAACTTGGAACAGACAGACATTCAGAGGCACAGACCGAAGTCACAGACCCGTCCCTGTCATGGCCAGGAACTACTGAATCCACACCCACAGGATCGGCTGCGAGAGATTAGCCACGCCCACTGTGTTGTCAGATGTGGGGGGCGTGACCCCTGACCAGGTAAGTTGTAGAGAAAAGAATTTATCTTCCCGAAAGACAATCACCGTGCCGGAACGCATTGCCGTTTGCGCATGCTCGCACGCACACGGACACTGATGCGACAGCCCCCCGCGCGCGCACACGTTACGTAAACCTGTTCAGACATCCGTTCAGTCACAGGCACTATAAAAATTATATGCAGACCAGGCGGCTATTCGGGGTGAGTGTTGTATCTGTTATTCAAGTCACTGATATATCAGTCACACCGTACTGTGGGGCAGTTTTAACCCTTTCACTGCCACGCTTGCGCGTTGTTACTCGGAAAGCGACCAGCGAAAATGCCAAACTTGAAATTACTAAGATTTTTTTTTTTCTCTCTTTCGCATGTGCTCGTGAACGGACTTCTCACACTCCGAGCACCGCTTTCCGGCACCTTCGTCCAAGGAAGGATATCGTAAACCAGTGCTTGGAGTTTGAGGAATTCTATCAAAATTCACAGTACTGAAAGTAGATTTGTTATCGGACCATCAAATATACTGTTTGCAGGCGTGTATGTGTGCACTTTTCAGCCCGGACATTTTACAAGCTGTGGCAGTGAAGGAGTTAATCATTTCACGCGAATCCGTGTTTCCGAGCTCAGCTAAATATATTATTTAACTAGTTCCTGTATTATATTTCTTAGTTCTGATAACATTTAGTTGACTCATTTGTTGAAATTGTAGGTCTTCTTGAAAAGTGGAATGGAGGGGGGGGGGGGGGGAATGTGGGGAGGGGAGGAGGGCTTGAAAATGGCAGGGTTGGGGAGGGAAGGTGGGTTTCAAAGAGGCAGGGTGTAGGAGGAGAGGAGGGTGTGAACCTGTTTGGCCTAGCGGCAAGGCGGGGCCTCGGTTCGAATCCGCTTCGGCTCTCCTTTCACTTCAAAAGTTGTGGTCTGCGGACGCTGTCTTTGTCGCGTTGTCCCTCACAATTAATGAAACATTAAAATGGCTCTCATCGCTGCTCACCTTAATGCAGGAGTCATTCTGGTGGTGACAGTGTAGCGATAGGTATATATTCTGCCTCTCTCCCCCCCCCCCCCCCCCCCCCCCCCCCCCCCCCACCGTTGCCCGTCCTCAAAAGGCCTCATGGTTTCTGTGGACGTTAAGCACCATGAAACAAAGAAAGAAGGGAGATGGGGGCTTGAAAGAGACGGGGGGGGGGGGGGGGGGAGGAGGGGGGGCTTGAAAATGGCAGGATAGGGTGGTGGGGGGCTTGGAAATAGCAGGGTGGGGAGGATGGGGAGCTTGAAAATGGCAGGATAGGGGGGTGGGGGGGCTTGAAAATAGCAGGGTGGGGAGGATGGGGAGCTTGAAAATGGCAGGATAGGGGGGTGGGGGGGCTTGAAAATAGCAGGGTGGGGAGGATGGGGAGCTTGAAAATGGCAGGATAGGGGGGTGGGGGGGCTTGAAAATAGCAGGGTGGGGAGGATGGGTGGCTTGAAAATGGCAGGGGGGGGGGGGGGGGGCTTGAAAATGGCGGGGGTGGGGAGGGGAGGAGGGCTTGAAAATGGCAGGAGGCGGGGGAGGTAAGGGGGGGGAGGGGGGTGGCTTGAAAGAGGCAGGGTGGGGAAGGGGAGGGGGGCTTCAAAGTGTCAGGGAGGAGGACGACGCGGGCTTTTCGGCGTAAAAAGACATTGTCTGTCCGTCAGCGGAGGAAATTTACCTTCGCGTGGGCACCAGTGGGACACGATCAGGTCGTCATCGCCGCTGACGCTCCCGTCACGACAGATTCGTCTTCGTGTCAAACGTGACGGCTCGGCCCTGCAGACAATGGCGCTGACGGGCCGCATGCATGCACGTCTTCATCGCTGCTAGTCAGACCTGTCTTCGCTCGCCGCCACCTCCACCTCCACCTCCAGCTTCACACTCCGAGCATCGCTTTCCGGCACCTTCCTCCAACATGGTCAGTTATAAAACAAACGTCTGATATAATTTGAGTTGTTTGTAACAAACGTATTACTATTTGAGCACCAACAAAAAACTGCTCGTTAGCTGACAGTTTTCTGGACCCTATGGCGTTACTAAATACGGCAGTGGTTGAAGGAAGGATGTCGTAAACCAGTGCTTGGAGTTTGCTCCAGCGTCTCACGTCCGTGAGTCCAACGGCCCCACCGTGCCACAGTCCAGACTGACTCGATCCCTGTCAATAAAAACGACGATATGACCTACAGCCAACAAAGCAAACACACTCCGAGCATCGCTTTCCGACACCTTCCTCCAAACTCTGCCAGATTTGGTTACGCCACTGAAGGGACACTCGATATCTTTATCTCCGTGCAACTGTCCACCGACGCGGTCAGCGCCCTCCGAAAGGTTTGGGTACTAATATGACTGGAAGCAGCCTCGCGCCCAAGCACCCACGTAAATATGAGACGCGTCCACCCCGGGTACAAAAACAGCAACAGAGTTCCGTCTCGTGATTCAAACGATTGTGGTATTATTTGTGCTGGTCTATAAATGACACGCCTTGTTTTATTTCAGTTGTTTGTAACAAACTTACTACTGTTTGAGCACTAACGAAAAACTGCTCGTTTTCAGGAACCTATGACGTAACTAAATACGGCAGTGGAAGGCTGTCGTATACCAGTGCTTGGAGTTTGCAAAGCAAGGCCAATTTCTCGCTGCCTCACAGTGGCAGTCCGTCTTGAAACCTGTAATGTAGTGTCTGGTGTGACTCATCGGGGAAACTACAGCAAACCTGTAATGTAGTGTCTGGTGTGACTCATCAGGGATACTACAGCAAACCTCTAGTGTAGTGTCTGGTGTGACTCATCAGAGATACTACAGCAAACCTCTAGTGTAGTGTCTGGTGTGACTCATCAGAGATACTACAGCAAACCTCTAGTGTAGTGTCTGGTGTGACTCATCAGAGATACTACAGCAAACCTGAAGTGTAGTGTCTGGTGTGACTCATCAAAGATACTACAGCAAACCTCTAGTGTAGTGTCTGGTGTGACTAATCAGAGATACTACAGCAAACCTGCAGTGTAGTGTCTGGTGTGACTCATCAGAGATACTATAGCAAACCTGTAGTGTAGTGTCTGTGGTGTGACTCATCAGAGATACTACAGCAAACCTGCAGTGTCGTGTCTAGTCAAACTCAGCAGATATACTACAGCAAACCTGCAGTGTACAGATCTAGTGTCTGGTCAGACTCAGTAGAGATACTGCAGCAAACCTGTAATGTAGAGTTTTGTGAGACTCAGCAGAGATACTACAGCAAACCTGTAGTGTAGTGTCTCTCAGACTCAGCAGAGATAATACAGTAGATCTGCAGTGTAGTGTCTCTGGTAGAGATACTACAGCAAACCTGTAGTGCACTGTCTGGTCAGACTCAGCAGAGATACTACAGCAAACCTGTAGTGCATTGTTTGGTCAGACTCAGCAGATATACTACAGCAAACATGTAGTGCAGTGTCTCACAGACTCAGCTGAGATACTACAGTAAATGTGCTGTGTAGTGTCTGTGGTAGAGATACTACAGCAAACCTATAGTGAAGTGTCTATGATCAGACTCAGCAGAGATACTACAGCAAACCTGTCGTGTAGTGTCTGTGGTGTGACTCATCAGAGATACTACAGCAAACCTGCAGTGTAGTGTCTGGTGTGACTCATCAGAGATACTATAGCAAACCTGTAGTGTAGTGTCTGGTCAAACTCAGCAGATATACTACAGCAAACCTGCAGTGCACAGATCTAGTGTCTGGTCAGACTCAGTAGAGATACTGCAGCAAACCTGTAATGTAGAGTTTTGTGAGACTCAGCAGAGATACTACAGCAAACCTGTAGTGTAGTGTCTCTCAGACTCAGCAGAAATACTACAACAAACCTGTAGTGTAGTGTCTCTCAGACTCAGCAGAGATATTACAGTAAATCTGCAGTGTAGTGTCTCCGGTAGAGATACTACAGCAAATCTGTAGTGCATTGTTTGGTCAGACTCAGCAGAGATACTACAGCAAACATGTAGTGCAGTGTCTCACAGACTCAGCTGAAATACTACAGTAAATGTGCTGTGTCGTGTCTCTGGTAGAGATACTACAGCAAACCTATAGTGAAGTGTCTGTGGTCAGACCCAGCAGAGACACTACAGCAAACCTGTAGTGTAGTGTCTGTGGTGTGACTCATCAGAGATACTACAGCAAACCTGTAGTGTAGTGTTTGGTCAGATTCAGAAGAGATACTACAGCAAACATGTGGTGTAATCTCTGGTCGGACTCAGCAGAGATACTACAGCAAACCTGTAGTGTAATGTTTGGTCAGACTCAGCAGAGATACTACAGCAAACTTGTGGTGTAGTGTCTCTGGTCGGGATACAACAGCAGACCATCAGCTGAGCCTACTAGAGTTCCAAACGGCATCAAACTGCTGCCCAACATTTAAGTTCTTGGCGGTGGTGATGTATTGTAGCGCCAGGTCAATGAACTGGCCTGTAGCTTTCTCCTCGCTCTTCGGGCTTTGGCCTATCGGGAGACAAATGACTTGGCGTAATAACAACAATAATAGTAATGGGAATTTGTAAAGCGCCTACCCAGCGGCTCAAAGCGCTGAACAAGCATAGTATAACACACAATGTACATCGAGATGGAAATGTTATCAGCAATAAAAATGTATATAAGAAAGACCACCAAAAAACCCAATGAAACTAGCACATAATGTAGACAAGGGTTCAAGCGTAACTATGCAAAAAATGCACGCACACACACACACACACACACACACACACACACACACACACACACACACACACACACACACACACACACACACACACACACACACACACACACACACACACACACACACGCACACACACACACACACACACACACGCACGCACGCACGCACGCACGCTCGCACGCACGCACACACACACTGTACAGACTGATAGGGGTGACGGACAATGTTGCTTAGCTGAAATATTTTGAGAAGAGAAATGTCTTGAGTTTGCTTTTGAAGGTAGAGAGAGTAGCCAAACCTAGCCTGTGCATGAGATACGAGCCTATATAGGTAGGTAGGTAGTGTTGCTTAATGTCCTCGGATGTCGGTTGACATATTAGGGACAAGCTGAGACCAATGACCAATGCTGAAGCATGGTTCAATATTGGGCGATTCAGGCGGGGTTGTTAACTCCCTTGACTTTTGCTCGGCATCGCTTAAGTCCCTTGGCTGCTTTTACTTCCGGTGCGTACTTTCTCCACAGTGGAAGGCGGTGACAGTGAATTGGCGAATTTTACACTGCCAACGTTAAAGGCATTTTTTGAGGCACGTAGTCATAATGTGTCTGGAAATAAGCAATAACTTGTTGCTCGTGCTATAGGATGCCCCAAACTTTTTTTCTTTTTTTCTACGAACTCGCGATCTTCTGATCAGCCCAAAAACGACGCAAAGACACTTTTTGTTCACCCTCCATCCCCTTTCCACGGTAATTTTTGAAACTGCAACAGTATTGGCATTTGTATTGCTTCGCAATTCTAATTTCAACTTCCACTGTTATACACAGCGTGAAGCAACGCCTACTCAGAAATCGGCCCGGAAGTGCGCTGCGACCTCTCGCGACTTCTTTCGCGAAAGATTACAAAGCGCATTCATTCTAGCAAACCAGCTTCGCTGAATCGCCCAATAGCTTTACGTCCACGGAAACCAGAAGGCTCGTTAGGACGGACAACCCAGGACGGCCACCTCGACTCTCACACAGCTCCTGAACTGTGGGATACGAGCCTAAGTAAGTAAGTAAACATGGTGCTTAACGTCCACAGAAACCATAAGGCTGTGGAATAGTGTCTCTGGTCGGGATACGAGCCTGTTATGCACTGGACCTATATATAGGTCTATGATTATACACTACCGCCCGGCCGCTGCTGGGGTGGCGATGGAGAGTATAACCAACGTGACACTGAAAACTGTTGTGGAGTGTATAGTCACGCCTACCTTGCAGTTACTCACCAACCTGCACGTACTACATGTAGGTCCATGATTTACTCGCATGAATGAGCGATATGGCAGGTGATAAATGGACTGCAGGCGATTCAAATGGCTGCTGTCAGTGCTGTCTCAGTTGGTGTACATGTGACGTCTGTCGAGTGCTCACTTTGTTCGATAGACGACATATAGGTCCATGCTTTGTTCAGTCCACCCAAGTACTCTAGGCCTCATTCTGTTTCAGGTTACGCTGATCAGGCAACCTTATTTGTCGCTGGTTTGAATCGCAGGTCAGTATGTAACCCCCCACCCCCACCCACCCCTTCCTGCCCATCTGTTTCTTTGCGGTCATTTTGTTCTATACTGATAAGAGCACGCCGTGTTTTTATTTCTTCAGTTTTTGTCTATAGAAACAGTAAACTGTACAATAAACGAGTTTTTGTTTGTT
>OY757541.1:11470076-11475076 GCA_963584105.1 Alviniconcha strummeri | reverse complement strand
GCCACCATGTCCGGCAACGTCAGCTTCTGCGTCATTTCCGGTGCAGGTTTCAAATCGGCCGCCGTTTTGCCGGAGACGTCACCGGCACAGCCTAGGCAGCAGGAAGGGCGGACCTTGTGGTTGCTGATCTTTGAGTTCAGGAGCGCGTCTTGCACGTGCTGCGCGATTTCCGGCAGATCCTGCGAGGCAACGCTTACTAGTTTCTCCTTGTGCGGTATATGGGCTGGGGATGCCGAGGCGTGATCCAGGTTAAACCAGCAGGAAAGGCTTCTCTTTGCGGACGACCTCTGGCTCTGTCCCTCGGCGGCCGGGGACGATGCTGGACCGCGCAGCTCAAGTTCCTGCTGCTGCGGGGTGGCGGTTCCCGTGGACGCAGTCCGCTGTCCGGCGGCCGGGAGCACCGCCGGCGGCGGAGGGATGTTCAGCGACAGCTTGTTGCCTGTCCTGTACGCTGACGGGGACAAGCTGACGGCGGACAACCCGCTGGGGGGCTCTGCCGCGGAGGAAAAGAACCCTGGCGTCGCGCTGCTGACGTTCTCGGGCAGCTCGTACTCCAACCCGACATCGCCTGGATCGGAAGAATGTCTGCTAGCGAGATACGGCTCCCTGGAGCTGACGCCCACGCTCGGCGGACCCGCCATCCTGGAGTCGTAGTCCAGACTTCCGGTTTGAAGACAGGTGAGCAGCTTGCTGACGACGTCGCCGGCGTTGTCCAGGGACATCCTGCGGGGCTTGTCGGCGTCACGACGAGGCGGCATCAAGCACTTGCCGTCGGGCGGCTTCTGCGACGCCGGCGGAGTCATGACGACGTTCTTCACGAAGCTGACCTCGTAGGAAGAAGCCACGTAATCTCCCGCGCACACTTTGGCCTTCAGCTGCAGGAAATCCAAGGTCAGCACGCACCCGTCCTTGACCTCCGCCTCCTCCTCGAAGCGCAGCATGGCGCCGTCCACCAGCAGAAGCTTGCGCTGGCTCAGGTTGCGGACCCGGAAGACGAAGGGGTCGTCGCCGGCGTGCCACAAGGCAGCGTAGAGGCGCGACATGCGTTCGTCGTTGAGCCGGACGTCGGCGGAGCTGCTGCGGCCCACGGTCAGGCGCTGGCCCACGGACCGGGAGAGGGGCTGGAGCGGGAGGAGGGAGGCGAGGGGGGCGGGTGTGGTCTCGGCGGGGTAGAACAGCATCAGGCGGCTCGGCGTCTCCACCGTGCAGCACGTCTGGGAATCGTCCGCCATTCCTCGTCCGTCGGCGTGACACACTGCACTGCAAAGGGCTGGCAGCCAGACAAAAAAAGACATTATACAAGAATGTCAACAGCAACAGCATCACCACTACCATTACCATCGCCAGCAGCAGTAGCAGGAGCAGCAGTAGCAGCGGCGGCAGCACGAGCAGCAGCAGTACGGTTATAGAACAAGTCTTTTGGATGGATTTTAGTTTGACCCTAAATGGTATGAACAAGAAGAACAAGTAGAAGCATGAGCAGCAGCAGCACGGTTATAGAACAAGTCTGTTTGGTGGATTTCTGTTTTACATTTTGGTGGATTTCTGTTTTACATTAAGTGGTATTATGTACAAGAAGAACAAGTAGAAGCAAGAGCAGCAGCAGCACGGTTATAGAACAAGTCTGTTTGGTGGATTTCTGTTTTACATTTTGGTGGATTTCTGTTTTACATTAAGTGGTATTATGTACAAGAAGAACAAGTAGAAGCAAGAGCAGCAGCAGCACGGTTATAGAACAAGTCTGTTTGGTGGATTTCTGTTTTACATTTTGGTGGATTTCTGTTTTACATTAAGTGGTATTATGTACAAGAAGAACAAGTAGAAGCAAGAGCAGCAGCAGCACGGTTATAGAACGAGTCTGTTTGGTGGATTTCTGTTTTACATTAAGTGGTATTATGTACAAGAAGAACAAGTAGAAGCATGAGCAGCAGCAGCACGGTTATAGAACGAGTCTGTTTGGTGGATTTCTGTTTTACATGAAGTGGTATTATGTACAAGAAGAACAAAGTAGAAGCAAGAGCAGCAGCAGCAGCATGGCTACAGAACAAGTAACAAGTCTGTTTGATGGATTTCAGTTTTACACTGAGCGGTATCATGAACAAGAAGAACAAGCAGAAGCATGAGCAGCAGCAAGGTTACAGAACAAAACTTTTCGATGGATTTCAGTTTTACACTAAGTGGTATCATGAACAAGACGAACACGGAGAAGTACATCATCGCCGTCGTTACCACCACCACCACCACCACCACCACCACCACCACTACCGGCACAAGCAACAGCATCACAGTTGTAAAACAGGCGTTTCTGACAGACGCCAGCTTTACACTGAGCAGCACTGGGAACAAGAACAAGTAGAAATACGTTAGCAGTATCAGCAAGAAGGAGAAAAATAACAAGGACAAGGACTACATCAATGTTCTCGCTTTGTTGTGGTTTATGAGAGCCGGTTTGGCCTAGCGGTAAGGCGGCAGGCTGGTAAGCGGGAAGACCTCGGTTCGATACCGCTTCGGCTCTCCTTTCTCTTCAAAAAGGCTGTGGTTTGTGGACAGTCTTGTGACTTTGTCCATCACTTCCTACTGAAACATTAAAATGGCTCTCTTCGCTGCCCATCTTAATGCAGAAGTCATTCTGGTGGTGACAGTGTAGCGATAGGTATATATAATCCCCCCCCCCCACCTCCATACTCCCTTCCCCCCGTCCCTAATAAGCCTTACGGTTTCTGTGGACGTTAAGCACCACGTTTACTTACTTACTCACTTGTGGTTTATACGAGCGTACACACACACACACGCACGCACACACACACACACACACACACACACACACACACACACACACACACACACACACACAGAGATAAATAGGTAGGTAGGTAGACAGATGGACGGACTAACGGATAGACAGATAGACACATAGGCCTAACTGATTTTAAAAAAAACAGTCAACCATGACAGTTATGTCATAGATAGACTGATGATTGGGGTGGGGGGGGGGGGGGGGTCGAGAAGTCGGGGAGGGGGGGGGGTCGAGGCCTTTTCCTTTTTTGACTACTTTCCTTTATCTCGCTGTCGCACCAATCAGAGTCGACTACAAAGTTCTACAACTCCAAATCGGACATAAGGCGGAACGTGCAGACACTGGCTTCGTGCGTATATACTGACCGGACTCAATCATTTTGGATGCCCACAGATTTAGACAAATTTCCCGGTAATTCACTCAGTTTACTGGGAAAGAAGCTACGGCACCTGGCGGGCCGCTGTCATTATTATTTTTATTTTTTCTGGGGTGAGCCGGGTTGGGGGGAGGGGGTGCTATCCGCACTTCGGTGATACATGTGTATGGGGGTGCGTGCGTACGTGTGTGTGTGTGTGTGTGTGTGTGTGTGTGTGTGTGTGTGTGTGTGTGTGTGTGTGTGTGTGTGTGTGTGTGTAGTGTGTGTGTGTGTGTGTGTGTGTGTGTGTGTGTGTGTGTGTGTGTGTGTGTGTGTGCAGGCGACTCTGTGAGTGCGATGGTGTTGTGATTCAGTGTCAGTGTGTTTCAGTTTCACTTTGCTTTGTGTGACTAATTATGAGTAATAATGTATTATTATGCTATCGGTTTTTGTGTGAGTATTTATGCATTCCATGCTGTTGTTTAATTAAATGACAAGGGTCTTTGAGTTGCCGAACGCGCAATATAAATTCCATATTATTATTATTATTATTATTAGCTGATATCAGTTAGGCTATATAATTACTGATATTATGTCTCCTATATAATTACCGTGGCTGATATCATGTCTCAAACATAGGGCAGAGTTTGACATTTCGGTTCAGTCTGTGATGCCGCAGTGACAGGAATGTGTCGAACCTCATCAAAGACTAAGTTAGGTTAGGGTTGATCCCCCACCCCCCGTTTTTTTTTTTTTTTTTTTTTTTTTTCGTTTTACCGATTCAGTCAGTCCCCATTATTAGTTTGCTGCAGACTCTAGTCTTTTAGACTGTTGTGGCGTTTGGTGGTGCGTTTACCATTAAGCTTGTCGGTAGTCTGCTGTTTTGATTTGTTAGGTCAAGCCAAGTACTTCTTTATTCCGTATAAAGGCGAACAAGCAAAACAAAACTGACAAAATCGTGAACAACAGCGGCCAAAGCAACAACATAAGTAAAATAAAATATTTAAAAAAAGAAGAAAAGAAAAAGTAAATGACCAAGTATTTAAAAAGAAAAAAAAGAAAAAAAGAAAAAAAAAAAAGAGAATTTTTTTGGGGCGGAGCTCAGCAACAGACAGGCAATATTGATATCAAAAGCATTATCAGACAGAATAATATTGGTTATACCGGGAAATGCGCTGTAAAATAAACGGACCGACGTTCCGCGGAATTCCCGGCTTTTATTAGACCAGTGGTTACACGGCAGTGATCTTTTCCGCCCATCTTGTCGCCGTGAAATGATGATGAAGTGATGCTTAATGTCCTCTGATGTCAGCTGACATATTAGGGACAAGTTGTGACCAATGCCAAAGCCGCACGGTTCAATAAATCTCTACGTCCACGGAAACCAGAAGGCTCGTTAGGACGGACAGCCCAGGACGGCCACCTCCGACTCTCACACAGCTCCTGAACTATGACGCCGTGAAATGCGAGGTTTTTTACTACCACTACTACCAGGGAAATACAGCTATGCACTTGGCCCTCGACCCAGTGACGCGTTCACCCCTACTTCCGGCAAATCGCGTACTCCAGTCCGTTGCGCATGCGCGACGATTTAAGTGATGAGCGGGGGCGGGGATAGCTCAGTGGTTAGAGCGCCGGACTCGTGATTGAAAGGTCGCGGGTTCGAATCCCTGCTGGAACGGCGGGAGAATTTTCTTCTCCAGGGTCGACTTTCTGTGCTGACTCTTATTTCGGTATCCGTTCCACCCCCGTGTTACCACAGTAGCACGTAAAAAATCCCGGTCATTCTGCCAAAAGCGGTGCAGGTGGCAGGTTACAGCTAAACACGCATACACCTTACGTATGTGG
>OY757541.1:11434016-11466516 GCA_963584105.1 Alviniconcha strummeri | reverse complement strand
CCTCTCTCTCTCTCTCTTGCTCCCTCTCTCTTTCTGCTTTTGCTTACCATTTGCAAAAGAGACTGCTTGGTATGCACCACAAGCATGGCTTTCCCATGTATGCCTGGAGTGCTGTACAAATTGAGTCATTGTCGTCATCATCTATCTCATTTCTTGCTACAGTTGCCAAGACAAATTGTTTTCAACTCAGGCTGGAAATGGAATGGCACGATTTCGATTTTTGTTTATGTGTGTGACATCACAAAGGTCAAGGATGGCAGTGCAGAATGCACTGAGTATGAAACTGAAAACTTTCTGCATCATTTGTACATCCATCATGTTAGTACTTGCTGTGAATCACATATTGATACATATGTCACAATGGCAGATGACTTGGCCACACATCTTGAGGTGAGATAAAATGTGTTTGGAAAAGAGTTTGCGCTAACACCAGCCAATGATCTTGGCCTAAATGCAGAATGACAAGACACGCAGGAGTTTCCACAATCAAAAGGGGAAAAAAAGAAAAGGCGAATGAGTGTTAAAGGGAACTAACTCTTTGCAAACTATTGTTTGATCCTGTTCGATGATTTGCCTCCCTTGATTTTGTCTGGCTGCTATGTTGTCATGCACAGACCCTGATGACACAAGTGGGTTTCATTTTCACATCGATTCCATTTTCATTACCATCCTTAATAGTACACAGTGTACAAGCAGTTGTTGTTGCACTGTGACCCTGCTGTGTTGCAGACTTTGCTGGGGCTGGCGACACCCTCCGACCCCAGGCTGAAATCTGGCGCCACCAGTCTGGAGCGGCCCCTGTCCTCTGCAGCGCAGACCTTCCAGGAGAAGCGAGAGGACTGGCCGCTGAAGCAGCCTCTGCCAAAGACTACGGCCCTGCTTCAGGTCAGTTGTCAGTTTAAGCCCGGACATTGGATACATGTGCTTTGTAGTGGTCCAGCAAGGAATATAGCACAGTACATTGACTGCTTTGAGGGGGAGAAGGAAGGTAGCTGTTGTTATTGTTGTTGTTGTTGTTGTTCCACAGAATGTGACCAAGGACAGAAATCAAAAACTGAGACCACACCATGGATGCCACTTTCACTCTGTTATACTTTATAGCCAGTGTTTCGTGTGATTGGTGTTTATCTTAGCGATGAAATCCGTCATGTGCTGTCTCTTTCCTTTTTCTGTCTTCTTCTCTCTGTCTGTCAGTCTCCCATGTCTCTCTCTTTTCATCCCTCCATCCCTCTCTCTGTCTCTGTCTTTGTCTCCCTCTCTCTGTCTGTCTCTGTCTGTGTCTGCCTGTCACTCTGTTTGTCTGTTTGTCTGTCTGTCTGTCTGACTCTCTCTGTCTCTCTGTCTCTGTCTCTGTGTCTCTCTCTCTCTGTCTCTCTGTCTGTCTCTCTGTCTCTCTGTCTCTGTCTCTGTCTCTCTCTCTCTCTCTCTCTCTCTCTCTCTCTCTCTCTCTCTCTCTCTCTCTCTCTCTCTCTCTCTCTCTCACACACACACACACACACACACACACACACACAGAGTAATTATCTACTTACATGCATTTACATAGAGATTATTTGCATATACGTTCAACCCAACACTACTGAACACTTGATCCATGCCATTTTGACATCCATATTATGAACACTGTGTGCGTTGCAGACTAGCGGAGAAGCAGTGTTCATAAACGACATGCCCAAGTTCCAGCATGAGCTGTGCGCTGCCTTTGTCCTGTCCACTGTGGCCTGTGCACGCATCCAGTCAGTGGACCCCTCCCCAGCTCTGGTCAGTCTTGGACTCAGGTCATTTTGTGCCAAGTTCAAAACCATACCCCAGTTCTACTCAGTCTTGGGTTCTTTTCTTTTTTTTAATATCGGTAATTTTTCTGTACACGTGCAAAAAACAACACACACAAAAACACCTCAGCATTGCTGCTTTACATTACATATATGTAAAGAAGAAAACCAATGAAAAATATCATAATGAAAACAATGGGGGGGGGGGGGGTATTTTGCCAAGCACATCATTGCAGGGCATTTATTCAAACAGCATGTATTTGCCCATCTTTGCCCAGCTGTTATATTTTACTTCTGTCTGCTGAACCTTAAAATTCTCAGAACCAAATGTGATGGTGCATGTGGAACAGGAAAATGGCTACCTAGCATTACCTTTCGGCTAGCAACAGCCCAGCCTAGAGTCAGAATTTCATATCTACCTTATCTCTCTTTGACACCTGTTGATGCTTTGATGGACAGTGTTGACATAATGACTGACATGGGTGGTGTGCTACCTGTTGGCCAGGGTCATTCTGGTCCAGGGTCAGACTCTCTGGTCTGTCTTTTACACACATTCCTGTTTTTCATGGAGAGAGTGACAAGCATTGGTATTATGATTGACAGGAGATGACAGGGGTGGTGCGTTACCTGTCATCCAGCGATATCCCAGCCCAGGGTCGGAATGTCCTGTCTCCCTGGTCTGTCTTTGACGATCAGCCTGAGGAGGTCGGTACTGACATGGTCTTAGGTCCCTGTTCTGTGTTCTTGTAATTCACTGGTGCTTGATGCTTGTACTGGTGTTCTGGTGGGGTTTTTTGTTTTTGTTTTTTTGATGTTTTGGTTGTTATTGGTTTGGGTGTGTGTGTGTGTGTGTGTGTGTGTGTGTGTGTGTGTGTGTGTGTGTGTGTGTGTGTGTGTGTGGTATTTGGGGGTCCTTTTTTTGTTGTTGTTGTTTGGTTGTAAGTGTTTGATGTTTATGTTGCTTCTGAACAACATTGTTTTCAGAATCAGAACAATGACCTGAAAGTTACATGGAGTGTGACCCTAAAACTGGCAGTGTGGATAGCATAATTAGCTTGAAAAAGGAGCTTACCCCAAAAATGTGCATGTTGTGCATTGTCATAATAAATAGCATTGTTTTTGACCATTTTTGTGTTTGGATTTCATCTGGCAGTACACAGGGAACTACCAGTGATGTTCACAATGTCATACAAAATCCCATCTGGTGATCAAAAGATGAAAACATGTCAGGATGTTTGCTGACTGAAGATCTTGAGAGTAGAGGACACTTAGACTGTGTCATATGTCTCTAGATGTGAGAGCTTCTATAGATTCAGAACTGCTTTACTGATGGGATTAACACAGAAGTACTATGTCTATTTCTGTTTTTAAACCAAAACAAATGCATGCCCATGAAAATGAGTGTTCCTTTGACTCCAATGCACTTTAACCAGTTGGTACATAGACCTACAAAGCCAAAGCAGTTGTGTTTTTGTTTTTCTGTCAGGTGCTGTCATCAGGCAAAATTGACTATGCTGGTCAGCCCATTGGGGCGATCCTTGCAGGTACATCAGCGTTTGCCCATTATTATGTGTGTCCTGTTTGTGTGTCAAGCAGGTGTTATTGTGTCCTGTTTATCATCTGGTATACCAGTGTCTGCCATGTATCACCTGCACTGTGTATCTGAGCCAGGTGTGTCCGTGTCTGCCATGTATCACCTGCGCTGTGTGTATCTCAGCCAGGTGTGTCAGTGTCTGCTGTGTATCCCCTTCACTGTGTGTACCTCAGCCAGGTGTGCCTGTGTTTGCTGTGTATCACCTGCACTGTGTGTATCTCAGCCAGGGGTGCCTGTGTCTGTTGTGTATCACCCGCACTGTGTGTATCTCGGGCAGGTGTATCTATGTCTGCTGTGTATCACCTGCACTGTGCACATCTCAGCCAGGTGTGTCTGTGTCTGCTGTGTATCACCAGAGATGTGTGTATCTCAGCCAGGTGTGTCTGTGTCTACCATGTGTCACCTGCACTGTGTGTATCTCAGCCAGGTGTATCTGTGTCTACCGTGTAGCACCTGCACTGTGTGTATCTCAGCCAGGTGTGTCTGTGTCTGCTGTGTATCACCTGCACTGTATCTCAGCCAGGTGTGTCCGCCTCTGCTCTAAGGCCAGTGCCAAAATTATGTGGTTGTTTTTTCACAAGCAGAACAGAGCCACCCTGGCCAGCATGCAAAAACTATACAGTATCACACAGTAACGTTCCCAGCCAAAGCCCAGTGTTCATTTGCCACTCTGTGCACTGCTGGGGCAATAGAGACCAGAGACATTTGCCCAGTTCCTACCAGAGGCCTGTGTGCTGCACACATGCACCGCTGACTTTGAGCTGGGCTGTAGGGGATTCTGGGCTTTCAGTCATGCGAGTGGCTTGAGCCAATCAGAATGTTGCAAATAATGTTCAGGGTAAATGCACAGCTAACTACAAGCTGGGCTGTGGAGGGTTCTCGGCTGTCAATCACCTGAGTGGCTTCATCCAATCAGAATGTCACAAATGATATTTGGGATAACACGTTTGGAGAGTGGCCTCAGTGTTTGCCTCATTCATGAGAGTATAGAGGGTTCTGGGCTGTCAGTCACCTGAGTGGCTTCAGCCAATCAGAACGTTTCAGATATGTTCAGGGTGAAATACCTGGTGAGTGGTCTCTGTGTTTGGCTCATTCGCAAAAGCATGGCAACAGAAAAACAAGCAGATTCTGAACAATACCTTCAGAATAAATACTGTACTGGCTGGCACACATTCAGTGGCCAGGAGAGATACCAGCTGCAATCAAATGAGGCAGATTACATTCAGTTGAACACTGGAATTAGACTCAAATCATCATATATACCACCAGTTAACACAGCACACTTGCACTGTAACTATAGGAGGTGGAACTGAGAGTTGAGTTATTTGATGTTATCCTGACTGCTGACAACACTTCTTCTTTTTTTCAAAGAAGAACAAAACAAAAACTGAAAAAGGGAAGATGGAAGAAAGAAAGAAAGGAAGGAAGGACTTAGTCTTGACTTTACTACTGTAGTTCACTCCTGTCTGGCTGCTCTCAGTGTCCCTTAAACAAATTACAAAAAGTTCAGAACAACTCTTACCTCACTTGTCCTGAGAGTTCCCCAAACCGATCATATCTCTCCTCATGTTGCTTCTCTCCACTGGCTGCCCATTGATTCCTGAATACAGTACAAACTCACTTCTCTGTGCTACAACAGCGACAACTTGACTATCCCTGGCTACCTGACCGAACTCCTTGAGTTTACAAACCAACCTGACAGCTAGCTGCACTCTTCTTTTGATACTACCATTCTTTGTCTTCCCTCTGTGTGTATGCACTTGCTTGGTCAGAGGCCTTTTACTTGCAGTATAAATTGCGGAGTTATGTTATCAAACACACTCACATGTTTGAAATCATCTCTAAAATCTCACCTCTTCAAGATATCCTACTAACTGTGTGTGTGCATGTGTGCCAGCATGCGTGCATGCATGTGTGTGTGTGTGTGTGTGTGTGTGTGTGTGTGTGTGTGTGTGTGTGTGTGTGTGTGTGTGTGAGCGTGTGTGTGTGTGTGTGTGTGTGTGTGTGTGTGTGTGTGTGTGTGTGTGTGTGTGTGTGTGCATATGCTGTGTTTGTGTGCATGTGTGCATGTGTGTTCACATGAGGTTATTTTGACTATGTTTGGATTCTTTGTTGTTTGCTTCAAAATGGGCTCTGTGCTCCAGTTTAGATATAAAGCTGATGAATGTATGTCTGTTAAAGAGTGGGAGTTTAAAATTTCTTGTGTGTGTGTGTGTGTGTCTCTACATTCAGATACATATTTTCACAGAGACTCAGGCACTGGCGGATCTAGCAGCTCAGAAAGTGGTGGTGAAGTACACAGATGTGGAACAGCCCATCCTCAGCATTCAACAGGGCATTGCTACCAACAGTTTCAATCCAGTAGACATCAAGCCCACCGTCATTGGTGACCCAGACGGTGAGTCTGCTGTAGTTCATATGTCAACCATCGTTGGTGACCCAGATGGTGAATCTGCTGTAGCTTGCATGCCAACCATCTTTGGTGACCCAGATGGTGAGTCTGCTGTAGTTCACATGTCATCCATCATTGGTGACCCAGATGGTGAGTCTGCTGTAGGTCACATGTCAACCATCAACCATGTCAACCATCTTTGGTGACCCAGATAGTGAATCTGGCCAAGTTTGCTGTAGTCTCACCCATCTACCAAATGTCTGCAGTAGAGGGCTCCACATTGAGCTCTAAGCCCCACCCTCCATGGTTATAATAATAATAATAACAGGGGTACTGTGTTGACCGGCAGAATGCAGATCATCGTGCATGAGTACATGAGTGTTAAACAAGCGAAGTTTATTGTAGATGCTCAAACTCAATACCACCAATTCATTTTGTTGGTTACTTCACTGCATTGTTAAGTTGAGTGATGGCCACCAGCTTTGCAAGCTTACCCAAAGAGAGACCAAAGACAAAATGCTTCTGAAGACTTGTATACAGTGTTTTGGTGTGAATGCATTTCAGGTGCTTTGCGGGAGGTGCAAAATGTGGTAGAGGGTGAAGTGAGCATGGGGACTCAGTACCACTTCTACCTTGAAAACCAGGTGTGTTCAGTTTTTACTGTCTACCACTTCTACCTTGAAAACCAGGTGTGTTCAGTTTTTACTGTCTACCACTTCTACCTTGTGAACCAGATGTGTTCAGTTTTTACTGTCTACCACTTCTACCTTGAAACCAGGTGTATTCAGTTTTTACTGTCTACCACTTCTGCCTTGAAAACCAGGTGTGTTCAAAACCAGGTGTGTTCAGTTGTAACTGTCTGCCACTTCTACCTTGAAAACCAGGTGTGTTCAAAACTGTGATACTGACCCATGCTGTGCAGGTATCACTGTGTGGGCCATCAGAGGATGAGTTGAGATGTACTCAGTCACACAGTACAGTTGGTTCTGGCTTATGCCGTGCAGGTATCGCTGTGCGTGCCATCAGAGGGTGGAACTGAGGTGTACTCAGTGTACTCAGTCACACAGTACCAGTGATGCTGACTTATGTTGTGCAGGTATTGCTGTGCATGCCATCAGAGGGTGGAATTGAGGTGTACTCAGTCATGCAGTACCAGTGATGCTGACTTATGTTGTGCAGGTATTGCTGTGCATGCCATCAGAGGGTGGAATTGAGATGCACTTAGCCTTGCAGTGCACCTGGTTCTGACTTATGTTGTGCAGGTGTAAATGTGCGTGCCACAAGAGGATGGAACTGAGATGTACTTAGTCACACAGTACACCAGGTTTTGACTTATGTTGTGCAGGTATAACTGTGTGTGCCATCAGAGGATGGAATTGAGGTGTACTCAGCTACACAATACCCTGGATGCTGACTTCTGCTGTGCAGGTATCGCTGTGTGTGCCGTCAGAAGATGGAATTGATCTGTACTCAGCCACACAGTACTGCGACGCAGTGCAGGCTGCAGTGGCATCATTTCTGGGCAAGCCAGCCAACTAGTCAGTACATCTGTCTGTTTCTGTTGTTCTTCTTCCCTCATCTCTGTTTGGCTGTTGACCCTTCCAGTCTCAGTATTCACCCTGATATAACTGTCAGCTTCAGCATGTGCGCATCAGTATTCAGTCACAGTACAAACTGTAGCACACAACCATTGGCAAACTCTGATGCAGGCTCTAGACAAAAACTTACCAGACAAAAACTCACTGGGCAAAAACTCTGGACAAAAGCTCACTGAACACTGGGTAAAAACTCTCTAGACACTGGACAAAGACTTACTAGACAGTGGACAAAAAGCCTCTGGACAAAAGCTTGCTGGACAAAACTCGCTGGACAAAAATTCATTTAACAAAAGCTCTCTCAACAAAAGCTCACTGGATGCTGACAAAAACTCTCTGGACAAATGGACAAAAAACTCTATGCATAAAAACTCACTGGACAAAAGCTCACTGGATAAAAACTCACTTGACAAAAACTCTCTGGACAAAAACTCACTGGACACCATACAAAAAAATATCTGGACAAAAGCTCACTGGACAAAGTCCCTCTGGACAAAAAGCTCACTGAACAAAAACACAGTGGACAAAATCTGAATACATACTTCATCTGTCATCTTTCAGATGCCTGAACAAACATGATCTCCTACACAAGATGCAGCAGTTGGAGTTCAGGGACTTTTAAGCAACCTGGATTCATTTCCCTCTTATTGAATAGTGTAACCACTGACCATACTGAAACCATCGATACTGAAACCACTATTTTGTTCAAGCAGCATGTCTCGTCTCGTCTTGTCTTTCTGCCTGTGCGTCAGTTGTACTGGCATGTGTACAGGTCAGCGCTTTTATTGTCACAGCGTCAACATGCATGTGCCACGTCTTGGAGGTGGCTTCGGTGGCAAGCAGGTGACCTCCATCTTCCCTGCCAGTGCTGCTGCCCTTGCTGCCACCTGTACGGGCAGGTCAGTCACTCACTTCGCCTGATCACCTGTGTCTGTTGGCGGGTGGGGGTGGGAAAGTGGGGTGGGGGGGATTAAACAGGTGACCTCCATCTTCCCTGCCAGTGCTGCTGCCCTGGTTGCCACCTGTACAGGTAGGTCAGTCCCTCACTTCACCTGTTCACCTGTGTCTGTTGGTGGGTGCAATGTGGAGGGGGGGAGGGGTTAAGCAGGTAATCTTCATATCTCAACCACCAGTGACACTGCCCTTGCAGTTTACCTGTACAGTTCACCTGCATCTGTTGGGTGACTTCCATCTTCCCAGCCATCTTCTACCCTCTTCAGACAGGTGACCACCATCTTCCCTGACAGTGCTGGTGCCACCTATGTATGCAGGTCGGTCCCTTAGTTCACTGTGTGTTGGGGGTGGGGGTGGGGGGTCAGACAGATGACTGTCATCATCCCTAACAGTGCTGGTGCCACCTGTTCAGACAGGTCAGTCGCTTAGTTTACTGTGTGTTGGTTGGGGGGAGGGGTTCAGACAGGTGAATGCCATCTTCCCTAACAGCTCTGGTGGCACCTGTTCAGACAGGTCAGTCCTTTAGTTCACTGTGTGTCCTGGCAGAGATGGTGGGGAGGGGAGGAGGTTCAACCAGGTGACCACCAGCTTCACTGACAGTGCTGGTGCCACCTGTTCAGACAGGTCAGTCGCTTAGTTCACTGTATGTGCTGGGGAGGGGAGGGGATTCAGACAGGTGACCACCATCTTCCCTGACAGCGCTGGTGCCACCTGTTAAGACAGGTCAGTCGCTTAGTTCACTGTGTGTTGGTGGAGGTGTGGAGGTGGGGGGGTTCAGACAGGTGACCACCATCTTCCCTGACAGTGCTGGTGCCACCTGTTAAGACAGGTCAGTCGCTTAGTTCACTGTGTGTTGGTGGGGGGGTTCAGACAGGTGACCACCATCTTCCCTGACAGTGCTGGTGCCACCTGTTAAGACAGGTCAGTCGCTTAGTTCACTGTGTGTTGGTGGGGGGGTTCAGACAGGTGACCGCCATCTTCCCTGACAGTGCTGGTGCCACCTGTGTAGGCAGGTCAGTCTCTTGGTTCACCCCTGTGTATGTGTGTCAGGATGGGGGGTGGGTTGGGAGGAGGATTAAATAGCATGTAACCCCCATATCTCCTAACAGTGCTGCCGTCTTTGCTGCCACCTGTACAGACAGAATAGCCCTTTAGATAATGTCTGTGTGTTGGGGGTATCACTTTTGTTTACATTTAAAATGTCTTGTGTTCACTTTCGGTTTTGTTTCTTA
Organism: Alviniconcha strummeri; assembly: GCA_963584105.1. Taxonomy (NCBI): domain Eukaryota; kingdom Metazoa; phylum Mollusca; class Gastropoda; family Provannidae; genus Alviniconcha; species Alviniconcha strummeri. The sequence goes on along the minus strand of OY757541.1, from coordinate 11,456,977 downwards.
TTGCTGGATCCTTAGCCAGTTCTGTGTGTTTCAGGCCAGTAAGGATGAGCCTGTCTCTGTCTGCTAACATGGCCTTGGCTGGGAAGCGATTCCCTGTGCTGGCCAAGTACAAGGTACAGTACATGTCATAGTAATGTGTGTGTGTGTGTGTGTGTGTGTGCATGTGTGTGTGTTCATGTGTGCATGTGTGTCTGTGTGTGTATGTATGAGCATGCGTGTGTGTGTGTGTGTGTGTGTGTGTGTGTGTGTGTGTGTGTGTATGCACATGAACGCATGTGCGTGAATGTGTTCCCTGATAAAGCATAAGTTCAGAAATACTGACGTACATGCACACACAAGCACACACACTCAGACACACATACCCACTGATGCATACATAAAACCTACAGTGACACACGCTAACACATACACACACATTCACTCACAAAATAGCTGGTTCAGCAGAAGCATGAACAGCCATGCCCTGTTTCTTTCTTTTCCACATTAGGATTGTTCTGATAGAGAGATCGCCCTGATAATTATAACCGCACTGGTTGACTGGACGTAAAACACCAATTTACTTACTAACCCTGACAGAGAGATTTCACTGCACAAGTGTTTCACTGAAGGAGATGCTGCGGTGTTGCAGGTGGGTTACACAGACGAAGGGAAGCTGCAGGTGGTGGTTGTCGATGTCTACATCGATGGTGGGTTCACCCACTCCTGTACAGCTATGCTGAATGAAGTCCTTATCCACATGGATCATGGTAAGCATCGGAAGTCTTGTGTTTCAACTCGCTTCAAAAGAATGTGAGTCCCTGTCATGACAGTGTGGCCGCGTGCCCAGTCAAAAACCCTCAGTTGTGGTTACATTAGCACAACTCTTTTGGAGCATTTTTACAGTTAATGAATGATGAAGAGGGAATTGACAAGGGACTGTTTACCAATTTGTTTACAGTTAGTGGTAAAGAGGGAATTTACAGGGGACTGTTTACCAAAAGGTTGAGGCAGGAGTCCCTGGAAAGGGTACCGTTTACAAAAAATTGAGGCGGGAGTCCCCGGAAAGTGAAGGCTGTTACTGTGTGTAATTATCACTTGGCCTGCTGATACCTTTGCCACATGTCATCCTTATGGGCCAAAAATATTTAACTAAATCCAGAAACCCTTTGTCATGTGATCAGGCACTGGAAGCAGTTTTCCACAATAACCGCACGGTGGTTGAGTGAAAAAAGAGCATAAAGCAGTAGCACACCTTCATGAGAATAAACAAGTTTGGACATGGATGTTTAAGTGATTTTAGTGACTGTTTCATCACTTTATTTTTAAATCTCCATCCTCTGCAAAAGGTCATACGGTGGAAGGGGTTAAGGAAATGCATTCATCATGTCACAGATGAAAGTCTGATTCACTGTCCATGACACCTGTCATTTTTATGTTGGAGGAGAATATCAAAATCAAAATGCTGTGACTGGTATGGGATGGGGGGGCGGGGATAGCTCAGTGGTTAGAGCGCCGGACTCATGATTGAAAGGTCGCGGGTTCAAATCCCTGCTGGAATGGCAGGAGAATTTTCTTCTCCAGGGTCGACTTTCTGTGCTGACGCTTATTTCGGTATCCGTTCCACCCCCGTGTTACCACAGTAGCACGTAAAAAATCCTGGTCATTCTGCCAAAAGTGCAGGTGGCAGGTTACAGCTAAACACGCATACACCTTACGTATGTGGCTTTTATTGAACCGTGCTTCGGCATTGGTCACAACTTGTCCCTAATATGTCAAATGACATCTGAGGACATTAAGCATCAACTCATCATCATCTGGTATGGGAAGGTTCCTACTAAGAAGGCAGGATTCCTGGCAGTAAGTATAACACGCAGTGCTACATATTCTGGCCTCCTCCAGTCTTAAAAGAGAGAACCGAGAACAACTCAGAATTCTCTGCATCTCAAGTACCCCACCGCCGGATTTTGTGACTGTAGTTCTTCATGGAACGTGCATGTGTGTGTGTGTGTGTGTGTGTGTGTGTGTGTGTGTGTGTGTGTGTGTGCAGGTTACTATGTACCAAACTGGAAGCTGACCCCCTACAATGTGAGGACAAACAAGCCAACCAACGTCGCTTGCAGGGGTCCAGGTAGGGAACGATTTGGTGATGTGTTACTAAACTGTGCAGCAGTGTAGTAGTCTGTGTGTGTGTGTGTGGCGGGGGGTGGGGGGGGGATGATGGGGGTGGGATATGCATGCATGTCTACATACATGTGTGTATGTGAATGCATGCATGTACAGTGTGTGTGCATTCCTGCACCAGTGCATGTGTCTGCTATTGGGCAGTTCAATGAAGCTGGTTTGCACAAGTGAATGCCCTTTGTAATCTTTCGCGCAAGAAGTCACAAGAAGTTGCAGCATCACTTCTGGGTCGTTTTCTGTGTAGGCATTGCTTCACGCTGTGTATAACAATGGAAGTGGAACCTAGAATTGTGAAGCAGTACAAAGGCCACCATTGTTGGCGTAGTGTTGCAGTTGCAAAAATGACCAGAGGAAGGGGATGGATGGTGGGGAAAAAAGTGTCTTTGCATCATTTTTTGGGCTGACCAGAAGATCACGATATCATGGAGAAAATGCGTTTTGGGGCATCTTATAGCATGAGCAACAAGTTTTTGCTTGTTGCCAAACACATTCTGAATACAGCCCTCCAACAATGCCTTTGAAGTTGGCAGTGTAAAATTTGCAAATTCACCATCACCGCCTTCCATTGTGAAGAAAGTATGTGCCGGAAGTAGAAGCAGCCAAGGGGCTTGAGCGATGCTGAGCAAAAGTCAAATGGGTTAACAACCCTGCCTGAACCACCCAATAGTCATTGATATGTTCTGTATTTCTTTTCTTTTTTTCTTTTTTTCTTTGTGATTAAACTTTGTATGCATGTGATTTTTCAGGCTGTAAATTCAAAATTAGCGCAAATTAAAGATTGCAAAAGTCAGTGTGGATATTTTCACACTTCACAGCCTTGTCAAATTTAGGCAGAGGTCAAATTTATGGTGCAGAAAATATGGTAGTGCGGGTTTTTTTGTTTTTGTTTTTGTTTTCCTTTCACCTTATAATAAAGAAAACTATTAGGGACAGGAGGGCATGGACAGTGTCATGTGTAGAAATCATGAATGGATAGGTAGTAAGATCAAAACAACACAGATGGTTAAAAAAATAAAAAATGCTTATTTTGATAGTACGATACAACATTACAAAAAATGAAACTGTTTCAGATTTTTTTCTTTTTTCTGGAGGCAGGGGGGGGAGGGGGGGTAGATAGGCCATGAGTTTAGTAATGTTTTCACCTGGATACAACCACACTGGTTGACTGGGCCTAAAACACCAATTTACTTACTTACTCAGTTGTGTTTGCATATAACTCTATGTCCCTGTCGCAGGCCCGGTCCCAGCCTTGCTGATCATTGAGACCATCCTGGAGCACGTGGCCAAGAGGGTCAACAAACACCCTATCATGGTCAAGGAGTTCAACCTGTATGAGAAACACCAAGTGCGTGGGTTTAGGATGGGATTGGAACTGGTTGCTCTGTTGACTGGTTGGCTGCTTGATTTTGTGGTGTTGTGGATTGGATAATAATAATAATAATGTACATTTATCATGGGCTCATCAACGCCCTGAGCGCTCACATGATACATATTACATACATGATACATATGATAAATATGATATTCTATACCCATGCAGAGCATAGTCCTACCAAAACAATTTACATAAAGTATTATATATATAAAATAATTTAAAAAGCGCACTGCACACACACACACACACACACACACACACACACACACACACACACACACACACACACACACACACACACACACTGACTTTAGTAGAAACTGGGTACTGATATTAGTTAGGATGGAAATACTGTTTCCTGTGGGAATTCTGGGGTGGGCATGGAGGTTGGTTGGTGGCATTCTTCAGATTGTCTGTGTTGTATTTTGGCTAATTGCTACAGGTTCATGTGCTGACCTGCTATACCATGAGGGGTGTTGCCATGGTTCACTGATTGTGTTGTGTTTGTCTAACAGACAGACCTGGGCGGTCATGTCCTGATCTGCTGTACCATGAGGGATGTTGCCATGGTTCACTGATTGCCTGTGTTGTGTTTGTCTAACAGACAGACCTGGGCAGTTATGTACTGACCTACTGTACCATGAGAGATGTTGCCATGGTTCACTGATTGCCTGTGTTGTGTTTGTCTAACAGACAGACCTGGGCGGTCATGTACTGATCTACTGTACCATGAGGGATGTTGGCATGGTTCACTGATTGCCTGTGTTGTGTTTGTCTAACAGACAGACCTGGGCGGTCATGTACTGATCTACTGTACCATGAGGGACGTGTGGTCACAACTCAAGACACTGGCTGAAGTTGACGCTCGCATTGCTGAGGTTGAGGCCTTCAACCAGGTAGGGATGGTCATGTCCATCTTATGTGACACTCAAGCTGTAATTTCCTGGTGACTGGATGCTTTTGGATACAGGTTATACAGGACTGTACGGGGGGTGGAGGGGGGAGGGCTGAGGAAATATGACTGTGACTGAAAACTCTGTCAACACTGAAAACAACAAAAGCCTCATACTGACATTTTTACCGACAAAAAAGTAAAGAAACATCAGAAAGGACAGAGGTGCCACCTCTCAGAGGCTGTTATACTGTTTGGTGTGCATCTCTTTGTGCAGCTGAACCGGTGGAAGAAGCGAGGCATCACGATGAACGGCATCAAGCATGGACTGTTCTGGGCAGGCACAGGCTTCCCCGCACAGGTCTCCATCTTTGCCTGTGATGGCACAGTGGTTGTGTCACAGGGCGGGGTGGAGATGGGACAGGGTCTCTACACAAAGGTAAGGTTGCTTTGACACAGGCTTTATGCTGGCACGGATATAAGACAAGGCCTGTACAGAAAGGTAAGGCTTCTTTAACGCAAGCTTCATGCAGGCACGGATACAGGACAGGGCTCTGCTTGAAGGTAAGATTTCTTTAACTCAGGCTTTATGAAGGCACAGATATAGGGCGGGGCCTCTGCATAAAGGTCAGGCTTCTTTAACTCAAGCTTTTTGCAGGCACATATATATAGGACAGGGCCTCTACATGAAAGTAAGGCTTCTTTAATGCAGGTTTATGCTGGCACATATATATAGGACAGGGCCTCTACATGAAAGTAAGGCTTCTTTAATGCAGGTTTATGCTGGCACATATATATAGGACAGGGCCTCTGCATGAAAGTAAGGCTTCTTTAATGCAGGTTTATGCTGGCACAGATATAGGACTGGGCCTCTACACAAAGGTAAGGCTTCTTTAACGCAGGCTTTATGCAGGCACATGTACAGGACAGGGCTTCTGCATCAAGGTAAGGCTTCTTTAACACAGGCTTTGTGCAGGCACGGATATAGTGCTACCTTTTACTCTCTTGCTACCTGCCAGCACAGCCGCAGAACTAACAGAGGGCAGCGAGCTAACTGGGTGTTGGGCCAAGCATGCTGCTGAGACAGGTTTGAATCCCCGGTCCAGTCCAGCAGGGGACTCCAGAGTCCACTCTCAGTGCAGACTGTTACAGTCTTACAGGCTGGAACCTGTTTGAATCTCTAGGATTCTCAGTTGGAGAGAAAAAAGTGTCTGGTATTAGATACAAGATTTTTCAGCTGACAGTCTGAAGTCAGATTTTAAAGAGTGTGAAGCTAAAAACATGCAGGTTGCTGCTGCAGTGGTGTGTCAAAAAGCAGCTTTAGGCAGTTTCAGACTTGCACCATGTAGCAATTTCACTTTTGAAAGTGTACTTTTCTGATGGTATAAACAGTGGTCACAGTGCACAGTGTTTGATGGTCTGCATGATATTTATTTCTTCTTCCATCACTGTGCAGCTTTTCAGATCAAAACTGATGTAGACTGTTATTATACCAGTTTTCCTGTATGTGTACATTGTGTGTGTGCGTGTGGGTTCATGCATGCGTGTGTGTACATTGTGTACATTGTGTGTGTGTGTGTGTGTGTGTGTGTGTGTGTGTGTGTGTGTGTGTGTGTGAGTGATTCTGCATGAGATATTTGCCATGTAAGACAGCATGAGATGCAGGCTTTGTTTTTGTTCCCTGTCGACAGGTTGCCCAGGCCACAGCGCATGCTCTGAGCATACCTTTGGACCTGGTGAAGGTGCGCCCCAACCAGTCCCTCATCGCCAACAACACCATGCTGACTGGAGGAAGTACCACTAGTGAACAGTGCATCTATGTGAGTGTCGCCATCAGTGAATGCTATGCCGATTAGTGAAATTGTGTATTTGCACCAGCAAACAGTGGGTCTGTGTGAGTGTCAGCATCAGTGAATGCTATGCCTGTTAGTGAAATTGTGTATCGGCACCAGCGAACAGTGGGTCTGTGTGAGTGTCAGCATCAGTGAATGCTGTGCCGATTGATGAAATTGTGTCTTGGCACCAGCAAACAGTGGGTCTGTGTGAGTGTCAGCATCAGTGAATGCTATGCCGATTAGTGAAATTGTGTATCGGCACCAGCGAACAGTGGGTCTGTGTGAGTATCAGCATCAGTGAATGCTGTGCCGATTGATGAAATTGTGTATTGGCACAGATGAACACAATAGGAGCAAGACTAGAACTCAAAGCTGTGCTCTTCCTCTTGTGTTCTTCATATTGCCCTGATATAACCTTACTGGTTGACTGGGCGTAAAAACACCAAGTTATTTATGTGTTCATCATCAAGGCAACAAACAGAAACGGATTTGAGTCAGTGGCACTTGTGATGGTGTTAACCCTGTTTGTGCTGCAGGCTGTTAAGTGCTTCTGATGGTGTTAACCCTCTTTGTGCTGCAGGTTGTTAAGCGCTTCTGATGGTGTTAACCCTCTTTGTGCTGCAGGCTGTTCAGCACTTCTGATGGTGTTAACCCTCTTTTTGCTGCAGGCTGTGCAGCACTTCTGATGGTATTAACCCTCTTTGTGCTGCAGGCTGTGCAGCAGTGCTGTAAAACTCTGGAAGAGAGGATGGCGCCAATCAAAGCCAAGTATCCTGATGCCGACTGGCCCACGCTGTGTCGCAAGGCCCTGGACGCAAAGGTGGACCTAGGAGCACGCTACACGTAAGCACAGGGCACCACAGTGAACATTCTGATGACCTCATCCTGCAGCCAGCTCTCATTAGCTCAGTTACTTTAGGGTCAGTTCAGCCTTTGTTGGGTCAGATTGTTTTTAGACAGATTTTAGTCAGACACTTCAGTCAGGCTGGTTTTAGTCAGGTCATCCGTTCATCTGTAGTCAGGTCATCCCAAAGTCTTTTTTTCTGTAGTCAGGTCATCCAAAAGCTGGTTTGTCTCCATTTAGGCAGTCCAAAGTCTTCTTATGCTGATTCATAAAGACAGGTAGACTACAGGTAAAATCAGTTTCGTGATGTATTGCTACTTGAGACAAGAATGGAATGCAGTCTGCAGATGAGGTGGGTTCGGACTTTGTGGCAGGCAGAAGGACATATTTCCCTTGATTGTCTTGTGCATATTTATTGTACTTTGCCTTTATTTACTCTTCTTGTATTTGCCACATATCCTGACACATCAGTGTATTTTCTGCTGTTAAATCCAGGCAACATACTTGTGCACATTTTTTCTGCAGTCAAAAAACTAGATGGGACACTCATTGACGGCTGAACTTTTTTTTTTTTTTACTGCTATGCTAATGAGTAATGGCTGCTGAAGATCTGCTGCTTGAAGGATCCTAACAGAAGCAGCTTTCATGGAACGATCTGTCCAAATACAGGGGCGTGAAGAGATTGGTTGGTTGGTTGGTTGGTTGGTTGACTGAATTCTACCCCTTCTCCGTTTACTTTTTGAATGACCTCTTGGTCTGTGTGTATTTTGAGCTGTGAATCCCTCACGTTAAGGACTGACTGGTTGACTGGTTGTTTGATTGGTCAGTTGATTAATTGATTGTATTGTCCCTACTGCTGTACTTCAGACAGGGCATCACATGTCAGAGGGAGTCATCCCATTTCTGTCTTACTTCAGGAACTTCGGTGAGCCAGGCAGTCCTCACTTCAACTACTTTGCCTACTGTGCCGGTGTCTTTGAAACGGAGGTGGATGTGCTGACTGGAGAGTACCAGGTCCGGCGTGTGGACATCATGTATGACTGTGGAGAGAGGTCAGTAGTTTTGACTGCTACAGGTGAAGGCCAGCCACAATGCGTGCTTGGGGGACTGAAGACGTGGACAGCCAGGTGTGCATAGCATGCAGTGGAGTCCCTCTCTCCAGACCACTCAGCATTCATCATGGTCTTTTTTGTTGTTGTTGTCTTTTTTTTACACCCAGGTTTGCATAGCATGCAGTGGAACCCCTCTCTCTAGATCACTCAGCATTCATCATGGTCTTTGTTGTTTTTTTGTTAGCATTCCTCAGCTAAAACCTGGATGTGGTTCACCCAGCATTGGGTGAGAGAGTCATACGTGCAATCATTTCCCCACACCTGTACATACTGTCTGACAGGTGCAGTGTTAGCCACTGCCGCAGAGCTGCACTCTGATTTAGGGGATTTCATTGATAAAGTTTGTCATGTCATGAAGATTACTGCAGCTGAAAGTAATCCTGGCATGATACTCTGAACACAACAATCATTTTGCATTAGCCTGAACATCCTGGCTGGAGACAATAAAATGTGGATAATGACAGTGTCCGCAGCCTCTCATGGGAGCTGAATCATGGTCTTTTGAGAGGGATCACCTTTGTGGGCAAGGTGCAGGTAGTCCATCAGATGAAACAAAAGGGCTGAAGGGACAAGAAATCATTTGCTGGGGTGTTGTTTGAAGAGGTGTGTGTTTAACACAGGTTGAAGGCCTGGGAGAATTGAATGTTACATTTGGGGTATTGTTTGAAGAGGTGTGTATTGAACACAGGTTGAAGGCATGGGAGGATTGAATGTGACATTTGGGGTATTGTTTGAAGAGGTGTGTATTGAACACAGGTCGAAGGCATGGGAGCATTGAATGTGATGTCTTCTTTTGCAGCCTGAACCCACTGATTGACATTGGACAGATTGAGGGCGGGTTTGTAATGGGACTGGGTTATCATCTGATGGAAGACATCATCTATGATGTCAGCACTGGCCGAGTCCTCAATGATGGAACGTGGGTACGTGTGCACTCTTCTTCTTCCGTAGAGTGACCTCCTTCATCATATTGAAGATTATGCTTATTGCCCCTGGATAATTTGAAGGAGCATTTGTTACGGCACTGGATTGTCACATGATGGAAGACACTGTCTGTGACATCAACACTGGCCAGGTCCACAAAAATGGAACATGGGTATGTGTGTGCTCTGTTCTTCGGTAGAGTGACCTCCTTCATCATATTGAAGATTATATTTATTGCCCCTGGATAGTTTGAGGGAGCATTTTGTTACGACACTGGATTGTCACATGATGGAAGACAGTGTCTGTGATGTCACCGCTGACCAGGTCCTCAACGATGCAACGTGGGTACGTGTGCACTCTTCTTTCGTAGAGTGACCTCCTTCATCATTTTGAAGATTGTGTTTATTGCCCCTGGATAGTTTGAGGGATTTATTATGGTGCTGGATTGTCGCATGATGGAATATACAGTCGATGATATTAACACAGGCCAGGGCCTTGGTGACGGAACATGGATATATGTGCACTCGTTATTGACGTTGAACAGGTTGAGGAGCGTTTCCAGTGACATTTGGTTGTCATCTGACAGAGAACATCATATGTGATGTCAGCACTGGCAGGTTTTTTCCATGACAGATTGGGGGGGGAGGGGGGGAGGGGGGGAATTCAGTGCGTTCTGACGTTTTTTCTCTCTCTCTCTCTCTCTCTCTCTCTCTCTCTCTCTCTCTCTCTCTCTCTCTCTCTCTCTCTCTCTTAATGCTGGCAATCATTTCTACTGTAAATATGTTTTGCAAAACAAGACTTTAGAAACAACCTTTTTCTTTTATGTTCCCTAAATTGTGGACCTCATTACCGTGTGACAACTGTAGGCTGTTCTCATTCGAAATAGTCATCACTCCAGAAGCACATGACCTGAAAATTCAAGCATCTAAAGCGCTTTCTGCATGGTACGTCGTGCCTCTGCCAGGGTGCCTGTGATGACGCCCCATACAGGCTCTCCTTGTGTTCCCCCACTCCAACAAACGATGAATTGTGGGTTTTGTTCCTAACCTAAACCTCACAGTTAATCCCATGAAGTGTTTGTGGTGGGCAGGAGTGCAATATATTGTAGGTATTAATCCCATGAAGTGTTTGTCGTGGACAGGAGTACAATATATTGTTGGTATTAGTCAAAGAAAGTGTTTGGGGTGGACAGGAGTACAATATATTGCTGGTATTAAACACATGAAGTGCTTGTGGTGGACAGGAGTACAATATATTGTTGGTCAAAGGAAGTGTTTGGGGTGGACTGGAGTACAATATATTGTTGGTATTAATCCCATGAAGTGTTTGTGGTGGACAGGAGTGCAATATATTGTTGGTATTAATCCCATGAAGGGGTTGTGGTGGACAGGAGTGCAAATATTGTTGGTATTAATCCCATGAAGTGTTTGTGGTGGACAGGAGTGCAATATATTGTTGGTATTAATCCCATGAAGTGTTTGTGGTGGACATGAGCACAATATATTGATGGTATTAATCCCATGAAGTGTTTGTGGTGGACATGAGCACAGTATATTGATGGTATTAATCCCTTAAAGTGTTTGTGGTGGACAGGAGTATAATATATTGTTGGTATTAATCCCATAAAGTGTTTGTGGTGGACAGGAGTACATGGTTCCCACCTCCAAGGACATCCCCATCGACTGGAGGGTCCACCTGCTGCCGGATGCACCCAACCCTGTGGGAGTCAACAGCTCCAAAGGTACACACACACAGACTGAAGTGTGTGTGTGTGTGTGTGTGTGTGTGTGTGTGTGTGTGTGTGTGTGTGTGTGTGTGTGTGTGTGTGTGTGTGTGTGTATGCCTGCATGCGTGCATGCATGGGTGTGGGTGTGCATGCTTGCATTCATGTGTGTGCATGTGCATATGTGTAAGGTCTCCATGGCAAGTTATGTTTGTGTGTGTGTGTGTGTGTGTGTGTGCATATGTGTAAGGTCTCCATGGCAACTTATGTTCGTTTCTGTGGGAGAAGGGGGGGATGTGGGGGCCTCTCTGTGGGTGTATATGTCCATGTGTTATTTTTGCAAAAGAAGTACATAACACACAAACATACACACCCCAATACTTTTCTGTCAGTGTTTATGGGAACTGTTCACCATTTTCCTCTACCTCTAATGATGCTGTCATCATCGTTAGTATGATTACAGTGGTTGCCACATTGGTGATTCTCCTCAATGTGACAGCTATGAGCACCCCACACTTGATGCTGTCATTGTTTATGGGAACTGTATACCTGTAATGTCGTTGGTATGATGATAGTGTTTCTTGCCATGGCGGTGATTGTCGTGACTGTGTGACAGATATAGGTGAGCCCCCTATAACTGTGATGATAGTGTTTGTTGTATTGGTGGTGACTTGACCTGACTGTGTGACAACAGGTGTGGGTGGTATGATGATAGTGCTTGTTGCCATGGTGATGACTGGACCTGACTGTGACAGGTGTGGGTGGTATGATGATGATGCTTGTTGCCATGGTGATGACTGGACCTGAATGTGTGACAGGTATGGGTGAGCCCCCCACCTCCATGGGCTGTGGGCCTCTGCTGGCTCTGCGACAGGCCATGGAGGCAGCTGTTCAGGACCTGACGGGAACCTCTTCCTTCATCACTGTTGGTGAGTTGCTCCCCCTTCCTCCTTCACAGTTGGTGAGTTGCTCCCTCTTCCTTCATCAGATTTGGTGAGTTGCTCCCTCTTCCTTCTTCATCACAGCTGGTAAATTGCTCCCTCTTCCTTCATCACTGTTGGTGAGTTGCTCCCCCTTCCTCCTTCACAGTTGGTGAGTTGCTCCCTCTTCCTTCATCAGATTTGGTGAGTTGCTCCCTCTTCCTTCTTCATCACAGTTGGTAAATTGCTCCCTCTTCCTTCATCACTGTTGGTGAGTTGCTCCCTCTTCTTCCTTCATCACATTTGGTGAGTTTTTCCCTCTTCCTTCATCTTTGTTGGTGAGTTGCTCCCTCTTCCTCCTTCATCACAGTTGGTGAGTTTCTCCTTCTTCCTTCATCACTGTTGGTGAATTACTCCCTCTTCTTCCTTCATCACATTTGGTGAGTTTTTCCCTCTTCCTTCATCTTTGTTGGTGAGTTGCTCCCTCTTCCTCCTTCATCACAGTTGGTGAGTTTCTCCTTCTTCCTTCATCACAGTTCGTGAGTTTCTCCTTCTTCCTTCATCACAATTGGTGAGTTTCTCCTTCTTCCTTCATCACAGTTGGTGAGTTGTTCCCTCTTCCTCCTTCATCAAAGTTAGTGAGTTGCTCCCTCTTTCTCTGTCGTCACAGTTGGTGAGTTGCTCTCAGGCCGGCCACTCTCCTTAAAGGGGATCCCAAGCTTAGAAGCACATTGGCCTGAAAATGTACAAAAAATATGCAGATTTTTTTTTACCACATTCATATGGTCGTTCCATTAATATTTATGCAGCAGAACTACCTCTTTGCATTGCATTAATACGAGTTCCTTTGGGAACAGCTCCCCTATTCTGTGGAGCCTGTTTCTGAAAGCTGTGTCTGACGTTGTTTGCTTTGTGTTCCAGAGTCACCTCTGACCGTTGAGAAGGTCCAGCAGGGCTGTGGGGTTGGAGTGGAACACATGCAGCTGTAGAGTCAGCCCTCCCTGCAGCTGTCGCAGCCTCCACTGTAGGAGAGATGAGTCTGCTGTCCCAGCTTCCACTGTAGGAGACGGTCAGCTGTTACAGCCTCCACTGTAGGAGATGGCAGTCAGCTGTCACAGCCTCTACTGTAGTAGACAGTAATCTGTTGTCGCAGCCTAGATTCCAGAAAAACAGCCCTGTGTTATCAGAGTCTGGTTTCAGGATATACGCATATATAAATTCTGGTGTTTATATCACATACAGAATCTTTATTGTCAGTGAGTAACATTAAAATTTGCCTTTCGACAACCTACAGAATTACAGCATCGTACGTAATTGGTTGACCCTTTTCGTTGTACTTTTTATGTTTTTGTCTTTGCTTTTTCGGGGGGTCCTAATGTTCTTGGTCTAAAATGTTGGAAAGGTCAGCAGTGTTTTCAGAGTTGTTTCAAGATGAAAATCATGCACTAATGTTTTTTGTTTACTTTTGCCATGTACACAGTGCTTGTAGCTGGCATTTGTGGGTCATAGGATTGAAAACATGCATGGTTTTTTTTACCATTTGCTGTTGATGTAGTCAGGGTATTTTTGCTGTCAACTGTAGATGATTTGTGGGTCATAGGATTGAAAACATGCATGTTTTTTTTACCATTTGCTGTTGATGTAGTCAGGGTATTTTTGCTGTCAACTGTAGATGATGCATACATAACTACAAGGTGTATTTGTAAACCTTAGCTGGGCTGGGCCTTGGGCATACCAGGCTGTTGTATGTTGTGGTCAGCAACGAAGAAGAAAATTAAAAAGTTGTCAAACTGTGATAGTGGAACCCTAATGAAAGAGTGCCTGGACACCTTTGTGTTTGGAACACTTTCTTGGATGCCCCAGTCTTTTTATTTCTGCATGAATGAACCCCTCGCTAATGACTATACTACCTGTCTTTGAAGGCCTGGGTTGACATCACAGCTAGTTTTTCATCTGGGGTTCCATTGTATTGATTTCTCAAGTCATTCAACAGACTTGTCTGGAACCCTTTGAGAAAGACCTGGATGTTGTCTAAAGGAATATTTAAAAAGAAAATTGTGTGTTTTGTGTTTGTTCTTTTTTTTCTTTTCTTTTTTCCTTGGGGAGTGGGGAGGGGCTGTATTGGTTTTTGTTGTTGTTGTTGTTTGCTTTTGTTTCAGTCCATTCTTTTTCCTATTTTTCTTTAATCTGGTATCAGTAAATAAAGTGGAATGGTTAATAATGGTTTGTTTGTTTTTTCCAATACCAGTGTTGAATTGATCAGATATGTTCTGCTGCCTTAGTTACAGGTTGTATGCTCATAATGTATGACTGAGTGATGTATGCATGTGTACATCTGGCGCTGTGAACACGCTGTTTTGTGTGGAAATTCTCATGTATCAAATTTCACTCACTCACTCATGCCTGGATGTATATAAATTATGCCTGTAATTTTATATTTACGCATTAATAGCTTCGCAAGGACTAGTTGTTAGACAGGTTTTAAGTGAACCTGAACTACAATCCTTGTAAAATAAAATTTTAAAGCTCGAGTTCCAGTTCTCTCTCTCAGACAGAAAGACTGAGGTTTTTGAGTGATTGCCATTGCAATGACTAGTCATTTGAGACCTATTTTATAACCCATACAACTCTGCCCAGTCCTTCTGACCACCTTCCAACCAAACCCATTCCCCCGTTTTTTGTTTTTTCCCCCCTCCTTCTCCCTTACTGTTCTTTGTAAAATAAGCTTTGACTGCTTCTGTTTTCTTTTCCAATACTAGTCATATAAACTGCTCAGATGTTCTGCTGCTTCATTTGCTCATAATATGCTCACCGTATGCTCATAATATGTAACTGAATGATGTATGGCATGTGTTCATCTGGCGCTGCGAGCATGCTATGTTTTGTGTGGAAATTCTCACGTGTAACGTTTCACTCACTCATTCATGCCTATATGTATATAAATAATGCCTGTAATTTGATATCTGTTCATCAGTAGCTTAGCAAGAACTAGTTAGACAGGTTTTTGACTGAACCTAAACTGCAATCCTTGTAAAATAAAGTTTTCGAGTTCATCTATGTGGCCAAATTATTGTCATTTTACCCAGGTCTGGCCTCATAGTACCCTAGTCCCATGCAGTTAGAATGTGTGCCATGTTAGTGTTTGCTTATCTGTTGTTGGTGGATATCCAGAATGTGTGCCATGTTAGTGTTTGCTTAACTGTTCTGGTGGATATCTAGAATGTGCGCCATGTTAGTGTTAACTGTTGTTGGTGGATATCTAGAATGTGTGCCATGTTAGAATTTGCTTATCTATTGTTGGTGGATATCTATCAGTTTTGCAAAGGCAGGCAGGGACTTCACCGTCACTTCAGTTTCCATATGTTTCTTGTTCCCCTCCAAGGAATGCAATGTTCAGTCAAGTGCAGTCCAATTTCCAGTTCACCTGGGGAAAGGGCATAAGCCACCATTGCCAGTTATTGCTTGTGCACATTTGGTCATAAATGCACTTTTTTTTCTTCTTGTTCTTCTTTTCTAGTGCACACCTTGAGAACTGTATAGTTGCATGCACACCCAAGAGGGAGAGAAAAAGGACACACACACACACACACACACACACACTCTCTCTCTCTCTCTCTCTCTCACATGCACACACGCCAAAATATATGAAGCCATGAAATTCAGTGATGAGAAATAGCAAAAAATACAACACAGTAAATTGACACATATGCTTCACAACCATGTACATACATGCTCTCTCTCTCTCTCTCTCTCTCTCTCTCTCTCTCTCTCTCTCTCTCTCTCTCCTATGCTAGATGACATTAGAAAGCACTTTAGTCCCCCCAAGTTCTGTAAACATGCTTGCGTTTTTAGGCTTAGTCTGCTGCTGGCTCCAACCAACCAGGAAATTGTCAGAAAACTATCCATTTTTCTGTATAAGGCTTTCAGGATTAGGGATACTGTTACTACTTAAGTACTAATGAACCCGTTGTAGTTAATAGTCGTCACATGATGCAAAACTAAACCTTTTTGTTCCTTTTTTTTTATGGCTTTGTATGAAAATGTATGTGTACCCCTTCATGAAGGGCCATGGCCTTTATATGAATAAAACATCAATCAATCTCTCTCTCTCTCTCTCTCTCTCTCTCTCTCTTTCTTTCTCGCACACACACATACACACACACCAAAATAAATGAAGCCATGAAATTCAGTGATGAGAAATAGCAAAAAATGCAATACAATAAGTTCACACATATCGTCATATGCCTCACACACATGTACATACATGCTCTCTCTCTCTCTCTCTCTCTCTCTCTCTCTCTCTCTCTCTCTCACACACACACACACACACATACACACACGCCAAAATATATGAAGCCATGAAATTCAGTGATGAGAAATAGCAAAAAATGCAACACAGTAAATTAAATTACACATATGCTTCACAACCATGTACATACATGCTCTCTCTCTCTCTCTCTCTCTCTCTCTCTCTCTCTCTCTCTCTCTCTCTCTCTCTCTCTCTCTCTCACACACACACACACACACACACACACACACACACACACACACACACACACACATACATACACACACACCAAAATAAATGAAGCCATGAAATTCAGTGATGAGAAATAGCAAAAAATGCAATACAATAAGTTCACACATATGCCTCACACACATGTACATACATGCTCTCTCTCTCTCTCTCTCTCTCTCTCTCTCTCTCTCTCTCTCTCTCTCTCTCTCTCTCTCAGTACAAGCGCTCTAAGTACACCACTTCGGTGGATACTCAACAACAACAAAAAATGCACTATAAAAAGCTAGTCACTCATGTAAAATCACTTGAGAGCACAGTGAGTTTGCTCGAGAGCGGAGAATAGCGCTATATAAAAGCAATCATCATCATCTCTCTTTCAAATGTAGGGTACACTTTTGAATTCATTTAGTTTGAATTCCAGATGCAAGTCTGCAAAGTTTAATTGTGGTGGTCCCCCCCCCCCCCCCCCCCCCACCAACCCCAGCTACCACCAATGTTAATTATTTATGTTTATTTATGTTTGGTGTTAGGTTGCTTTATGGTGATCTTTGCAATAGATTCGTTTTGACTGTCATGGATATACGCAAAGAAATAAAACTGCTTCAGTGACTATTGCGGCTTACTGTCCTTTTTGTGTGTGGTGGTTGTGATTATTGTTGATGATGATGTCTCAGATTTCTGGCTTACTGTTGGCTGTCATCAAAAAAAAATCTCCAAAACAAGGGTTCTTCTTCTTCTTCATCATAAAGCAGCCAGTATCATTTTGTTGATGATTCTGTTGCTGCTGAGGAGGTTGCAAAGATTTGGGTCATTGTTGTAGTAGTTAGTGAGCGTAGGCAAGGGAATGGGGGGGGGGGGGGGGGGGGCAGAGGGACTTTCAGGTGGTGTTTACAGGAGCAAGTTGAGCCTGGACTTAAAACTGTCCAGTGACTCCACTGTCACAACCTCCTGGGGCAGTCCGTTCCAGTCTGATATGGTCCTGGGGAAGAACGACGTCTGTCTGTACTGTGTCCTGCAGGATGATATGTCATAGCTGCAGGTGTTGTTCTTTCTGGAGCTCAATCTGCTGCCAGCATTCTGAAACAGGATTAAAACACAGAAAAGGTTCAAAAGAAGGACTAGCTGCTTTAACCAGGCAATACAAAACCGGTATGTACATGGTCTGACTAAAATAAGCATTCTTCTCAACCTTTGTGAGAGAATACTTTAAACCATGTGAACAGTTTTGAGAGTGTGTAGACCAATCTTATGACAGTGTTTGTTCGTTATGACGTAACTCTTTGCTGTCACACAGTTGAGTATGCAAGAAGCTGCAGTGTGGTCATCAACAGCAAAATTACAACAAAGGCCACCTTAAACATTGTATACATCAATTAGGCATGTTCACACACACATGCATGCATGCACACACCCACACACACGTTACTTAATATGGAAATGGAAGAACGGGAAGAAAAGCCATGAACAGTTGTGGGAGGAACTACTGAAAATCAAGAGAACACATATGTATATATTGAGAGAAGACTGACTGGTTCACTGGATTAGGATCAAAGCCAGCAGCACTCGTGTCGTTTCTGGTAATGGAATAATTTTGTTATTTGCCTTGTATTCAGGTACATCATTTCACATTCATTTTTCTCATCTCCCTCTTGGTCTTTAACATTTCAGTTCTCTCTCTCTCTCTCTCTCTCTCTCTCTCTCTCTCTCTCTCTCTCTCTCTCTCTCTCTCTCTTTCTTCTTCTTCTTCTTCTTCTTCTTCTTCGTTTTCTTCGTTTTCTCATTCGTTTTCTTCGTTTTCTCAGTTGTTTTTGTTGTTGTTTTTGTTTTCAATTTTGTTCTTGTTTGCTTTGTTGACTTTTCAGTTTCCCCGTTTATTTTGTTTCCCTGGCATTTGCAATGCGTGTTGCTTCCACCTGAAACTGCCGTCGCCGTGTGTTGGCCGGTGAGGCGGAAGAATGGACGAGATCCGACGGTGTCAAACCTGGACACAAGCAAATGCCCAGCGACACGCGTGACCTAAGGGGCGGTTATGCTGATAGTGATACCGTGTTGCGACAGAGGGCAAAGTTCACAGTCTCGATGCTACCAATGTACCACTACCAGCACTGACCATGCCAGCCTCCGATACAAAGGAACAGCAGGGCAGCAGGTAAACGAAACATGCGTCCACGATGGAACTTGTGTTTTGGCACGCAAACCATTTTGTTGTTGCATTGCAGAAAAATGCGACCTCTTCGATACTGCATTTGAGATTTTGACTGTTGCTGCCATTTCAATCAAACCCACTTTCATTTTCGAGCTCCAGCCATCAGTTGTAGAGATCATCCCTCTTCAAGTTCTTTGCGATAAATCTAATTGCCTGTCTGAATTATTTGTATCGCTTTGCATATTGGAAGCCAATGTCAACATCAGTTGCAAAATATTATGCAGAAACAATGCATTTCTGTTATTGCACACAGTTTTGCAGGTATATTGTTAATTGTACACAACTGTATTGTGTATTTTAGATTAATTATTATTAACACAATTTTTACCCTCCCTCCCGCCCATATATATATCCCTGCTCCCTCCCCCTCCCCCCCCCCCCCCCCCCCAACCCCCACCTCTTTTTTTCTTTTTTTCTTTTCTTTCTTTTTTGCATGAGTGTGACTGCTAATAATACTAAATTATTATTTTTTATTTACAGAGATGCACCTAGAAGGTCTATTTCATTCTATATCAATGGAAAAAAGCACTCAGGTATTACTGTTACTAGTATTAGTGCCTCTTTTTTTTCTGCTTGCATTTTTATCTGTGTAGTAAAAGACTAGTATCCTCATGAATTGATGAAATATAGATAAAAGTCAAAATGAAAAATAAAGTTTAAAATAATAACATTGAGGATATAATTATAAATATTTCAGTATAACCTCAATTTCAAAAGCAGTGCAAGAAATCTTCAAACATTTATAAATGTAATGCTGATAGTTTAAAAAGTCAGCCTAGTCCAGTAGTAGTCTCTGCTTAACAATCCATTGTACCAGAATAAGCATTTTCACACAGTCTGGCTGATTTTAAAAATGCGATGTTTAGCCTGCCAGCAACTAACTTTGCTAAAATTATAACATGTCTGCAAAAATAAGGTCTGTGCACCTAAAAACTAAACTTCCCCCTGTGTCAATATCTAGTACATCCAGAGCTGGGGCGCTACTCGGCCAAGAGCACGCTGAGTGAGTACATCCGAGATGCTGGGCTGACGGGCACCAAGGTGGCATGCCAGGAGGCTGGCTGTGGGGCCTGCGCTGTGACTGCCACCTTTCCTGATGTCCAACAGCCAGCTCACTACACCACGCGTGCCGTCAATGCCGTCTGTATACATTTGTGTATTGTGATTTTTTTGTTTATTACTGTACATAGATAGAAATGTTGGTTAGGTTTCTGGATCAGACTGGCAGGTGACTAACTCTTACCAAACTAAACTGTGTGTCCTGGAACTGGATAGGTTTGCTGCTTTGGGGGGGGGGGGGGGGGTGCTGGGTCTGAATCCTCTTTTGTCTCAGAAATCTGGAGGTGAATAACAAGGGGGGGGGGGGGGGTATTGCTTTTTTTCTTAGGGTTACCTACTGAATGCCAAAATTACAAATCCAAAGACCTTCAGTTACTGAAAAAAAGGGTTTGTTTATATATATTACAATCACAATCATAATGTGCTTCAGATCAGGATTTAAGAGTACACGTACAAGGGTGCAGAAATTAGAGACAGGAGGACAGGGAGGGGGAGTGGAAAAGGGGGTTGGGTGGAAAAGGCAAGCAGGAAAGCAGAGTTATGAGAACAGTTGGGAATGGGAAGGCATATATCAGGGGGATAAGGGGACAGGAAAGAAAGTAGGGATATGTTAAATGAGGTGCAGTCTGTTGGGAGAGGGGATAAGACTAAAGAGGGCAGGAGGGGGGGGGGGGGGGATATCACAAGGAACATACATTTATACAAACAAGTAAAACAGCTAGAAGCATTCAGACAGAAAACTTGTGTGTGCAGTGCTTATGCCCACTGTTCAGTGTTGACGGATGGCAGATTACAACGATCGAGGGCTTGGGCAATGAAAAAGAAGGTTTTCACCCCATACAGCAGCGCATCGCTAAGGCCAATGGCTCTCAGTGTGGCTACTGCACTCCTGGCGTTGTCATGGCTATGTATGGGTAAGTGGACCATGTGATGGATGGCAAGGTGCTTTGGTGGCAAGATGCTTAGGCTGTGTGTGTGTTTTTTCATCACAGTTGGCAGTGACACTAAAGGGATGTATATATCACAATACTTCCTACAACAGTCTCTATCACTCAGAGTCCAGGCAAGATCAAGGGGAGGGAGGTAAGCTGGACTCTCACGAAAAAGCCCAGAAGAGATCAAGAGCAGGGAGGTGGTGCTGGGCTCGAGAGTTGGACTTCTTTTGCTTCAGTTGTTTCCCAACGGCAGAGCTATGGACATTGTCCTTGTGACTCTGTTCTGCATAGCAGTTGGGACAGCAATTGCATGGTTGCTGTGCTATGCTGGACAGACACTGCCTTAACATTCTGTTGTTCTGGCGGCAGTCCATGGCAGCCTTGGTCTTCCGGGTTGGCGCCTGTTTCAAGGTTTCACTCTTCTGCCCCCTTTTCCCACTCGTCCCCATCCCTAATAGGCCTTCTCGCCTCCACAGACGTTAAGCAACAAAGTCAACAATCTCTGCTCATGAGGACAAGGGATCACATGTGTTACATAGCAATAAAAGTTGTTCAGTAAGCTCTACAGAACTGGATGGGTACTAGCTCTTTTCACTCACATATGGACAGTGTGAGTGTACTTCTGAAAATAAGCGTGAGACTGTTTTGTGATTTTGTTTCCAATTGCAGCCTGCTGCATGAAAAGCCAGCACCAACGCAACAGGACATCGAAGACAACTTTGATGGGAACCTGTGTCGCTGCACTGGCTACCGTGCCATCCTTGACTCCATGAAAACATTTGGTGTGGACAGCAGTGCACAAGATGCTGGTGTGATTGATATTGAGGTTTGTGACGTAGTCCACCTATTTTTCTTTCTGTTAGTATTCTATTCTGGGGTCTTTACCCTGTGCTTTGCTGATACATTCTGACTGTCCTGGGTTGGGGGGGGGGGGGAGGGGGCATAAATGAATGAATGAATAAATGAAAAGTTGTACATCACCCATAAAAACTTCCACACAAAACCTTGCATGTTCACAGCACCAGATACACACAGTGCATACATACAAGAGAAGTGGACGTGTTATTATGGTCGTCCCTCACTTGTGCTGTATATATGTGGTGTGTAATGTGCTTTGCCTTGCCAAGCCTGTGACTTGTGTGGTCAGTTTTGTCTCATCAGTACCATGTTTTACCATCACTGCTGCCAACTTGTATTGTGATGGCCTGGGGCAAGGGCAGACACTGGCCCCTTCTGAATCCCTAACATCCTGGTGTTGAAATCAGTCCAAACAGAAAAAGGCTAGTTTAAGCAGATGGTTTGTTCTGCCTGATGATTTCACTCATCAAGCGATATCAGTTTGTGGAATATTATTCACAGGTTACTGTGTTTGGTTAAAACAGTTTTGTTCAACACGCTGTGGGATATTTGGCAGCGAAGTGTTTGGCATTACATCATTTTTCAAAAGTGCCAGAAAATGTCTCTTAGCTAGTCCTACAATTGGAAATTGTTCAATGTGTCTGTTTTTTTGTTTTGTTTGTTTGTTTATTTGTTGTTTTTTGTTGTTGTCTCAAGCTCTTTTATAATTAAATTGCATGTGGTTGTTTGGTTGGCTGTCTGGGCTGATCCAGGGTGATGGCCCTTTGGTTGGTTAGCTGTCTGGGCTGATGCAGGGTGATGGCCCTTTGGTTGGTTAGTTGTCTGGGCTGATGCAGGGTGATGGCCCTTTGGTTGGTTAGCTGTCTGGGCTGATGCAGGGTGATGGCCCTTTGGTTAAATGTCTGGGCTGATGCAGAGTGATGGCCCTTTGGTTGGTTAGCTGTCTGGGCTGATGAAGGGTGATGGCCCTTTGGTTGGTTAACTGTCTGGGCTGATGAAGGGTGATGGCCGTTTGGTTGGTTAGCTGTCTAGTGTCGTGCAGAGTGATGGCCCTTTGGTTGGGTCACTGTCTGGGCTGATGCAGGGTGATGGCCCTTTGGTTGGTTAACTGTCTGGGCTGATGCAGGGTGGTGGCCCTTTGGTTGATTAGCTATTTTGAGCATGTACCTTTGGTGGAGTTTATGTACCTTGCATTTACTCACATGCCAGCTGAGAGTTACCATAGGTGACTGAGGTCTTTGTTTTTGTGTTTGTGCTAATTAACTCCTTTGCTTGTTGATTCATAAATTTCAGGGTTTTCTGACTATCCTCAGTTTCTGCCTTTGTTCAGGATCTGAGCAGGAAGCTTTGCCCCAGCACAGGGAGGGTGTGCACTGGCAGCGGTCAACACGCCAACGGAGTTGCTGCTGATGGTGCAGCAGCCAATGGTGCAGCAGGTGACGGTCCTGGGGACGTGAATGGTGAGGTCCCCAGCGTGAAGCGGCTGCAGCTTCAGCTCAGCGATGCAGAGTGGATTCGCCCCATGTGTCTGCAGGAGTTGGGTGACGTGCTACGTGAACACCACAGTTCAAGAGTCAGGATGGTGTTTGGAAACACTGC
>OY757541.1:11424134-11433816 GCA_963584105.1 Alviniconcha strummeri | reverse complement strand
CCATCCTTCTCTTTCTTCCCCTCCCAACTCTATAACCCTCCCCCCTCTCTTTCCCACGTTCCCTCTCTTTCCCCTCTCTCCCTATCACCCATTTCCACCCCCCCTCTCTATCTCTCTCTCAGTTCTTTCGTCCTTTTACATCACACACACACACACACACACACACACACACACACACACACACACACACACACACACACACACACACAACACACACACACACACAGCACACACGCACGCACACACACACAACACATACACACACACACACACACATACACACACACACTACACCCCGCCCCCCCACCTAATTCGTCTCCCCCCCCCCCCCCCCCCCCCCCCTCCCCCCCGGCCTTCACAGTTCTTTCGTCATTTTACTAACAGTAAATAGATACTCCTTATCTCTCCCTTCGTCTATCTCTCCCCTTTCAGTTCTCTCATCCGGTTACATAATACCAAAACTGATACATGAATACCCCCCCCCCCCCCCCCACTTCTCCCACCATCCTCCTTCGTCTGTCTGTGCCCTTGCAGCTCTTCCGTCCTTTCACATAACATCAAAACAAATAACTATCGGCCATCTCTCTTTCGTCTCCCCTTTTCCCTTCACTTCTTTTGTCCAGTTATATATATACTATAGTTGGGGGCGGGGACTAGCTCAGTGGTTAGAGCGCCGGTCTGGAGCGGCGGAGAATTTTCTTCTCCAGGGTCAACTTTCTGTGCTGACTCTTACTTCGGTATCCGTTCCACCCCCGTGTTACCACAGTAACACGTAAAAGATCCCGGTCATTCTGCCAAAAGTACAGGTGGCAGGTTACAGCTAAACACGCATACACCTTAAGTATGTGGCTTTGCGTGAAGTGACATGATGCATGGTTGTATGGTGTATACAGAACGCGCCGAGATGGCAGCATTTCATGTGGCACCAGCCATGCCAGCGCTGTAAGTACACCACTTCGGTGGATATTCAAAAACGCGCTATAAAAAGCTGTTCACTCATGTAGAATCACATGCGAGCGCAGTGAGTCTGCTCGAGAGCGGAGAATAGCGCTATATAAAAGCGATCAATAATAATAATAATATAATAGGGAAGCCGGAAGAGCTCAGTGGTTAGAGCGTCGGACTAGTTGTTGTTGTTCTTGATCGCTTCATATATATATATAAAACGTTGTGTGTGTTTTTTTATGTTTTTTTTTTATTAGTATTTTTTTAATAGCGATATTTTCAGGTCTCGAGCTGACTCACTGTGCTCGCATGTGATTACACTCGTGATCGAAAGGCGGGGTGTTTTCTTCTCCAACGTCAACTTTCTGTGCTGACTCATTTCGGTTTCCGTTCCACCCCCGTGTTACGTAAAACATCCCGATCACTCTGCCAAACGTGCAAGTGACAGGTTACAGCTAAACATACATACACCCTACCTCTGTGGCTTTTAATGAAGCGACACTATACACTGGTGCACGGTCGAATAGTGTACACAGAACTTGCGCCGAGACGGCAGCAGTTTCACGTGGCACCAGCCATGCAACAACCAAAGAGCGCTGTCAGTACACCGCTTCGGTAGATATAAAAAATACGCGCTATAAAAAGGCTGCAGTCATTTATTCCCAATTTAGTGAGCCGGTTTGGCCTAGCGGTAAGGCGTTAGGCTGGTAAGCGGAAGCGCCTCGGTTCAATACCGCTTCGGCTCTCCTTTCTCTTCAAAAAGGTTGTGGTTTGTGGACATCGTCTTGTGACTTTGTCCATCACTTCCTACTGAAACATTAAAATGGCTCTCATTGCTGCCCATCTTAATGCAGGAATCATTGTGGTGGTGACAGTGTAGGATAGGTATATAATCTCCCTCTCCCCTGACCTCCATAACCCCTCCCCCCCCCCACTTCTCCCCGTCCCTAATAAGCCTTACGGTTTCTGTGGACGTTAAACACCATGCTTACTTACTTACTATTCCCAATCAAGTGGACATGAGCGCAGTGAGTCTGCTCCAGGGCAGAGAACAGCGCTGTATAAAAGCGACTAATAATAATAACACCACAATAAAATAAATCAGAAACAAATGCACAGATAAGGCTGGTGACTCACCCGCGGCCCACGATGAGCCTGAGCGCGTCCAGGTGGCCGTTGTGCGCCGCCCACATGACGGCCGTCATCCCGTCCTCGTCCGCCGTGTTGAGGTCTCGCTTGGTGGCCTGCTGCAGGACATCCAGGTACCCGTCCTTGGCCGCGTTGATGTAGCGCTCCGCCATCGCCCTCGTCTGGTAGCTCATCCTTGCTCCCTTTCAGTCCTGGCTTCACCGGGGACAATAGTATATGTATATATATCCCTTAACGGGGGACGATGCTGTCTTTACAGGAGAAGAGACGTTGTTGTCTTCACAGGAGACGAGACGATGCTGTTTTTACCGGAGACAATGCTCCCTTCACAGGAAAAGAGACGATGTTTTCATCACAGACGATGCTGTATTCACAGGAAAAGAGACGATACTCTCTTCACAGGAGACGATGCTCTCTTCACAGAGGACGATGCTGTCTTCACAGGAAAAGAGACGATACTCTCTTCACAGATGACGACGTTTTCTTCACAGAAGACGATTCTCTCTTCACAGGAGACAATGATCTCTTCACAAGAGACAATGCTCTCTTCACAGGAAAAGAGACAATGCTTTCTTCACAGGAAAAGAGACGATGCTTTCTTCACGGGAGACAATTATCTCTTCACAGAGGACAATGCTCTCTTCACAGGAAAAGCGACGATGTTCTCTTCACAGGAGATGTTCTCTTCACAATGATATCTTCACAAAGGACAATGCTTTCTCTTCACAGGAGACGACGCTCTCTTCACAGGGAAAAATAACAACGACTCTCTTCGAAAATGATAACGGCTCTAGAAGTTCTACTCTCTGCAGTTGTAAGACTGAAGGAACCTCACGTCGATGATTGACACGAGAAGCCGTGGTCTTCTGTGGACATCAGTCTTTTCGCCTCCTGCGGGCACGTTTCCGACTGAAGCAATACAGTACAATATAGCTTACTACTACCGCCTTTGGAGAGAACAGCACGCTGCTCTTCAGTGACAGCTAAAAGGCCATAGCAGTCCACCCCCTCGGGAAGAACAGTTAGGCCATTCAGTGACTTTCCAAACGTCCTGTCACCAACACAACACATTACATACGCACATTAATCCGTTGACATGCGGTGGCCTGAGTATTGTAGTATCCCCTCAGCGCAGCGAGGAAGTACCGTAATCTGAATCGGGCGAAATACCCCACCGAGGATCATAAATCCGCAGTTATTGCGGAAGGAGTTGCAGTGTGGCTGGGTGCGTGCTGTCGGGTGGTCGATCGGTTTGTCCCAAAAGGTCTCGTTCCGCTGTCCTCGTCAAAGGGACGAGACTTAAGATCCCTCCCGGTGAACTGCCTCACGTCGCCTGCACAGCAAGAAGAGTTCCTTAGTTGATGCTTTGAGCCTAGTTAGCCGCATAGGGTTATATCAGGGCTAACAGCAAGACGAAAAACAGAAGAAAACACACACATACACGCGCGCGCGCACGCACACGCACACACACACACCACACACGCACGCACGCAAGCACGCACACACACACACCACACGCACGCACGCACGCACGCACACACGCACGCACACGCGCACGCACGCGCACACACATACAAACCACACACAAAAACAGCGATCACACACACACACACACACACACACACACACACACACACACACACACACACACACACACACACACACACACACACACACACACACACACACACACACACACACACACACACACACACACACACCACAAAATCAGCGATCAGTTCTGGCCAAACCTCAATGAGAACTAACACTCCAGTCATCGGAGGTTTGCGCTGAGGCTGGGTGGGTGGGTAGGTAGGTGTGGCCGGTCGGTCGGTCTGTCACTGTCCCACAAGTCCTTTGCCTCTGCTGTCCTCGTCAGGACTCGAGACCTATCTGTCACAGTGAACTACCTAAGCTGCGATTGCGCCACTCCAGTTGATACCCCGGTGCATGCGCAGCCCCTCAGACCGCCCCGTTCGGGTTGGGGCCGCGATAACACAATTGTTCTGCAGGAAACGTCTTTTCCTGGGACGACTTAAAGGCTCGATTGGCCGGGCGATAAAAACACTCCCTTATCGACCGGCTGGGCCAGGCTGCATGACAGCTAGGACACTGAAGCTGTTTCACACAGAGCGCTTATTGGGCCTGGGTTTTGTGTCGTGGTCACCGCCCAAGGCCCATGCGGTTTGGGCTGTTTGCTGTGTCCGTCTGACAGCTGGGTCGGTGAGGAGGTACGCAGCTCGAACACAGCGCGATTCTGTTCGATCGAGTGGGTAACGAAAAGGGCAGAAACGTCCTAAAAACAAATCAATAAGCCAATATTTTTGCTGTCGTTTTTTGGTGTGTTTCACTATTGCTTTGCTTACTCTTCAACGTGGGACAGCGATCACCGAGACGAGTTTTAGTAAATGAACAGAAAAACAAAAATATTTGGGACCGAATTTTGCCGTCAAAATCCGACGAGTCACAACACGCACAACAACCCAGTCTTCTATTATCACAACACGGACAACGAAACAGTCCAAAGAACGTAACGTGCCTTTAGAATATTAGCAAAACTCGCAAGAAACCAATCACAAAACGCACAACAACCTAATCAGAAAACCCACAACTAAACAGTCCCAAAACGAAACTTGTCTTCAATTACAGACCACTCAGGAACGGAACTTACTTTTCAAATCAAAAAATTAATTTGCTAGGTAGGAAGCAATCGGAGGGACGATTACGCTGCTGTCGGGTCACAAAATACACACACACACACACACACACACACACACACACACACACACACACACACACACACACACACACACACACACACACAGCTATAGAACAAAACTTGCTTCAAGTCACAAAACGCCACAGTCCTTTAGTGAGTCTCAAGTGAGCCACAACGAAATAGTCCACTTGCCTTTAAGTGAGTCTAAATAAAACAGTCCAACGAAACAGCCCACTTGCCTTGAAATGAGTCACAACAAAACAGTCCAACGAAACAGCCCACTTGCCTTGAAATGAGTCACAACAAAACAGTCCAACGAAACAGCCCACTTGCCTTGAAATGAGTCACTACAAAACAGTCCAACGAAACAGCTCACTTGCCTTGAAATGAGTCACAACAAAACAGTCCAACGAAACAGCCCACTTGCCTTGAAATGAGTCACAACAAAACAGTCCAACGCAGGCTGTACGCAAGACATCTTGTCTTGAAGTGAGTCACAGCAAAACAGTTTAACCTAATAGTCCACTACCTTCAAATGAGTCACAACAAAACAGTCCAACCTAATAGTTCACTTACCTTCAAGTGAGTCACAACAAAACAGTCCAACCTAATAGTCCACTTACCTTCAAGTGAGTCCAAACAAAACTAGTCTAACCTAATAGTCCACTTACCTTCAGGTGAGTCACAATAAAACAGTCCAGCGTAATAGTCCACCTACTTACAAGTGAGTCCCAACAAAACAGTTCAGCCTAATAGGACACTTACCTTCAAACGAGTCACAATAAAACAGTCCACTTGCCTTCAAGTGAGTCCCAGCAAAACGTCCAGCCTAATAGTCCACTTGCATTTACGCGAGTCACGACAAAACAGTCCAACACAACACGCAACAGCAGTCCAACCTAACAGTCCACTTGCCTTCAAGTGAGTCACAATAAAACAGTCCAACGAAGCATTCCACCTGCCTTCAAGTGAGTCACAATAAAACGGTCTATTTGCCTTAAGTGAGTCACAATAAAACAGTCCATTTGCCTTAAGTGAGTCACAATAAAACGGTCTATTTGCCTTGAGTCTCAGCGCAATAGTCCACTTGCCTTCAAGCAAGTCGTAAAGACAGTCCAAGAACGAAACTTGCCTTCTAGTCACAAACATTAATGTCCAACAAAACGGCCCAAGAAAGAAACTTGCCTTCAAGTCACAAACGTTAATATCAAACAAAACAGCCCGAGAACGAAACTTGCCATCAAGTCACAAACATTAACGTCCAAAAAGAAAAGAAAAAAAAAGACCAAGAACGAAAGTTGCCTTCAAGTCACAAACGTTAACATCCAACAAAACGGCCCACGAACGAAACCTGTCTTCAAGTCACAAACATTAACATCCAACAAAACAGCCCAAGAACGAAACTTGCCTTCGAGTCACAAACTGTCCAGCAGAACAGTCCAAGGATTTACAGCTCCCATCGTTCAGACGGACGTGTCCACTCGGTGGTTAGAAAACTCCTTCGCTGGACTCCTCCAGGTCTTTACATCGAACTCGTTCAGTGTTTCTGACCACAGTGGAGGACTGTGTGGATGGAAGCCGCGATCAGGCACAACACTGCCCCGATGGTAGGTCGACGCTCCATCTCGCCATCAAACACGGACAATCTATTCACCAACACTGCTGATGAAAGGTTTGAAGTCCCGAATTACGACCAGTCGAGTCTTTTGTCCGTTCAAGTCACTGGAGGCTGTTCTTCGGAGTCATACTAATTTGTACACCACAGAGGAGGATGTATTGTGTTCACACACACACACACACACGCGCGCGCGCGCGCACATGTATACACACACGGCGCGGAAAACCTGTGTTCGCTGGTCTGGCAAAGTGGTACACAGGTGTGTATTTATAAAGTCCCTCGGGTAAAAACAATTGGAAGTTGACGAGCAGCGGGGAGACACCGAAGCGAGAGAGAGAGAGAGAAGAGGTGTGTGTGTGCGTGTGTGTAGCGTGGTGTGGCTGTAAACGTGAGATATCGACAACAGTGATCAGCGTGTCGCGTGCTGGGCTCGCGGTCCCCACCTGGGTCTGCTTTGCTCCATACTCTATACCTGCACTTCGCTCGCACAGCGCCAGGCGCACCTTACTGAGTCTGTTGTCTGTCTGCGTGCACGTTTGATGCATGCTTGTCAGTCTCACCACCGTCTTTCTCTCTGCGTCTGCATGTCTGTCGGTCTCCCCATGTCTTTCCCACTGTCAGTCTTTCTCTTTGTGTCTCCCTGTTTGTCAGCATCTCTCTCTCTCTCTCTCTCTCTCTCTCTCTCTCTCTCTCTCTCTCTCTCTCTCTCTCTCTCTCTCTCTCTCTCTCTCTCTCTCTCTCTCTCTCTCTCACATGTTTGTCAGTCTCCTCCGTCTTTCTCATCGTCCGTCTTTCTCTCCGTGTCTGCATTTCTGTCAGTCTTACCGTTTTTCTCACCCCCCCTTCCAGCAGTGGGATACTGCGTACGCAGAAATTAACGCCCCCCCCCCTTCCCCCGTTTCACAGAGAACTGACGAATGTTCTCACTTTAAAGCTTGGAATAGGTCAGATTATAACCATGCATGCTTCGCCCACTGCCAGGAATTTCTTCCTTGTCCTCAGTCATTTTACCCCCCCCCCCCCCCCCCCCGGTCCATTCATCTTCATTTTTCCAAATACTCTACCTACTTGTGTGCCCGCGGAATAAAATAAATCACCCTGCTCAAAGTCACAAACGATTTAAGCAGGTTCCCGTGCTGAGCGAGTACGTAATATGACTAGGTGTCAAAATATGTGTTAGTGTGCATTGACAGATAAATGGTTGGTTTTTAGCGCTGTAACAGTGAATAAGACAAACTTGTCATTTAGTGACTTGTGTTTTGAACTGGTGTAAAATAATTTTGAATGTGTGATTCGTGACCCTATGCGGTTGATTGGATGTTAAAATCCAAAAAAAAACTAAGTAACTCTGTGTGTCTGTCTCTGTCTGTCTCTGTCTGCCTATCTGTCTCTGTTTCTCTCTCTCAGTCTCATTCTGCATGTCTGTCTGTCTCCCGCTCTCTGTAGCAAATCTAAAACAGAACGAGGCCCAAAGCGCTCGTGCAGAATCAACAAACAAGGGAGTTAATTAGAGATCGAAATACGTATCACAAGCACAACAACAAACATCTAAGTCGCCTACGGTAACTCATCTGGCATGCGTGCAAATACAATATGTGTCTACTTTTGACGATGTATCTCTGGTGGAATTTATGTACCTTATAATTACACACAGGTGAGAGTTCAGGTTTTTGTTGTTGTACTTGTGTTATGTATTTCGAGTGCTAATTAACTCCCTTGTGTGTTGATTCCCCCTAGGCCCTCTCGGTTTCTGCGTGTTTGTCATTCCCCTCCGCTTTCTCACCGTCCGTATTTATCTCTGTGTCTGTCTGCAACAGTGCACGTCCCTCAGTCAGTCTCCCTGTCCTTGTCTCTTTCTGTAGGTTGTGTGCATGTTGGTGAGTCTCCCTGTCCTTGTCTCTATCTCTCTGTACGTGTCTGCATGTTGGTCAGTCTCCCTGTCCTTGTCTCTTTCTGTAGGTTGTGTGCATGTTGGTGAGTCTCCCTGTCCTTGCCTCTTTCTCTCTGTACGTGTCTGCATGTTGGTCAGTCTCCCTGTCCTTGTCTCTTTCTGTAGGTTGTGTGCATGTTGGTGAGTCTCCCTGTCCTTGCCTCTTTCTCTCTGTACGTGTCTGCATGTTGGTCAGTCTCCCTGTCCTTGTCTCTTTCTGTAGGTTGTGTGCATGTTGGTGAGTCTCCCTGTCCTTGCCTCTTTCTCTCTGTACGTGTCTGCATGTTGGTCAGTCTCCCTGTCCTTGTCTCTTTCTGTAGGTTGTGTGCATGTTGGTGAGTCTCCCTGTCCTTGTCTCTTTCTCTCTGTACGTGTCTGCATGTTGGTCAGTCTCCCTGTCCTTGTCTCTTTCTCTCTGTACGTGTCTGCATGTTGGTCAGTCTCCCTGTCATTATCTCTTTCTCTCTGTAGGTGTCTGCGTGTTGGTCAGTCTCCCTGTCATTGTCTCTCTTTTTCTCTGTACGTTTCTGTATGTTTGTCAGTCTCCCTGTCCTTGTCTGTGAGTCTCTTTTTCTCTGTACTTTTCTGTATGTTTGTCAGTCTCCCTGTCCTTGTCTGTGAGTCTCTTTTTCTCTGTACGTTTCTGTATGTTTGTCAGTCTCCCTGTCCTTGTCTGTGAGTCTCTTTTTCTCTGTACGTTTCTGCATGTTTGTCAGTTTCCCTGTCCTTGTCTGTGAGTCTCTTTTTCTCTGTACGTTTCTGCATGTTTGTCAGTCTCCCTGTCCTTGTCTGTTTCTCTCTATACGTGTCTGCATGTTTGTCAGTCTCCTTGTCCTTGTCTCGGCGTCTCTTTGTCTCAGTACACGTCTGCATGTTTGTCAGTCTCCCTGTCCTTCTCTCTTTCTCCCTCTACGTGTCTAGAGGTGTGCCAATCTCCTTGTCCTTGTCTCTGTCTCTGTACGCGTCTGCGTGTTGGTGAGTCTCCCTGTCCTTGTCTCTTTCTCTCTGTACGTGTCTGCATGTTTGTCAGTCTCTCTCTCTCTGTCTCCGTCTGTGCGTGTCTGCATGTGTGTCAGTCTCCCTGTCCTTATCTTTCTTTCTGACAAGGCGTTAGGCTGCTTACAAGAGGACGACGTCCAGTTGGATTTTCAGGTTCGATTCTAAAGTTCGATTTCTCATGTATTTATTTATCAATGACATTTTACCCCGATGTTTGCTGTTGTTGTAATTTAATGATGTTTCATGATTGGCTTGAATGTGTGACGAGTGTACTTGGCACCATGAAAAAATCCTAGTGCAGTTGCATTGACACTCGGTAATA
>OY757541.1:11337735-11421434 GCA_963584105.1 Alviniconcha strummeri | reverse complement strand
CCAAACTCGAACAAATGGTTAGAGAGAGAGAGAGGTGGGCGGGGGGAGGGGGGGGGGGGGCAGACAGACAGACAGAGAGACAGACAGAATGACGGACGGACAAAGAGACACACAGAGGAAGCAAGACACAAACAGGGAGAAGAGAAAGACACGGAAGCCGTCGCGCCACTGACAGCACGGTTATCGTCATGGTTGCCTGGGCATTTTATTAAAAAGACACGGAAGCTGTCGCGCCACTGACAGCACGGTTATCGTCATGGTTGCCTGGGCATTTTATTAAAAAGACACGGAAGCTGTCGCGCCACTGACAGCACGGTTATCGTCATGGTTGCCTGGGCATTTTATTAAAAAGACACGGAAGCTGTCGCGCCACTGACAGCACGGTTATCGTCATGGTTGCCTGGGCATTTTATTAAAAAGACACGGAAGCTGTCGCGCCACTGACAGCACGGTTATCGTCATGGTTGCCTGGGTATTTTATTAAAAAACACGGAAGCTGTCGCGCCACTGACAGTGCACGTGACATTCATTTCTTCGTTTTCTTTCAGCACTGATATAATTGTCATGGTTGCCCGGGCATTATATTAAAAATTAGTTCTCTCTCTCTCTCTCTCTCTCTCTCTCTCTCTCTCTCTCTCTCTCTCCTCTCTCTCTCTCTCTCTCTCTCTCTCTCAGTGTCTGTCTCTGTCTCTTTCTGTGTGTGTGTGTGTGTGTGTGTGTGTCTCTCTCTGTCTCTGTCTGTCTGTCTGTCTGTCTGTCTGTCTGTCTGTCTGTCTCTGTCTCTGTCTCTCTCTCTCTCTGTTTCTCTGTTTCTGTCTGTTTGTCGGTCTCTCTCCCTCTAATTTAAGTAATGTTGTCTTCTGTGACGTGGTAATACTATATGCTTAGCCACTATTATCTCATCATAGAAATAAAATACGCGGTTAAGCATATACAACATCACAGAAGACAACATCACATAAATCATTGCGTACTTTAAAAACCTTGTATCATATCAACATATATCTGCCCTGTTATTCAGCGGCCCAGACGCGGGCCAGAACGGCGGGGTGCAGGCAGCCAGCAACCGCAAGCAGAACTTCATCAAGACGCTGACGCTGGCCATCCGGGGCACGAAGGCGCCGCGCAAGACGTCTGCGTCCTCGGGCAAGACCTACTCGGTCATCGCGGGACTCAGCCAGACCACGGGGGCACGGGGCGGCGTGGCCAAGCGCATCAACAGGCGGGAGGTCAACGGCACGGGGGACGGGGACGGCGCCGACTTCAAGATCAGCGACGTGGACGAGACGGGCAAGCGGACTCTTCGCTCCCTGTCGGCCGCCCAGGGCGTGCGCAGCCTGACGTCCGATGTGATGTATCTGTCCGGGCCAGCGCGGAGACAGCGCCGCCTCCGCCGACATCAGCACGTCCAGGCCCGCCGTCTACGAGGTCTTCGGCGGCAACAGCCGCGCCACCGTCTACAGGGCCAAGTCCGAGTCCGACCTGCTCGACTCCGGCGTCGACAGCATCTTAGGGGACGACGACGACGACGAGAACGCGCCGGGGATCTTCAACCGGCCCGGGTTCGGAAGACGGCGTTCCTGACGGGCAGCAACTTCCTCAACACGCTGCCGTCTTTCGACACCCAGCTGGACGGAGGAGGAGGGGGCGACGACGGCGCTGCCGCCAGATCAAGCCTCAACGGCTTCCCTCCTCAGCTCAACGGCGACATCGGGGCCAGCGAGGCCGTGCACGACGTCCTCGGGGAGGACGCCAGGGGCTCGTGGCGCGGGGCCAAGGAGCTGCCGTGGGACCAGGAGGAGGTGGACACTCTGGACGACGACGACGAGGGAGCGACGTCCTCGGCCCTGGAGACGTTCCTGTGGTCGGCGGGGCTGGAGGGCTACCTGCACAAGTTCCTGCAGGAGAAGGTGGACATGGACGTGTTGGTCAAGATGTCCGACATGGACCTCAAGGAGATTGGCGTGCCCTTCGGTCCTCGCAAGCGACTCCTGGAGGCCATCAAGCGGCGTCTGGACGTGCTGTCTCTACCCAAACACATGACCGACTCCTTCTTGTGAGTGCAGGGACTCGATCGCACCCTGGTTGCCTGCTCCAAGTCACCCGAAGAAAAGAGAGAGAAAATGTCGTGACATAACCCCCTGTGCCTGGCTCGAGTCACCTAGGTGGATTTCTCGGTATGGGGTAACCACCAGCATTTCCGCGAAAACAAGAAATCACTCTTCTGGTGCTCTGTAGAATCCATTGGCCAGGGGAGGTAACACTCGTGTGTACTGACGACGAACGGAACTACGGAGAGACTGGTCCGCTGGTTTAAAAAAAGAAAGAAAAAAGAAGCCTATATATATACTTAGCCTCTATCAGTGGCTTCACTCTTGAGTGTGGCCGAAGGTACCATTTGTGAATTTGCATCAAGTCTGAGGCTGATACTAATGATCGAAACCTTTACCAGCTTCAAAGTACTTTATTGATCAGTCTGAAAAAAAGAGAACCCTTCTCCTTGTATCGATTTATTTCTTTACTGACAAATTGGTTCAGCGCCATAAAAGGGAGAGAGAGGCAGAAAGAAAGAAAAAAGGGGGGGAGGGGGTGGGGTTGAATGATTCCATTTCAATCCTGGAGATGGGAACTTAAAAGGCGTGTACTTTGGGACATTGACTTTCTGCTGGCAACAGAAGTGCGCGGAAATGTGTGATTGCACATGTTCAATAAGGATTTGTATATGCACCGCTTTTGTCGCTAGTCAAGTCAGACTTAGGACCTATACGGCGCACAGCAGTGGTTACATGTAGGCTGCACGCCGATGACTTGCTGCACGAGGACAAATAACATGCAACAGGTTGCACTTCCCTGTGCGAAAGGCAGTAGCGAGCCGCTTATGCAATGCAAAACTTCTAGATGATGTGAACTAGACTAAACTTGAACTTGTGCGGTCATGGAGTTCTGAAGCCCTGTTGTTCGCCGTTCTAAACTTGTGCTGAGGTTTTGAGAATGTGGGGCAAGCGCAGCTTCAATGTTACTGTTGTTATCGATTTCTCGTCGTTGACACCCCGCCATATGTCATAGCAGCCTCAGCTCCGACGCACATGAACTGCTGCTTCGGGAGCAGGCCACGGTCACATGAAGCATGGGGGGCTGGGTCTTGTACCCTTGCGGGCCTGGCGTCGTTTGGTGCTCAGATCCTCAGCTCAGGCGCCGCTTCTCGGAGTTCTGTGCTTCCTTGAGTGCTACCGGCTAGACGCCAGGCGTGAGCTGGGTCTTCTACACTTACGGGCCTGGCGGTGTTTGGTGGAGCTGAGGTTCTTAATTCAGGCTCTCCCTTTCCAAGTTCTTTGTTCACTTGAGTGTTGCCAGGTGGAAGACAGGCTTGAACTGGTCTTGTACCCTTACGGGCCTGGCCTTGTTTGGTGCTGAGGTCCCAAGTTCAGGTGTCGCTTCTCCGAGTTCTCTGCTTCCTTCAGTGCTGCCAGGTAGAAGACAGGTTTGGGCTGGTCGTCTACCCTTGCCGTCCTGGCGTTGTCTGATGCTGAGGTCCCAAGTTCAGGTGTCGCTTCTCCGAGTTCTCTGCTTCCTTCAGTGCTGCCAGGTAGAAGACACGCTTGGGCTGGTCGTCTACCCTTGACGGCCTGGGGTTGTCTGATGCTGAGGTCCCAAGTTCAGGTGTCGCTTCTCCGAGTTCTCTGCTTCCTTCGGGACTATCAGCCACAGGCTAGGCGCTTCGGTTCCAATAGAGTGCTACGTACGGCTAGAATGTATGCTCTCCTGAACACTAGGTGGGCTGCTCCGAAGGGACAAACTGAAGGGAGACTAACTTTGAAAAAGATGTTGTCGAGCTAGTCCTAATACTGAGACATACAGAAGTTCGGATTTCTTGCCGTGCCACTGAACGGTGCATCATCAATCAACCTGTTGCCCAAACTGAAGCATGCTATTGCTGTTGCTGCTACTGCTTTTGATTAGTCAAAGAGTGGTGACCATCAAGTTAAGGCCTAAGCAAAAGTGTTACAGACAGACTGTGCTGTAGTAAGTGGTGAGCATCCGATCTACATGCTGGACCGAGGAGACTGTAGTCTGTAGACTGGAGTTTACACGCTAACTGGACTGCCACTGATTGGTCAGGAGTGAGAAATACCCTATGTAAGCATATGAACTGGGGCTGTATGCAAAGATACCGAGCATCAAATAAGTGACTCGCCTTGTTCTGATAGCTGATTTTGTGGCTTGCTGACCGACTCTCCCATGTACGTAACAAAATGGAAGAGAACTGCGTTTCAGTTTACATACATGTTTTCAAGAGAACCACGTTTTAGTTGTAGAGACTGTGCTCTCTTGGTGTTTCAATTTCCATGTACGTATTTTCAAGAAAATGTACACTTTTGGTGTTATGGTTAAAGCGGTGCGAAGGTACGGCATATGTCTATGCAAGCATAGATTTTCATAATTATCACATGGAATGGTTATCCCCCCTGTTCAGCATTCCTTATTCTTTTTCAAGATTTCATTGGTGGTAGTTTCCTTGTATTTCCTCGGTAATACGCATGTCTGTACTATAACGTTTGACATTCTGTAACATTAAAGTTCGTGATCGAGAAAAAAACCCACAGATGTAACCTGTTTTCAACACGAATAATAAAACACTGGCTCCAGAAATTGTATATATTTGATTTATTTTTATTTTTTTATTTTATTTTTTATGGAGCTTATGATTGAGAAACTATTATCTTTCTGGGTCAAGAAATTCCATATAACAAAAACAATGAAGTTCGAGACTCAAGTTTCTGTTTTTGCAACATGATGTCTTAAATATATACTGAATATTGCAGCTCCGTTAAAAAATGTATATGTGACTTTAACACTGCTATTGAAGTTCTGCGTCCTTAACTGGTCCTGATTACTGCTTCTGGATGAAAAATAAAATGGGTACAATGGGATATGGTATTTACATAGAGCTCAGTGCACTGTACAAGATTCAAATATTTATAAACTACATCCACGTTGAGACACCTTAAGCAAAAAATGACAATAACAATGACTACAACTTGTACAAGCAATTCACGTGGAAATAACAAAGCTTCTAGAAATGCAATTCACACAGAACTGAGACTTCCAGAGATTTTCTTTTCTTCTCAGACATCTTTAAAGAAGTTAGGCTAGGGAGTTCATTGTCGCTAAAACATGTTTTTGTTTAACAAGAAGAGGAAATCAAAACAAAAATTTGATCAAAGATTTTGTTCCTAAATCCTTCGTGTGTTTTTTTGTGTGTTTTTTCGGGGGGGGGGGGGGGGGGGGTAATCATTTTAATTTCTAATTGAGTTTCGTGAGTAACGCTTAGCAGGACTGGTTTCACATAACAACGGCAATTGTCCTAACGGGTCCGTGTTTGCGAGCACCGCCTCTTTGATATCGGACACAAAAGTTACGTGCTCACGTCGCTTGAGAAACAGGATCAAGGAAGACGCGTGTGGCGCTAGCCAGCCGTGCCGTGTCACCTGACACCGTTTTCTACATCCAGTCCCGCTAACCGTTACTGACCAAAGTTGGATTCTGAACTGAAAGTATAATCTACGGGCATTTTAAAACACTCCGCGATGTGAAGTTGTCGGTTGTTTTTTTTCTCTTGTACTTGTTGGAGAAAAGCCGGCTTCCTTGGACAAAACGTGTTTTGAGCTTAGTTCTGGCCTTTAGAGACGGGTTGTTTTCAAGACCTGAGCCTTTTGCGGTGGGGGAGAGGGGGGGGGGGGGGGGGGAGGTTACTGCCGTTGACCTTTAGAGGTATTAGCCTTCTAAGAATATATTTTATCCATACGTGAGAAGAGTTGCCACGTACTACTGGAGCTGTTTTTATCACCATGAGGGTCATGCTGTGTTTATTTATTTGTTTGAACATCCTCTCTCTCTCTCTCAATAAATAATAATTATTTATTTTTAAAGAAAGAAAGAAAGAAAAAAATGTTGCTGCCGTATTTAAACAGTTCCGAGAATAAACCAGTTGTCATGTGAAGAAGGCAGATTTTATTGTTTATTTATTCTGTTATATATACCCAGTCAGTTACATCAGCCAGATTGAACTTCATGTATGCTAAATAAAGAACACATTTTAAATAGCACATGATAGAAAACCGCTCTAGTTCATTTAACGTCAGACATTTGATTGCAGCTGTTTTTCTGTGGTTAGGTCTACTGCCATTGACCTTTAAAGGTACTAGCCTTCTGAAAAGAATCATTTAAAAAACAAAACAAAAACCATACCTCAGAAGCGTTTTGTAGTATGCATTTGCTTGGACAGAATTTGATCATCCTGTGGTGACCTTGTGCTGTTGACATGACGGTAAAAGCTAGTTACTAACTTTTTACCCGAACAAGTACATTCGAAGAGACCAAAATAAGAATCATAAATCAATGTTTTAAAATTGCTGCGAGTGACATCAAACACTAGCCTTCCAAAGGCGTGCTTTATCCAACGTGTAGATTAGAAAACATCCAAATGAGAACTTGAACGTTTTAAAAATTGCCCCCAGGTTTGATCAGTTTGTATTTAGAAACTGATTTTGTTTTGTGTAAGATATTCTATCGTTCTTAACATATATAAAAATGAATTGTTTTTGCAAACAAATGAATGTCGCATAGTATGTAGTTCTCCTGGAAACTGCATGACAGGAAATCTAAACACACACACATCCCCCAAATACTTACCGAGTAATTTTGTGTAGAATTTCCTACGTGTAGTTTGCAGAAACTGAGGCTATGTGCTCTCCGGCCTCAGAAAGGCTTAGTCCGTGCCGTCCCAAATTTAGAAACTAAGTTACCTGAGTGGCGGAATCAGAATCGCAAAACACCGTCAAGTGTCACGGGTCACCTGTCGCATTCTGCGGACTTTTTAGGTTTGGCCTCGCGCGGTGCTAGCACCGGGTCTTTGGCCGGTGCAGAGAAAAGAAGGGGGAAAAACTCGTTTTCTAAACTACATACGAATATGCGCAAATTACGTATAATATGGTTAAGTAGCATTTTAAAGCAAAATCCTAAACATTCAGTTTTGATTTTGCTCTCTTCTACCCATTGAATAAAACATGTCTTAAGGGGGCTAGGTTCTTTCCTTATTTCATTTCAGGACATTCAGATTAAAATGAAAGCCTACTGACTTGCAAAACGCAGCCACGACGCTATCAAGGGGAGACAATTGTGAGCTGATCAATGCTAATGACAAGCGCTCGATTCTGGCGTAAGTTTATTTTCCTAGCGTTACACCTGGCGCTCACTGCCGAGATGATGTATTGCTGAACAGAAAGCGAGCCGGATTAAATAACAATCACCAGTGTAGTCATAAGCGTATCCGGGGCTACGATCGCACATAAAATCACGCCACAGTGTCTTGCTTATGATGACGAAACTTCAACACGAACTAAAAATGATTTAAATTTCTCGCGCAGATCTGCCCCTTTTTCACCAATCATGTTGTTTCTTCTCTCTCTCTAACTCCTTCTCCTCTCTCAGTTCTCTTCAACACAGGCGCTTGACAACGGTCGTATTTATCTGTACAAAATTAGCAATTGCTGACACATTGTCCGGTGACACAACTACGGACAATCGATTAACCTATTTCAAGCCTGTGCCCTCCTTCAGTCTGTCAAGCTCCAGTATTACGCGTATACGGGATCGGGAAAGTAATATTTTCAGCCTGATACCCGTGGCTGTCTCATGCTATCAATAAGGCTAAACAGAGAGAGCGAGGGTAAATATGAGTGTAAATATTGTCATATTACACTACGTAAAAAACACTTGTATACAGTTGTATAAAAACCTGTTCCCTTTGCGGGGGGGGGGGGAGGGGGGGGGGGGACGCATATATATACCCTGACGTTTTTTTCATCTCCTGTTTATGTACAGAATGTGTGGGAATGATAACGGTTGTACCTGTTGCTCATATCTGTATATATTCAGAACTATGGATATGAACTTCTGATACAATCAAATTAAGTAACAGCTTGATGAAGAATAAAGTCATATTTTGATACTAGTGTCTTTTTGTCTTTACTTTTTCAGTTGTGCTCTCCCATTGTGTGAGCATGTTTGCATGGTGCGTGTGTGTACATGTGTGTCGGATGCAGATTGTTGAAGTAGAGTCATGAGAGCAACATCAATAAATCATGCACATAGGGTAACAACCACACAAGCTGTGTGGATTTAGGTAATAATATACTTGAGAGACTTCCTCCAGATCTCAGTTTTCCATGTGTCATTCCTTCTCCTTTATGCTTTATGTGAAAGATAATTTTTTTATTACAGTAGCTGCTTGAAAGAGTGAAGCTGAATGCATCTTGCACAGATTGGATGTAAAACATTGCATGAGCTCACAGCTGTAAATATGGCCTCTTTGATAAATTCATTGTTTATGGTCAGTAACAGCAGGTCCCAATGAAGTAATTATGACATGCACTTAGAATACACCAGGCACATGAATTAGAAAAGAATAAGTCAACAATCCAAAACTGCACACAGACGTAAACTTACCAGCTAGGACACACATCATTAGACATTTGAAGTTAGTTAACCAGTAATTGGATTTTGATGTCATTGAGCCATTTATGTATCACAATCACTGACCTTCACTATGCAGGGTGGTCTGTGTGCATTGATTCATGCACACGTGTGTGTATGCATGGATGAGTTTTGACATACCCAAAACCAAGACAGATGCATGTGTGCATGCATGGGCGAGTTTTGACATACCAAAAACCAAAACAGATGCATGGGTGTGCATGCATGTGCTTCTGTGTGTGCTTGCTCTGTGAGTGTGAGTGTGTGACTGAGAGAGAGAGAAAGAGGGAGAGTGTGTGTGTGTGCGTGTGTGTGTGTGTGTGTGTGTGTGTGTGTGTGTGTGTGTGTGTGTGTGTGTGTGTGTGTGTGTAAGTTTAAAGAACAATGCAAAAGCAATCAATTAAGTCACAAAATGTATTTTGCAGACAAAAAGCATGCTTGGCATGGAGCTATGTTTTTGTCTAACAATTTCACATTGATAGCATTTCAGTTGAAAGGAAAGTCAACAATTTTATACAGAGTGGAATGAATAACATGAAAGAGACAGACACAGAAGAAGGTTGACTGCAACTTTAAACTGGCATGTACACACAGGTACTGAGAAACTATCTCAAAAACCTTGCAAAGAACATTATCAATGCTCAGACCACTCACATTCAAAATATGAAAATGCAGCTCTTTTTTTTTACCTCCATGCTTTTCAGTGACTTCTAGTAACCTTCACTGATAGTCATTACAACAGGTACCAACAAGTAATCCTCAGAAAAGGTTACCACCATGCAATGTTTGAAATATTTCACTTCATTCAACAGTGTCCGGAAGAAAACAATGCCAGCAATAAGAATTAATGTTTGGCGAAGCCTGGAAATGTGGGGAGTATTTCCCTTGATTACATGCAACAACTGTTTTTCAACATGTCATGCATGTTGTGTATGTACTTTAATTATTATTATAATTTGCTGGAAAAGACATTAGTCTTACTCCCACAATAACTGGTTTGATTATTTGAGACACACCTGTGACTTGAAATTAGATCAGTGTCACCCCACCCCACCCCACCCAAAAGTGGGCGGGGGGTAAGAAAGGATACACCCCAGCAAAGGCCATAAGTATTCCGTCCAAGACATGACTAAAATGAGGTCTGAGAAAATGCAACCTGAAGATTTCTGACAAACAAAGCATAGTTGTTTTCCTTGAACAAATGCATGCTTCATGAGCACATCTTGGACATGTTTTGTCACTATAAATAGTTGGACAATACCTGAACCTCAGCAAAATAAAACCGCCCCCAAAAAAACATTCTGAACAGAACACTGCTAATGCTATGAGTATGAGCTTCCAAAACAGCCAAATGTCATTGAAACTGACATAATCATGGATGTTTTCATGATATAAAGTTTCAAAGTTCTCAGTTTGATTACAATTGAGAAAACTGTTGTTTTTCCCCCATAAATAACCAGCTGGCTAAAAACCAATCATTACACACACTTGCAAACATGTCATTTCATGTCAGTAAACAAAATCAATACAGAAATTCTATTTACACAATAGGTTACAAGTTTCAGTTCAGAAAGTGATACAATTACAAGTCACTGACACTGAGTGCAGCCAAATAGGTAACAGACCACATCCTCCAACATTCTACCCCTTTCCTGGCCACAAAATGTATGGTTTAGTAATTTGTAACGCATACAGTCAAACATATAACACATGGACTTCCTAAACACAAGATAGCTGAACCAAGCCATCACGGACAGTGACAGCTGTTTGTCTGGCAGTTATCTATGTCGTGTAAAGCCCAATATTACATGTCAGTTATCTGGAGAGAGACAAAAAAGTCATTATTACCTACAATAATTGTTTTCATATACAGAGATGGTACTGTGTCTTGAGACTGATGCCATCTTTTGTTATAGAAAAATGGAACAGTGGATATTCATCACAAATAATCATCATCACAAATTTTTAAAGTGTCAAATGGACATGACATGCAATGTTGTGTTACAGTTCTGAATTATGATGCAGGTCTGATGTGTGCCTTTGCATGACTATCTGTGGTATTTATGTATACACTTAAGGTCCGACACTTAAGGTTAGGCATATTAAAAGCATTTATCATTATCATTAGTATGTACCTTAAGAGGACACAATGAAGAGACAATGATGACAGAAGCCATGTCAACAGGACCTAAGCAGATGCAAGTCCTGACAAACGAGGCCCAAACATCTAAGTGAACATTTGATGCCCCTTTTTGTGAATTTTGCCAAATCAATACACTTTGGGGGGGGGGGTACCCAAAGTGTATTGATTTGGCAAAATTCACAAAAAGGGGCATCAAAGTATACCCCCCCCCCCCCCCCCGCCCAAGTGTATTGATTTGGCAAAATTCACAAAAAGGGGCATCAACTGTTCACTTACATGTACATGTCTAGTGCAAGCACAGCCACTGTCCTATCTTTACCAATGTGTACATGTATGCCTACAGCACTCTGGACCTCCAGTTTTTGTACCAATCTGAAGGACCCCATACTAAGCCTATATATATGCATGGACTGGAGAAGGCTGTTGTTGCCTGAAATTCTTCTTGAACCTACAACTTCCCAGTCCAGTTCCTCAACCACTGTGGCTTCACCAACCCCTCACTGGGTGGTGCCCAGGGGACAAAGTCCCACATCTGGAGGTCAGAGGCTGGGAAAGACAAGAGCCTAGGGGGGTAGGTATACTTAAGCTCAAAAGTTTAGCAACTTTACACAAAAATGCACATATGTTCAAACCTCAGCAAACTACTTCCATAAAAACCTCTCCAGGAGGGCTTATCCACTGGTCTACCTCCATCCAACATGCAATCAGTTTCATATGTAATCTACACAGCATGGCAGACGTGTGATAAAACGTGTTCAATGTGTGCAAAAATGACCAGTTTTGCCAGTATTATGTATGAGTGAAACCATCTAGGTTTGGGAGCCTTTAAACTGACTGCACCTGATGGGAAAGCCTCCACTTGGCTCAGCATACAAATGCAAAACAATTTTGAGTATGACCTTGCAATCAGCAGGCTCTTTGCCGAGTACACAAACAACTAATAAATGTCAAAGATATCCATAAAAGTGACCGTCCACACTGTTGGTGACTTCACAGGTTGTTACTAACTTTCTTAAATCATTATCTGACTTCTATTTGATGCAGATATGAAATGTACACACAGGTACAGTTGCTTAACTTATTCCTTACAGTTGCTTAACTTTTTGGCTCGAGTGTATTATGATGACATTAGTATGGGACAAAAGAATCTGTGTTATAGGCCAGTGAGGAAGGACACAGGCCAGAGAGAATGCTGGCCCATGAGAATGACAGCCCACAAGGACAAATGCCCAGGTGGGCCTACAAAAGCAAAAGCCTGGGAAGCCCACAGCCTAGGAAGACATGGGCCAAGGGCTGCTGCATTTGGGCACCTAATTAACCCCTTCACTGCTCCAGCCTGTAAAATTTCCAGGCTGAAAAA
Organism: Alviniconcha strummeri; assembly: GCA_963584105.1. Classification (NCBI taxonomy): domain Eukaryota; kingdom Metazoa; phylum Mollusca; class Gastropoda; family Provannidae; genus Alviniconcha; species Alviniconcha strummeri. The sequence continues at coordinate 11,409,396 of OY757541.1, read as the reverse complement.
AAGTACACACTCACACACACACAAACCTGCAAACAGTATATTTTCTAGTCCTATAACAAATCTATTTTCAATACTGTGAGTTTTGCTGAAAATCCTTTCACATGTTAATGCAGGGGGATTGGGTGGTGGTGGAGGGCAGCTGAAGGACTTCAAATTTCACACTTTCTTGGTTGTTTTTAAGTGATGGTGTGGCAAGCATGGCAGTGAAAGGGCTAAGTTCAGAGGGGGTGTTGGCTTGCTTATGATATCCTTGTCATATTCTTATGGAGCATATCCGTCAATGACTTGTCACAATGAAACCGGGTATGTCAGCACCATCCTCATAATAATTATTAACTACAGACCACACAAATTATGATTTTTTAAACCAGAATACAACACGATCACTAAAACTCAAAATTATGTGATGCAAGCCCTTTTACCTCATACTCTGTCCATGTACATCAGCTGGAAACCAATCTGAAGCAACTCTCAGAGGGCACATGCATAATGATGAAAAAGCAGTTAGTATGCATATATAAATATGTACACTTTAGTATGCATATAAATACCTACAGGTGTTTAAATGAGCAGAAATGACTGTACAGGAAAAACAATGTAGTCTAACCTTCCACTCAACAACAACAAAAACAAAACAAAGCCTGTGAATGACCAAAAAACATGGCTCATTCATGATGTTGGAAGCAGAAATGGCAAGGGGCAGAGAGGTGGGGGTGGAGGTGCACGCTGCAGCATTGAAAGCATGGGTCAGCGCTAGTATACTCAACATCGGAAACACAAGTCTATCCCTACATTCCATTCAACAACAATGAAAAAAAGGAGAGAAAAAAAGAGAGAAAAAAAAACCAGGAGAGGGAAGGCGCATAGTTCCATAAGATACAAACACGGGCTTCTCAAATTCAATCAGTTCATCAGACTATTATTTCTGTACAGCATCAGTATTCCAGGTGTTGATGACCAGTGACGATACACATTCTTCTCTCCCTCACACACACAGTCAAACACACACACACCCCTTGCACATCAGCTGTCTCCCCCAACGACTGTCACACATTGCACGCAAGACTTACTTACAGCACATACACAGCATACTGTTACTGGCAATACAGCAATAGAATAAGCATAAACTGAAAAAAATTACACATGAAAGCAGAAGCATTAAACAACACAAGCGGACACTGTCATCACCTACATGTACCACCATTCAAAGCCATCTACTCACCTTCAAAATTGGAGAGACAGAGGGAAAAAGGGGAAGAAGGGGTAGCAGAATCTGACTTTAAAAAAAAAAGGGGGCTATCATATCAAGCTGGTGCAATGAATTCACTTGGTAAGTTGATTTAAAACTACTGATGGACAAACATCTGGTTGTTTGTTCTGAGTGATTTCAAGTATTCTCATGAACACCGAGATTGTCCCTCAAACTTGCAAACTTCAAAACAGGGTGGGGAGGAGCAGGGGGATAGGCAGGGACCCATGAACAGATTCTCCTACTCAAAAAGCAGGGAAGTTGGGGGGGGGGGGGGGGGTTAGCGAGAGACTAAATTTATAACCTGGTGGGCAGCCATGTTTTTGCTGCAATACAGTTTTGTGTTTTTGTTGATTTTATTGTAGCAAACATAGCTTTGAACTTGTGTGCAATTCTACTAAATAGCTGACAAGTCTCAGGACTACTACTGACAGACAGGAACATGCCAGATTTGGAACACTAAACAGTGGGATTGTTCTTGGAGACACTTATGGAAACTGTTAATGACAGTGAATATGCTTGGTCAAATAAGCAGATACAACCTGAAACAGAATGAGACCAAGAGCACACATGCAGAATCAACACACATGGGCGGTCATTAGCACTCTTACCTAGCATGTGAGTAAATACAAGATACATAAACTCTGGTGGAGTTCATGTATCTTGTATTTACTTGCATGCCAAATGTGAGTTACTGTAGGTGACTTAGGTCTTTGTTGTTGTGTTTGTGGGATGTCTTTCAAGCGCTACTTAATTCCCTTGTTAAATAAGCAGTTTGTTAGTAACTGGATTTTGACAACCTGTCCAGTGCTCAGGAGAAACACATGTCACCACACACAAAATGGATCACTTAAGTACGATGTGTACGCTCAATGGTACTTTCCATCTCAAGACTGTTGAAATCATTTTCGGCATTTGATTGCTTCACACTGGAAATGCTCTGTTGGGTACAGTTATGCCTGAGCACTATTGGATCAGATAACAAAATCATTGAGAATACAATTGATAATTTCATAATGACATATTCCTAGACAAAGCAAATAAAAAGGGAACAGAGACAAAGTAAACATGTACATCATCAGTCAACCCTTCACAGTATGTCACACACACATGTCCATAGAAAGATGTTACTCAAATAACAACTGATCATGGCAAATAAAAATGTTATCAACCATCATATTCCTCAATTTTTGAGTGTGCAAATATGGTTGGGGGGGGGGGGAGAGACTATACCTATACCGGCTTGAGTATAACTGAAGTTGATAATATGTTACTATTCCACACACGAAAATAATGGAAAGGACTTTGAGCTTAAACTGTGTCTTTTGGTCTTCCCAGAGTTATGAACTAAATAACACTTTGCACAATGCATCCAAAGAAAGAGTACCAAAGAAGCCAAACAACTGTGGACTTCATAACAATTAACCAAGGCAAAAAGAAAGTCAAATTTGTTAACTAGGCAGTTAACAATAAAACCATTCTAGGTTTAGCACTTTTCTTTCTTACTCCTGACCCAGGATGAGTTATACTAACCAACATGCGAACTAAACAGCCAATTTCAGGTACTATCAATAGTTCAAGTTACAAATATATCGACTGTACTATACATGTGCATACAGCTTTTACTAACAATATTGTTTTGTGCTTTTCAAATCAAAGCTACCAGAAAATGAAGTCTGACATAGATTTGTAACTTATAACACAGCTATATAACTAGTCTTAACAGAAAGAAAAAAAATCAAAACCAATGCCATATTAGGCAGCAGCATCCAGATTACTAAAGATCTATCTTACCCAACACTTGGATATTACATTAACTAATGTTACCTGCAGACTACTCTGAAACTTCTGTTTCTTATTCACAAAAGGATTCAATATTCTGCATACATTATAAATGTACATCCCAGGATTTCTCTAATTACACTTTCTGCACACTTGTCCCAACATGTTTTTTGTTTTTAAATAAACAAACAAACCAAGAATATCATGCCTGATTCCCACTAAATGACAGGAGTTCACAAAGTAATTTCTACCCCCCCCCCCCCCCCCCAAGCGGCAACAACAATAAATGAATAACACTGAAAAATAACAGTACAAACACAAAATAATAATAAGACCCCCCCTCCCCCCCAGGTTACAAACAAGTAGCCTTGTATCTTCAATTACTATGCTGTTAGCTGATGCACCCCCTGCCACCCTCCAAAACAAATACCCTTCCTGCTAAATCCAAGAATGTGTATATATTTCCTGCCTTTTACATTGTATCCTATGTTATGCAGACTCTACTGTGTTGTGAGGCTGGACAATTTCAATCTGTGCAACAAAGTGTAATTTCCCCAACTTCCTGTAGTTTTGCATCCTTACTTTAACTGCCTGGTTTACTCACTGGTATTCTGTGTTCTGCACACTTGCCTCTCTCTCCCTCTGTATGTGCGTGTGCGCGCAAATGTGTTCTTGGCATGTCTCCCAGTGAAACCCATTTAATCACAAACCAAATATATATTTGGACCCATCCTGTTTATCATAGAAAAGCAACTTTATTACTCAGAAAACTAATGTGTGGGACCTCTGGTGGTGAGGTGATGCCCATTTTGTGCTGCTGTTCACACACCATGGGTGCATATGTATTGTAGTACAATATTGATTTACACCACAAATTTGAATTACTGCCTTCACCCCAGTAAACTGTAAACTCCACAAAGCACTGATATATACGCATACCCTCTGTCCTGCATTCCAACTACTTCCTGCCTGATACAAATGCCATGGTTGACTGGGTGTTAAACTTCAATCATTGATCTATCCATCCAAACACTTTACTCCACAGTGGACATGTGTACTCAGTTTCCTCCCTTGATTAGAGTGTTTGCCTAATACAGCTTCCTCAAAGTTTAAAGGGAAACTAGAGCATCACATGCCCTACTGACAGGAATGAAATGAAAAATACACAGCAGTTTTTCAACCAGTTTGTGTTCCTGTTTGTTAAAAATCGCAAAAACATGACCATGAGTGGTGCCACTTTGTGCCCAGCAGTCTGTATCAGAGATGTCATGAACAAGGGCAGAATGTGTGGCAAAAGTCTTAAATACATCATTAGCCAACCTTCTGCTCTTCACTGGTAAATAGCAAACCAACATAATGGTACCATGAGCATCTCAAAGTTGAAGCAAAAATTTACTGCTTTTGTATCATCTGTATAAATATGCATAACCACAAAATGAAACTTGCAGACAGAAATATCTGCATGTTTACTATGTTTCTGGACCAACATGAATCTTTGCTTCAGTCCCCCTTTAAATCTCTTTTTCATTTGGTCTGTACACACATATATATATATGTATTTTGCTCCATTATTGCTTCAAATATTTGTTCATGCACACTGGGCCCTGATACAGCTGTGGTCTTCCAGGTTTAAACAAAGCATATGTATTTCATCACTATGTATTTGTATTACACTGTTAGTTATGATGCCAATTCAAAAAATCATAAAATAAAGCTGGTTATTTATCCCAAGAATGTGATTCTCATGTGACATCAGTCTTGTTTGGTTGCAGAGGCCCAGCTCAACACTGCCCATCAGAACATAGGGTTGATGCAAGAAACGTGCCTCACAGCAAAACAAGTCAGGCAGCACAGGGAATTCCACTCCTATACTCGTAACAAGTGTACCTTTGCTTCATATTCAGTCTAACAAATATAACTGCCATCAGTTTTTCACTCTCATTATTATTATTACTCCTGAGCCAGGCTCTTTGTTTTTAGAGATTGTGAGATGGATTGTGGCACCTCTCTCTTTTGTCGGTATCGAGTTTACTTTTCATATATTTATTCTTCTCATTTATCTAGTTTTGCTTGAAAACACCATTAACGGGTTAAGAGTCGTAATTGAACTGTTGTGCACTGGAAAAAAATTGTCAATGTGCTTCAAGCCTGTGTTGTCAAGATATATGTACATTCAAAGAATGGGTAAATGCTTAGGGTCTGTGCAGGTTAGGTGCTCTAAGTTAGGCAGGCATGCATGGAATACAAATATTGTGGTATGTGAGCATGGTATTCAAGACTGTCTGGGAGCATGAACTGCACGTCTGGAACTGCAGAAGCATCATCAGCAGTATAACTACAACATGTGACTGGGACCAGGCTAAATGAAAGTGCACTTTCTCTTGTTGTTTTTATATATACTTTGACATTCCTCATTCACCTGTGCTGTGTGACACCAGCTCAAATATTTGTTCATGCACACTAGGGCTCATACAGTTGTGTTCTTCAAAGTTTAAACAAACCAGAAGTATTTCATCACTTGATTAACGGATTACTGACAGTTATGATACAGACTGTTTTCTAAGTAGAGCTTGTTTTGTTGTCAGTGACCTGTGACAGAAGTCTGTTGTTTCTCCCTCTCTTGACTAGCATTTAAATCAAATTCAACACCAGTCATTCACACAGTTCCTTGATCCTCTATGCAGAACCAAGTCACATTTTTCACAGTCAATGTGACAGACTGAGTTTTGCAATAAATACCAAAAAATGGAAATGTATCACAGTTCAATGGTTACAGATTTCCTTCCTTTTCAAACCAGTCCCAGTAAAAAAAAAAAATCAATATTAACAGATGATTTAAAGCAGCAGCTTCCAAAAATTCTTGTTTTACAATAAACCACAATAATGTTGACTGAAAAGAAGGAAATATTTGTGTTGTAAAGTCTGCCCTACATAAGCACTATGTGTTACCTACATGCTGTTGACAGAAGAACTGGCAGAGCTATAAACATTTGGGCTTTTTGTCCCCCCTTTCTCCAATGCTGGGTCATTTCTGGTACAGAATCTAGCCAAAGTGCTGGCAATAAACTGGCCTAATCTTAGGTCACCCAGTGCACACGCTATCAAGTTACTATACACTGACAGGAAAGAGACTGTCTGCTGTATCAACACTTTGACCCTGCAGCACATCTGCAATAACCAGTTTCTGCCTTTCACAATTTTCCTGACCCGTGACATGGATTTTTTTTTAAAATGCCTTCACCATCGATACAGGCAGACCTTCCAATTAAGTCTTCTGCGAGAGAAAAACACACACGTTTATTGAAAAAAAACGACTTGGCACAACACCACTAAACTAAATCAAGGTCAAACATAGCAGCACATGCATCATGGGACGGCATGCAAAGAAGTTGTGTGAACAGTGTTGCATCTGAGGAGGAAAATCAATAGACCATGCCCCTTCCCATTTTCTCTACTGTCCAGTTCTACCTTTTAATTCTTCAATCATTATTTTTTTTAACCTCTTGACAATGTGTACCCTGCTAAATATGTAGGGACCAGGAAGGTACTTTATTCCCCAAACTCCACCCAATCAAAGTTTGATGCCCGAGAGTAGTTGCACTCAGATCTTTTTCAGCCACACAGAGTGTGCAGTCACAGGCCTACGTTCACTCAATAATTCCCTTGGCATGAGAAGAGAAAAATGATAAACAAAAGTAAACAGTAAATCACAACCCCAAAACAAACCAGCTGGTTTACATTTACTCAAACTGACCCATGCAGAGCCCTTGAGATAGATATATGCTTTGTACTTAATGTTAATTGGTATACACAGGAACAGCATGTGCTGTATCTCAGCAACTCCCCCTCCCCCTGATGTGTGCTGTTCAACACCTTCTCCGCGTGTTGAGCCCTTTTCTGTTTCTTTTACCTGAATATCCACTGAGAATAATTCTGCACTAATGTCAGGGAGTTCCAAGCGCACCCTTTTATTGATGTTGTGAGGACTCCTTTTTTCTATGAAGTTGTCCTGTTAAATGGGTTTGATACCCTTTTGCAATTCTGCCTGTTGACCTTTGTGACATTCCCAAAAGCATAGTTTCTTATCGTTACATTCACAGATTTTTTTATTTTTGTATCTGTGAACCTATAGCTACTAGCATGAATGCCATTAAAATTATACAAGAGCAAATGCACAGTTGATTCACATTTACAACAGAAAAACTAAACCTTGATTAATTTTCTTCCTTCAGACTCTCTTCTGACCTTAAAAAATAAACTCACGGAAACTGATCCAAACATGAATCAACACAGAGTCACTTACATGGTCTCTAAATCCAGAAAATTACAGTTTACTTTGAACAAACTTGTTTAAACAGCTTCTGAACACAGCCAGACTGAAAGTTTCAGTGATAGCCAGCCAGGCAAATGGACTAATGCTAATCATAAAGTTTAAAAAGTGGGACTCTGCCTATGACCTAACAAATCCCATACTTGGAACACAGTTCCATGCATGTGTGCTTTTTATGATTCTTCATTCTTGTTAACATAAATGACAAAAAGTTGTTACAACAATGCCCATACTCTTTTTACTCCATTACCAATATTACTGTACACCCACAGGCACAAGATTTTGGTAACTCACTTTATTCCAGCTAAAAAGGCCCAACTCATTTGCGAAAACACTGGTGTATGCACACACATACACACACACATTCCCACACTAAGTCCACGTATCCACATCTGTCATACAGCAAAGTTCACTGGTCTTCAGACCTTTTACACAACAGTCATATCAAATTTTGAAGAAGCATGAGAGGAAACAGATTTAGTCTGTTTGGTTTGCATATCAATTATACACATATCTGAAGTGATAAAACAAAAGTCTTAAAACATCACAGTGAGTTACACTTGGCGCTCAAAGTCTGTTCAATTTAACTGTTTTTGTCTTACTTTTCACAAATTTTGCGTTGTCTGAAACAATTTTCCTCTGATACCTGTTGTTAGCCTAGAGCGAGGGAGAACCTGTTCACGCATCATAGTAGTCGCGAGCGTTTTCTTGCCGGTGAGTCGTGGACACAGTCTTGGGATTGTGTAGAACGTTTCCGGTGGTCGTGGGGGAGAAGGACTTCATCAAAGTGGTTGAGGTCCTCAAAGGATTCCATGGTCTGAGCGCCTGGGTTGTGGCTATGGTAGCCCAAGTTGATGTTGGACATCGTTCCATTTATATCTGAACAAAATAGAGCACAGGCTGAGATTTCCAACAGAAAGATCATGAAACATCTGTCATGTTGTTACAATACTAGGCCGGTCATACTGATACTGAATCCTGGATGCAGTGCAGCTGAAACTGGAACTAACCGAGATAATTATGTTTATGTCATGTTGTTAGACCACAAAAACTTGTTAACTGCATTGTACCTGTGGTTCTCATGCTGGACACAGTTCTTTTGAAGTCTAAATAGAGAGAAAATTACATTAAGTGATTAAAATTTTAATCTGCTATGTTGTTAGACAATAGACCATAAGGATGGAGTACAGGGCTGTACCTGATAAAAAGTGATATAGATATATATATATATGACTTAGTGCCATAAGGTGCACGAATGAGGGGTCAGATTTTTGACTATCAATAAAATCTGTTTCAAACACATTGTCTTGTTGTTGCTTTGTGTGTGCGTTCATAATTGGTCAGTATCACAGTGGAAACAATATGAGCTCCAAATCTGGAGCAGCTGGAGAAACATTACTTTTTGAAAGTGAAAAGCACCACGGAATTCGACCCCTGAAAATGGACACACTCACGTGAGTGCTTTCGGTGTTTTCATTCACGTACATGACAAATCAAAACATTACCTCAGCCACTGATTTGCACAGAGGAGATATTGCTTTACACAGTGCATATAAAATTGATTATCACTAAGTTTTATTTTTGGAGTTAGAGGCTCCGAAATGTCCCTCAGTCAAACATTATGTGTGTTGAAATGTTTCATGACCAGCATCCACAGACAATCTAGTGAAGAACTGACTTTCTCTTTCGTCAAAACTTTACTCCAGTCACTGTGGTATGTCACTGCATCAGGAGCCAATGTTTTATTTTACTGCCAAATGTCTGGGCAGTTTTTAAAATATATTTTGCCATTTTTCATAATTTTTTGCAATAAATAACGTTCAACAAAGTACTAAACAAGCAAAAGGAAGAAAAAAAGAATTTTTTTGCGCTTTTGCGCTACATCTGGTTAGCCATGTTACACATCCGGGTCATTTGCTTTGAGCACATGGCCACATGGAAGAGATGTTCTGATATGCGAAAGGCGTGTGGATATTTTTGAAGACCGTTCAACTTAAACATTCATCAGAGATTTAGTCAAATCTTATGGCTATATGACAATATTTATATTGGTATATGCCGAATCTTTTAACAGTATTGGAATGTTAGTATACAGAGCAAGTTTTTGTTATGCTGTCGATCAGAAGTTTGTTCAGATGCTTTTGTAAATTTGTTTTCACCGAGTTTCTCACAACATGGGTGCGTGTTGAAATTGTAATGTGCAACAGCAGATTGGTTATAAACAGGATATATATAATACAGTATAGCACTGCTGAAATTGACACTAAAAGAGAAAAGAACAAAACAGTATGTCATGTTGTTAGACCACAAGGGCTGAGTACCTGGACTGTGGCATATAACAATTAACATGATTAAACCCTGAAGCCAGAGAAAAAAGCTGGAGTTTTATGTCAAAAGTGTCAAGTGGTCAGGCAGCAAAGAGAAGGACTGAGACTGTGAGAATAGTTTGTTTGAATAACATGAAGTGACATTTCCTGCCTCAGCTTGACCCGTGGGCCATAGCTAGAAGTTAGCAATGTAGCAGTGCCTTCTTTGTCACTAACAGTCAGCATGCATGAATTTCAAAGGCTCGTGCTTCAGAAACAAACAATATGTCTTGGATAACTGACTGTTTTCTTCAGTAAACACTAAAACAGCGTTGACAGACAGTACAAGTTACTGCAGACACAGCATCCTGAATAATCAGAAGCCAAACCATCTGCCTCTGGCAGCGTTTGCTGCAGTGTAGGATGAGAAAAATACGCTTGTCCAGTTTCCCAGTACAGGAAAAAGCTTCCCAGCTACCCAACAGCAATTCCAGATTATCTTCGTCTTACTTAGGTTGTCACTGTCACTGTCTGTCAGAATGCCTCACTGATTTTTTTCATAAAATCATATTGAGAAATCGTGTTTCATAAGTGACGCACAGTGGGACTGGATATAACAGTCATTACAATGTCCAGTGTAATGCTAATACTAGTAATAGCTTGCTTGCCTGTTACACGTTGTAACCTCTGTGGTGTCTGTCATATGTCAGGTCATAAACTACAATTAAGAGTGCACCATATGTCAGGTCATAAAGAGCTCTGACAAAAGAACATGTCTCACCAACCTGTCAGGGCAATTTTAAGTGAATTTATTAATTTTAAATTTTCATTTTGACACCTCATTCTAGGCACTCAGTCACAACTGGAAAAAAATATGCTGTGAAAAGGCTAGTTCCTACCTACTTTAAAGTTGGGTTGATAATCCACTATACAGAGGCACTAACAAGCACTTGTATTTTTTCTTGACATGTCACTTGATGATATCGTCCCTGCTATGCAAGGTGATTTAAATTAAAATCCCAACAAAATATGTCAGTTCACGTCATGTGTCCATTTACAATACATGCTTATAATTTGTGCAACTAAGTTACTAAAAATAAGAGTGTACATGAATGCATTACATGTGTACACACACAAAACTGCCATGCTCGCACAAAGCACATTGCTAAAAATGGGTTTCATCCTTGATGTACATTACCTGTACTAATAGTAATACACATGTATGTAAATCATAATAAAGGTTCTTCACAGTAAAGTTCATTCTAATTAAAGGTAACAAAAACAAAACAAAACAAAACTCACAAACTGATCTGCAAATAAGGATCTGCTGTAGAGCAAATCTGATCAACATTTTCTGCAACTGTGGCATGCCTGTATGGAGTATCTACCTTGACCAGAACTACAAAAGGCAATAACAGCTGTTTTACAACTGGTGTTGTTATTTAAGGCAATGACTCCCAAATATATTTTGGCCCCACACAATACACTACATCAGTAGTGCGTAACAGAATGGGGTAAACAACTGAAACCGCAGCAAGAAAATGGCTGGGACTCAGACATGTTTTGCACACACTGCTTTACAGACTAGCACTATCAAAGATGCCAGGGCAGGAAGAGGAAAAGGCATGCAGAGACATCACAACAGACTATATCCAGAGACAGACAATACAGCTAGGCCTAATGCTAAGGAGGGGCAGACAACAAATATTGTCAAAAGATCATCTGTGGTGGCTCTCCCTCTCTGGTGTACAGTGCTTCTGCGCCCACACAGACAAAGAGGAAAAAGTAAGTCAGGGCGAAAGCGAGGCAGGAAGTGTACCCACCTTGAAGTGCCAGAGCATGATGGAAGGGCCCTAGGTCTCCAGCCACACCATCAGCAGAAGCCAAGCTGTGACTATGACGCAATGTAGAAATGGAATGACGGGGTGGCCTTCCTGATGGGCCACCTGATCGACTTTTGGAAGTCTCGCCTGATCGACTTTTGGCAGTCTTGCCACTTAAAAAAGCCAAGAGGTCATCCCGGCGAATATTCCGATGTCTCTTCCGTGCCCAGGCAACTATGTCCCTTGTCCTTGTATAGCGACCTGTCTGTTGTCCAAGTTCTACACAGTACTGTAATCTGCTTAGGCATTCTGCAATACACACACATTAATGGATTAGATGCCATACTGAGTTACTCATACCACCTGGCAGCAGAAGAACAAATACAAAGAAGAGCAACAACAGAAGAATAAATGGCTGCTGAAACAGAGTGAAAGAAAAGAATAGGAGAGTGTTAACAAGAGCTTTAGCTAACTGACAAAGTTGTCATTATAATCTATTTTTTACAAAGCTGTTAAACTGATACAGTGATAGTGATATGGTAAAACTTTTTAAAGCACAAATTGCAATTATTTTCATTACTCTGAACAAAATAAATACTATGGTGCAAAATATTTTGTATTATATAAAAAGCAAAGATCAAAAATAGATGAATAAATAAATATGTGTGGTGTGCACATGTATGTGCACGCAAGCATGCTACGTGCATGAGTGTGTGTGTGTATGTGTGTGACTGCAAGTGTGTGGTGTGTTCTAACTTCCAGGTCTGGAAGAGAGCAGGATGTTTACTAGTATTAGTAGTATTGAGAGCCCTGTATCTGACCAATTACAAGATTATATGACCAGTTTCTGTGAACCACTTTCACCACCACATAGATGTCACATTGTTCAAAGAATATCTAGCATGATCACCGATTCTAGCATCCTGTAGACTGTACAGGCTCACCTTGGGCCATAAAACAAGAAAAAAAGTACTTTGTGCAACTCATTTCAGGTCAGACAAACCAAACAGCTGGCTGGAAAAAACTGATTAAATTATTACAAAGTTCTATATATCAGTAAAGTGGAAGTTGCACTGTTAAGTGAACTTGAGTTTAAACACCAAGTGACCACGGCTAGGGGGGAGGGGGTCATGAGAGCACTGAGGTGCCGGGGTGTCCAGAGGACAGGAAGCGGGATGGAGGGAGGGGAGGGAGAGGTGTAGTGGCAAGTAGAGGATGGGAGGGCTGATAATGGCCGGTTGTTTAGGTGAGGAGGCGGAGAAAACGGGTAAAGGGACAGGCAGGGAGAGAATCTGGCACTCTGCGCAGCGCCAGCGAAATCGCTAACATGGCCAGCCTGTTTGAATTTGGAGCGTTTTTGTCTGAATGGGGACTCCCTAAAGCTGTAGCCAAGGCTCTTGGCGAGGAAGGGTTTTGTTCCAAAGCGGCCTTGCTGGGCCTCACGGAAGAGGACATTGGTTGCTTCGAGCTAAAGAAGGGGGAGATAGCGGCCCTCCGCACGGCTGTGGGCCAGTTGCAGGCCGAGGGGGGTGGCGGGCCACTCGCCCCCAAAACTGCCACACCTGCACCATCCCGACGTCCGTCCGTGCTCCTCTACGACCTGCTGACAACCAACGCTGACGGGGTGGACATCGGTGCCAGGGCAACCGCCAGGGTAGATCTGGACCCTCAGTTCTACCTCCATAAGGCATCAGATGAGGTGAAGCCGCACTTGATAACAGATTTTGTGTCGGATACTGTGACTGACACAGAGGAAATTTCACTGGGACCGGGAGCGATGCTGAAACTGACTAGCGGCACCATGCCGAAGCTGCACGCCGTGTCCCCGGCGATGTGGATCGCTGCCAATGCCCGCATCATGGCAGCCCTCTACGACAGCGGCGACCTGGACCACGGCGCCGCCAAAGACTACATGGCCTACACGGCGAAGATCGGTGAACTGGCATCGAGATACACCTGGGCTTCAGTTCTGGCGTATGACCAAGAGTACCGACGCCGACAGGCAGCAGCCAGATTCCAATGGGGATCGGACTCACAGCACCTGTGCACAGTGCTGCTGAAGCAGAAGGCGGCGACACCAACGGGCATCAAGCAGCGAGGAGGCCAGACAGGCCGCCGAGTCGGACCCGGCGGCAAAGAAGTGTGCATACAATACAACCACAGAAAGTGTTCTTACGGACCGTGGTGTAACTTCAAACACGTGTGTCTGCTGTACCTACAGGCCCACCCCCAGTCGGATCATCGCCAGCAACAGGCGACAGCCAAGCAGGAATAGGATCAACAGCAGTCAGCAGATCAGGTAGGACATTCCTCCTCTTTCCAACTCAATAGCCCGTTTGAACCCCAGAACCCTTTCACGTGTGAATTTCTCGGTAATTACCAGTCTGTCGCCTCCAAAGCATCTGAATGGGAACAGCAACTGAAAGATGATCCAGATAAAGCTTTTCTTTTGGCAGGCATTAAAAATGGGTTTCGAATCACCAACAAGGGCTGCAAAATTGCAGAGGCAGAGGCAAAGAATCACAAATCCGCTACCTTGCATTCCCATAGGACACTGGTAGAAAAAGAGCTAAAAACACAAATCGAGCAGGGTAATTATGTCATTGTGAGCAAAAAGCCAGCCATAATCAGCCCCTAGGGGGCCATACCCAAAGACGATGGGTCAGTGCGTCTGATTCATGACGGTAGTCTACCGGAGGGTTTTTCCATGAACGAGTATACTGATCACCATTCAGTGCGCTATCAAACTCTACAGGACGCCTGTCGTCTGGCTAAACCAGGGTATTACTGTGCTAAGCTGGACCTCCAATCAGCGTATCGTTCTGTGCCCATCCACCCTGACGATTACAAAGCCACAGGGTTAGCATGGCGCTTTGAAGGCGAGGACACTGATACATACCTGTTTGATGCTCGGTTACCATTCAGTTCGGCTTGTGGGCCATCGCATTTCAGTCGGCTCTCCAATGCTATTAGATGTATGATGTATCGCAAAGGTTACAATGGTGTTGTCAGCTACACCAACGATTTCTTTTTGGCTTGTGAGACCTATGAGGAATGCAAGGAGGCGCTGCTTTACTTGATCAACCTTGTTAGAAAGCTAGGCTTACGAGTGAGTTGGAAAAAGGTGGTTAGTCCTACCAAGCATGTGACATTTTTAGGCATAGACATTGATACGAATGATTGTGTGCTGTCCTTGGGGGCAGACAAGCTGAACATGCTGCATGACAAACTGAAGGCTTTTAAGCAAAGGCAAAGGGCGACAAAAATGCAACTGCAGAGCCTTGCTGGCTCATTGAACTGGGCTTGTCAGGTGGTCAGGGGAGGCCGTTTCTTTCTCCGGCGCATCTTAGACAGCATCAAGCCTTTGAGGCAGGCAAAACACAAAACGAAACTGAATGCAGAATTTCACAAGGACTTGGCATGGTGGCTAACATTTTTAAGCACTTTCAATGGTAGACAGTATTATACCGACAGGCATGATGTACATATGCTGACGCTTGCCGCATGGCCAGCGGCTGCTTCTGGGCTGGAGACTGGCACTACAGTGTCTTCCACGCGGATTGGCCCAAAGTGACCGCTATGCATATTAACTATAAAGAAGTCTGTGCTGTAGCCTCTGCGGTGGCTAGGTGGGCCCCGCTGTGGGCGGGGCGAACGGTCGTGGTGCATACCGACAGTGCCGTCACAAAGGCGATCCTGAATAAGGGCAGAAGCAAGAATGCATTCATTAACGACGTGCTGCGCACAGTCTGTTGGAGGTCTGTTACCTTTGACTTTGAACTGAGAGCAATCCACGTGCCGGGCAGTTTGACTGGCATCCCGGATGCGATCTCGCGGCTTCATGAAACCGGGCAACCGGAGAGACTGGCGCGATTACTGTTGTACTGGCACCACGGCCGTCCGCCCCCCGCCACCATCGCAGCCCACATGTCGTGGCCTTCATACCACTTTCTGTGTCAACAGGTGCAGCAAAGAAGCTGGAGACGGCACTGCAGGCTGAAGTAGCGCGCTATAGGGGGGAAACCTTTGCTGACAATACTAAACGAACTTACACATCCCACAGGAACTCTTTCCTCCGCTTCTGCACAGAGCTGCGTGTGCCGCCGGTACCGGCGAACGAAAAAACTATAGCTATGTATGCTGCCTATTTAGCGAGATGACTTCGACCAGCATCCGTGCGGCAGTATTTGAACATTGTAAGAGTCATGCATCTGGAGGCGGGCTTAAGCAATCTGTTGAAAGATAGCTGGTTCATCTCTTCAACTTTAAAAGGTACAGACAGGGTTAAAGGTACGGCTGTGAACAGAAAGAGCGTATTAAGAAGGGTTGAAAATGAGTGACAGATGACATTGTTTTTTGGGCGGCATGCCTTGTTATGTTTTTCGGCCTATTTCGTAAGGCCAACCTGTTTGCGAAACAAAAGTTTGAGGCGGACAAGCACTTCACCAGGGATTCTTTTGTGCTCGATGCCGACTGTTCGTTGACAATCAGTGTCCGGTGGTCCAAGACCATCCAATGCCGGGAACGAGAAATCAGGGTCACACTACCAGCCCTCCACCCTCACCCCCTTTGCCCCATGTCAGCGGTCTGCCAAGCACTCCGCGCTGCTGTCCATCAGTCCCCAAAGGCGCCAGCCTTCCCCATGTCAGGAGCAGTGTTTGACAAGAAGCTGAAGGTGGTCATCCAGGGAGAGGGTAACTTGTCAGGGCACAGTTTCCGTCGGGGAGGGGCCTGCTGGGCACTGAGCCAAAACATCCCAGGGGAGATCATCAAGATCATGGGAGATTGGAAGTCGACTGTTTACATGTCGTACCTTGACCAGTTGCCTCAGCCGGTGCTAGACTATTACAGGGTCGTTTTTTTCCCACACTCTCCCATGTACATGTAGTTAAACAAGACATAGAGGGAATTCATCGTCACCTGGTTTGGGGGGGGAATTGGGAGAAAAGGTGTTGTTTGGAATTATATTCATGGGGGGGTTGAAGTGTTGACTATCAATGTATCATTGACTGACTGTTTGTATGTAGGGTATGGAATAAACAACTCCTTGTTGTGATGCCCAAACCAGGTGTTAGTTGATGTGTGTGTGTGTGTGTGTGTGTGTGTGTGTGTGTGTGTGTGTGTGTGTGTGTGTGTGTGTGTGTGTGTGAGTGTGTGTGTGTGGGTGTGGGTGTGAATGCACGCGAATACATATGCTCAACAGAACGGCAGGGTTTAAGTGGAAGTTGCACTGTTAAGTGAACTTGAGTTTAAAAACCAAGTGACCACGGCTGGGGGGGAGGGGGGCATGAGAGCACTGAGGTGCCGGGGTGTCCAGAGGACAGGAAGCAGGATGGAGGGAGGGGAGGGAGAGGTGTAGTGGCGAGTAGAGGATGGGAGGGCCGATAATGGGCGGTTGTTTAGGTGAGGAGGCGGAGAAAACGGGTAAAGGGACAGGCAGGGAGAGAATCTGGCACTCTGCACAGCGCCAGCAAAATCGCCCACCCACCCAAACCCTTTTTCCTATCGTAAACTTTGCTCTTAACTTCCGCTGTTGTGTTTGTAATATAGCGCTTTAACGCATTGCTGTTAACGGCTGACTGCGAAAACGTTGAAAGGACCACTTTGACGTTCATTTGGTTTTCAAGGAGTTTATGTGTCAGATGTGTGTTAATTGATAATGTCTCTTGTCCAGTCTGTGTATATGTAGGGAGAAAAGGTGTTGTTTGGAATTATATTCGTTGGGGGGGGTTGAAGTGTTGACTATCATTGACTGACTGTTTGTATGTAGGGTATGGAATAAACAACTCCTTGTTGTAACGCCCAAACCAGGTGTTAGTTGATGTGTGTGTGTGTGTGTGTGTGTGTGAGTGTGTGTGTGTGTGTGTGAGTGTGTATGTGGGTGTGTGTATGTGTGTGTGTGGGTGTGAATGCACGCGAATACAGATGCTCAACAGAACGGCAGGGTTTAAATTATTACAAAGTTCTATATATCAGTAAAATCACATTTACATGTGACTGTGATTGTCATTAAACAACAACTAACTGTTGTTTTGTGCATTCATTTGTCAATTTAACCTTTTCCCTACCCTTATGGTACCAAATGTTGAAATGAGGTCCTATGATACACAATACCCTGATTAAATTCACATTCTCAAGAGGAATATATTATTTATAAATATAAATGTCTCCAATTCCAAATGTAAGGTTCAAAATAATGCTATTTATGATAAAACACAACTTGCGAATGCTCACAGTCATTTTTGTTTTATATTATTGCTCATATTTACTGTGACAATTCCTTAAAGGATTCAAGGAATCAGAACCTACACACAAGGGAGTTAATTAGTGAATACCATACTCACAAAGACCCAAGTCGCCTATGGTAACTCTCACCTGGCATGTGTGTAAATACAAGGTACACAAACTCCACCAGAGGTACATCCTCAAATCAAAACAAACTCTTTGACAGGAAAGGGTTATCATGCTACACGTCAAAAACAAACAAAAAAAGTTGTAGACTTAGTGTATTCATTTGTCAGTTTAATCCTTTCCCCTCAAATCATTAGCAGATTGAACCAGTGTATTCATAATTACCTTTATACATATTAGTCACTGCTAAAGCTGCATTCTGGAAAGGAAGCCACACAACTTGTTGCCCTTCTGAAAAACAGATTCATCAACTTATGAGAAAATGAGAACACATACCAATTACCATCCCAACCAAATCACTTCCAAAACTAAGAGTGACAGCTCAAACAATACATATTTAAAGGATCTGTAATATCTTAGACCCACAATTAACATAGTGTAAAAATCAGCAGTAAAAACAGCCTAATAAAATACAATAATTTACATCTTTTGTGAACATCACTTTTTTTTAAATTATATGTTGATAACCCTAATAAAACACCACTGATGCTGTCCTAAGTGATGGTTATAAACTGTAACAGCTCAAAGTTATATTTTTGTGGCCAATGAAGCAGTTACAGTGGCTACCAACATCCTAATCACAGTCATAGTTTATAACACCTCCCCTCAATGCGTAAGCTGCTCTGCGCTGGTGTTAGCTTGCTGCTGGGTACAAACTTGAGCTGTTTGATACAAGATTCATGATGGCTGACAAAAGACTGGTTCAGTACACATGCACAATCTGACTTAAAGAGATCATAAATTTGGTGACTGAATAAATCCACTGGACAAGTACAATGATCTAGGATTATTTTTGCATTTTTGGTTTCCACTCTGTGAGGTCCTTGAGGAATAATCGACAAGTTTTATTATGATTTGCAGTACCTCGCATTGACAAAAGGTGTCCATTTGCTCTTGTTGGTTGTCTGAGCTGTACTTGTGTATGTTTCACTGTACTTCATTAGACTAGTCATTTTATTTTTTTTCTTTATTTTTTTCTCTCTCTCCTTTTTCTGGTGTACTGGTGTGGAAACTGTTAAGCATTTTGAGGTGGTCCCCCCCCCACCCACCCCCCAGTCTTTTGTTGTTATTTTTTGCTAAAAATTATGACACTGTTTAACCCTCTTTTTTAAATTACAATTAATATTATTATTATCAATGCAAATAATGATTGCTTTGTGGGTTTTAAGCAACAGATACTTTTCAGTGTCTGATTAGAGATTCATCTGGTGTCACTGTCAATTTGTAGCAGATGTGAAGGAAAATCCTGGGGGGTTTCCAGTCACAGTTAAATATAGATGGCCTTATGCTATCACAGTTGTAACTGACAGCATTTTGTACATTGTGATTTTGCAGGGCTGTCATAACTTTGAATCATGCACATAACTATAACTGCGCAGTGGGTTGAAGGGCTTTCTGCTAGCATAGTTTACAACTGTGTTTATTAAACTGGCTCCTGGACCATGCATAATGTATATTTTTGCAGTTGGACTTTCATGCTGCTGGACCATTTTTCAACTGTGCTTCACACACTGGGTTTGTGCAACCAGAATTCTTGCCAATGGGCTGACCCCCTCACAATCACACTTGTGGCTCTACTGCGATCTGCTGTGAACTCTATGAACCGAGTCCTGAGCAACATAGGGATCAAAGACAAAGTGAACCCATGTGTTCACCTATCAAATATCTTCAGTTATAACTTATATATCTTCAGTGTCAAATTGTTAACAACAGCAATAATGAATTTATAAAACAGTATAACTCTGCCAGTCCCACTCCCAGTCTTCATAGTACTTTAATCTCTGAGTCTGAGTTGGTGGGACCTCGGCGACATTCAATACCATATTCACAATCAACAATGTGACTGAATCAGTGAATGTAACACTTTCTAGTGGCTCTCAGTCTGACAACTAGTCGACATACCTGAACGATGATGCTGTTGTTGGTATACTGTTCCAACATTTAGTACACTAAGTTTATGATTTGCGTCTTTACTCTTGAGCCTGGTGGTGACTCGTCCCATATTTCCATGTGGTTGGTAGCTATTTCTTCTCCTCAATTTGGCCACGACTGTTAAAAGCAGAACAAAGAAAACTACTCATTCTGTTATATATAAAAAATCATACAAATCTGATTAAATATACCTTTATACAGCTGGGCAATTGCGGTTGCTGAGTTCTGAAAGGTCAGAAATAGGTGTTGTTCCGCTAAGTCCTTTTCAGAGAGGAGCTTTTCCTCCAAATTTGGCTCTTGCTGTAGTTCATCAATATCGTCTTCTTCATAGGCTCCAAGCCAATCTTCTGGTTGTTGGTCTTGGTCTTGGTCTTCACCTTGGTGCATTGCTAAAGCGTTCAGCTAAAAAAAGCTGATCACGATGGGGAGAAAACAGTGCTTCCTACATGAAAGATTGGAGTCGAAGAAAGGTGTTGACCAAGTTTAGTTTTTCTTAGGTTTTTTTTTTTATTTAACGGAAATGCTTAATGTGCGCATGCGCAATAAAATAGCCTCGTCGAAAATACTCGAAGTTTTAACGGAAACATACTGCAAACAGTTCTTCCAAAAGTAGTAAAAAATCTATTTCTGAGGGACGAGCATAATTTGGCATCGAAACAATGACAGCCAAAGTTACTCAGGATGACGGTAAGAGCCTTTTTGCATCACATTTGAAATAAACCCGCAATCTATCCCATACTCCCCAAACGATAGACCGCCATCTTGTTTATTTTTGTTCATGTCCCGGCGCCGTGTGGAACCACTGCCTCCAAAATTCATACCCTGTTTACCTTTGAGCGGTTTTCCCCGCCAGAGGGGTGGAATCTGCAGACATTGGGCGAATTGCGAGTAAGCACGTCAAAGTGACCGTCTCGCAGAGAAGTCTACAGACTCCAGGGCGAGAACGTCAAACGGTCACTGGTACCAAGGCTAATGATATGAACAACACAATGAACCATGTAAACGCGAAAGATGAAACTCGAAGTGAGCATGAAGATATGGAAACGGATCAGATCGATGGTTTGTATTATTAAACAGATGCAATTGATTTTTTATGCTTTCATAGTGCTGACTTAGCAATTTGTATGATTTTATTTGTTCCTCTGCCTTGCTGAACTTTCGGTGAGATCTTCGAGTTCCTCAGATCCTGATTTATTTCATGCCGAATGATTGTTCTGTGATTTTGTTTTGTTTTGTTCGCCTCGCAGAACTGTTGGTAAATCCTTTAATTTTTTCAGATCTACTACTGAGCTATCCCCCCGGTTCATTATGTCACAAAACTGACGGTGCAGTTTACAACCGCTAAATCTATTAAATTACTTCAAACTTCCAATAGAAGAGTCGCGCTGTTAGTGTTACTGTTGACAATTATTCAGCTAGATGCAATGTCACATGTACATGTATGCAAACATTACTTTTTGTGCAGATTAAACCATGCATACTGGCTGGAATATATATATATATTATATATATATACTGTATCTGTGGTTTCTTGGATGGTTCTCACTCACACTGTCACAGAAACTAATACTATAGTTTATACATAATATTAATAATTATCATTATGTATGGTAATGGTGTGACATAGATGATAGACTGACAAAGTTTTTTTAAAAAATATATAAAAATGCTCAAGATGTGCACACTTGGTTGGCATAGTTTGGTGTGTTTTATTGTATAACAGATCCTGCAGAAAATAAAACACCTTCAATAAGTCAGTTTAAAAAATAAAAAAGCATTTTAATTTTTATAGACATGTATCATTGTGTGATGTATGTGTCAGTTGAAATGTGGAAACCAAATAATGGAATGAATAGCACATTAACAATATTAACACTGAGCTTGTGCATGATTGCATGTTGTACACAGAACATCCATCTGTGTTCAGACCATGTGACACCTGGTCTGTTTCATAGTAAATGGTGACAGGAACTACTGATCAGCTTCAAAAATAAAAGTGAATAGTGAATAGAGTTGCCTTTTTGTCAGGTATTTTGTAGTGTAGTGAGGAAGTTACTAGCAATCATTTGTCAATGTGGCACTTAACAACTAATTTTAGAGACAAATTTTATGTATATGGGTCATTCTCAGAAACTGTGTACCAATACTGTGACATAGGTACCAAAAAATCTAAATGCTTTAAAACTCCTAATATGTAAGTTTACTTGATGTTTAACACCTACTGCATGTGAGGAATTGAAAAAAAAGATAATCTGCACTATTTAAGTAGGACAAAGGGGGGGTCAAATGACGCATACTGCCAAGAATTAACAGTGTAACGTGGAAACCAAACTTACCCAAATACTGCACCTGTTGCACACAAAAGTGACATCTTCAGGATATTTTATATGTCATTTGCTATAGTAACAGCAATGCTATCAAAATGTAACCCAATTATTCCATTTTAGTATGTTATTTGATTAATTTTAAACATGACCATAAAAATTTTTTTTTTTTTTTTTTGAGTGTGTGTGCGCACAAAGTACTAACTACTATACAGTATGAATTCTTTTTATTTAAGTGTATTACCAGCATATAATGTCTGATCATGTAATGAATGAACAAATAACGAAAACATCACTGTTTTGTGTTTGAACAACTCATTTTAATAATCTGATTAACCGCATAACATGAAAACCAAATCACACAGAAGCAAGAACATCAATCAATCACACAAAACAGAAGAGAAGCCCTAGGGTTCTAGTGTAATACAGCTGCTTTCCTGTACAGGTTACTGAACACTAAGTTTATAACCACCCACCCCCAGAAAAGCTACTGTAAACATAAACACTACCAACTAACCCACCCACCCCAGTTTACTGAACACTACACCCCCCTCCCCCTCCAAGTTACTGTAACATAAACACTAATTAGTTGGTAATTGGATTTTAATGTACTGTCAACCACACAGGGTCACCCCAGCCGGACAGTCAAACTCGGGTCATATTCATAAGCAAATTTATGCATGTTTCTAAACTCTTCTCATCCTATATAAAAAATATAAACCATTTGTCAAGTCAGTCCACAAAACCAATCACTTTGCAAACATAAAACATACATCCACAAACATCACACACAAATTTTTGAAGAGTTAGTCACTTCAATATTACCCCTGTTAAAGGAGCACATTAGCCTTAGGCTAGGAAATGCTGGTATCATGGACCATTCCGTCTAATTTATTGATACCAGAACAAATAAAAAATAGGAATGGATACAATTCAAAATATTTTTATATATATATATAAATACATAATGGAAAATACCAATACCATATGGCAGCAAGCTACCAACAGTCATCTGGATGCTCAACAAGAGCCGTACAAAAAAGCCTAACCCTTAACAAAAAATATTTGGTTTTCTGGGGGGAAAAGGAGAATCAACCATTTGTAGAAAATGATGACAGAAAGAGCAAAAGGATTAGGCAGATTCCAGAAAGGGGAACGGGTGGGTGAACAATCTTAGTGATTTGTTCTTTTGGCAGCCAAGACTCATCCACCCACACAAAAATGTCTGCTGATCCAGGCTTCACAGTCAGGTAGTCTAGTGTAACTTGAGGTCTCCACTGGCTCTATCCACATCCAGGAACTTGGCAAAAAAACTGACATTTCTGTATCGACCTTTAACTTCTGCCTCAACAAAATCCCCTATTGCTGGAGCTGGCTGGTGGGGGACTGGATGCCGAACAGCAGGCTGGTTGCCTGGCTCCCATGCTGGCCAGCTGGTCACCTGAGAGAAGAAAAAGAAAAAAATCTCATCAAGTCACTGACCATGTCTTTATCAGCAAGTGTAATTTTCTTTTTTGTTCAGTGACTATCTTCTGAGAAGAAAACAACATAGTACAGGTGACAATGTTTGTTAAAACTGGGTGTGTGCTTTTTTTCAACAATAACAGCAATACTGACAGTGTTTAATGTTCATTAAAATGGATCATTGCAATACTGACAGTTTTTAATGTTCATTAAAATGGCTCATTATCAACTATCCCCTTGGGAAATTCCACACTGCAGAGCAGACAAAATATAATACTGTACGACAGTGGTAAAGTTCTGAAGAGACAGGTGGTCTTTTAGCAGGCAGATTCAATCATTCAGTATTCACTGTTGTAGCCCCCCCCCCCCCCCCCAAAAAAAAAAAAAATCCCCTAAAACATGACTACATCTAGTACATGGCTGGCCAATTTGAATGGTTTCCAAGCTATGACAGCAAAAACAAACACATTCAAGTTGGGTGTAAACAATATTGTTAATGTTATTATGCATTATTTTACATTGATTCAGTGAACTCAAATTGAAGCTGACAGCAGTATATTTGCACACTATACCTCATCGCTGCAGGACTGTATGAAAATTAAAGCCAGAAAAACAATTATCTGTTTCACAAAACAATTGTACCACTGAATGCAAGAATGTTGCCTTCCGAATTACGCTGCTAATGGACGGATTCAGTCACTCGTGCAAGCTCAACATCAAGTAATGTTTTAATGATTTTATGGAATAAATGACGGGGAATAAAAAACGAAAAATGTTATTACGTTCAAACAAACAGTGAGTAGAAAACATGCTAATATCCTGGTACAAATATGTGTCCGTTTAAACTTCGTAACACTGAAAGCAAAACCGCACCGCTTTCTGCATTACAATGTTAATGCTCTGACTGACCGACTTTGGCAATTTGTCAATATCAAGTCATTATTCTAAATATATGAAAAGGAATGAAAAAACAAACAACATTTCATTATGTTCAAACTGAAAAGAACAGAAGAAGCGTGTCAGTTTTATTTCAGTGTGGGTCCGTTTAACTTCGTAACATGGCAACGCGAACGCACAGCTTCTACGTGCGTGTGAAATCTTAGATCTTGGTGCATTCATTTTTGCCGATCCATGTGGGTGGAAAAAAGAGAAGCATTTGCTCCATTGCGAAAAGTATAGCACCAAGACATACATTCGACCTTGCTTCAATAATACTGAGGCAGCAGCAAATTCTTAGATTTTATTTTGGTACATTCGTCTTTAACATCGTAACGAAGAAGACACCGTTTCGGTTTCAAAGTTGCGAGTGAAACGAAAGGTCGAATTTCCGACTTCTACCTCGAATTAAAATAAAAGCAATCTTGCTGTTACAAGTAAATGTTTTAACTGAAACTAATATGCCCGAAAAATGTTATGTTAGTTCATGACGGTCATTTTTGTCCGAGTTTAAAGACATTTCCATCATCCCTCCAAACAGCCCTTTTTTTTTTTTTTTTTATCTCACTTTTCCATGTTCTTTATTTTCTGATCACAATCTACGAGCTTTCAGAGAGAAGACAATTATAAAACGCAAACATAAAATACTCAAGAACAATAATCAGTTATTAATATTATAAAAACACCAAATGTTTTAAAAAGCACACAAACTTACCTTCAATCAGAGACTAGTGTTCCAATTTCCGTCAACCATTAGCAAGCGAACAAGGACACGGTTCGTTGAAACGAAATCAAAACACGAACACTGGTCAAACGCAGGATCCGCGAGAGTGCACATATGTGCACATTCGCCTTTCCCGCGGTTTACGCGGACTGATTCGTCTGAAATTAGGCCCTAATTCTAGTCTCAATTAAATTGATGGTGCTTTTTAGAATTAACATCGTAACATCTCAGGCGGGAAACAAAAATCTTACACATCAGTTCAGCTCAAATTTCACTGTTCAGACTCAACTTCAGGATTTAACTATCCGTGTACAACAACCGGTACTGTGTGTCGTGTGTTAAATGCTGAAAGTAGTTCCTGTGTTGAGTTTGTGAGCGCTGCAGCGTTTTCAGTTTCACGTTGTGTCCGAGTGGAAATGATGGGTTATGATGTTAATACTTTCAAAAATGGTTAATTATATACAATTTTTTATTGTAGTTAAAGACAAACGTGCTTCCAACCTAAGAAATGCATTTAATATGATCATCTGAAGTTAAATGCGTTGTCACTGTGTGGTTTTTAATGAAGTTTCTGATACATTCTTTCCAATGGTGTTGGCGATGTCACAAATTGGTGGCACCATTTTTGATTCACTTCGCAACATAAGTCCGATTTAAAGTACATAACACACAACTCTGGCAGTCATTATTGTTTTTATTATCGCTCACATCAACATGCAAGGACAAGAAATAAAAATATTTACATTGCAATAAAAGATTACCCTCAAATACGAGTTTGAAGTTACCTACCCCAAGTGGTACACAGTTTCTGAGAACGACCCATATTAATTATTATAGAGAGAGCAATATTAATAATAATATATTAACTTAAGGAGAAAAGCAAAATACTGAGATTTTTTTATTTTAGATTTCTCTAAAAAATGTATACTCATAAACCTTGCATATAATCACGACACAGTTCATAACTTATGGCACAGAACCAGCAAACACATAAAGGGATGCAGGCTGGGATGGAGCAGGTCCTTCATAGGTCAAGCAGAGGACTCAGTACTGCAAATATGCCAGCTGTCAGAACTCAAGGAGTGGGAAAGGTAGCTGAACTGATTCCAGCATCCTTATGAGACATTCTTGCCAGAAAACTTTGGATAGCATGGTCAAGAATGTCCAGCAGGTAATATGGAGTAGAGATCAAGCTTCTCATTGAAGAAAACTGGAGAGAGAGAGAGAGGTGAAATAAGAAGCCCAGACTGGAATGTTTCAGTGGTCAGCATCCACCTTCAAAGACTCCTGTGGATGTACTGCCCTGGACATGCTGGAGTGAAGGGAAATGACCAAGTAGATAGAATGGCAGGTATAGCAACCCTCACAAATGGCTTGCATCTTGGAAGATGTGAAGTTTTGAGGAGCTTGAGACTCTATTGCGGGCACAAAGCCAGTCACATCATGCCACCGATCATGTGGAGGATAGAGCTGTGGAAAGAGGAAGCGCTAGATGATCTTTCCTTGAAAGGACAAGAGAGGGCCATTATCATCACCGGACAAACATTGGAACTGTTTCAAAGGCAATGTTGGGGAAACTTCTGAGACAGTGAGAGACAGGGTGGAGTGCATAAGGACTTTCCGAGTGCATAGATCAATACCATCTTGAACCAAACTGGACTCCAGGACTGGCACAAAGTGTGATTCACCCTTCAGACTTGGTCAGAAAGAATATATATCTGACTTGAATTAAAATGAATCATCATGTTAAGCTGTGATTTTTTATGATTATTTATGATGTGTATTTTAAGCTGTGATTTTAATGATTGACTACAGGACAGCCATGAGTTTTTTTTCCCCTCCTGTTAGAACTTAGATGCAAGTTACTCATTTATAAGCATCACAGTAGATTGTTTTGTTAGATTTACATACATGACCTGAAGTTTATGTTAGATTTACATACATGACCTGAAGTTTATGCTTGTTTTGAGGTAACAGATTTTAAAAAGTATTCACTAGGTGTAGGACCATCACAAATAAAAACTGAAGTGCAGTATATTATTTTAAGAGTTGGTGTTCATTGTCAAATTCATCAGTGAATCAGCTGACACTGAACAGTTTGTGGCAGATGTGTGTTGAGACACTTGTACACATTTTTACTAAAGTCAAAAACAGAAAGTGTAACCAAGTTCCAGCAAGATTTGGATAGTTTGGTTGACTGGGTAGACAGTTGGCATCTGGTTTAATGCATACAAATGTAAAGTACTTTATCTGGGGCAAACCTGAAACAGCATGGAACAAGCAAAAGAGTACTTAACATTAGGCACTTGAACACTTGAAGGACTTTGGTGTCCTTGTGGATGAGCTGAAATTCTCCAAGCATGTGGAAGAGCAGGTCAGAAAGGCAAACAGAGTCCTTGGTCCCATTAGGAAGTCTTTCCAGTTCCTGGATATGGATAGTACAGAAGTGTTCTTTACTGCTTTTGTGGAGCCCACACCCAGAGTTTGGCAGTTGTTGCTTGGGCGCTGTTAATTGAAATTGGCTTGTGATGAGCAACAAAATTGGTTTCTAACCTTAGAGATCTTGAGTACATGAACAACTGACTTACATGAATTTGCTGTGTATGAACTACTGAGGGAGAGGGGAGACATGATTGAGACAAACAAGTATGTACACATGATCTGTGCAGTACCAATAACAATCTCTTGGAAAGTGATACTGAGATAGCAAGAGGGTACACAATTACAAAAGTTCAAATGGTACACAAGTTAAGTCTGTGTCAAAAGATTTTTTTCTTCAGAGTTGAAGGCACTGGAATTTATTTCCAACTGAGGTTGTCGATTACAGAGCAGGCAGGACTCCACTTCACATTATATCACAAGATAGGAAAAAAATTCACTTGAGTTTTGCCTGCCAGTGCCATGACCACAGTGTTGAAAGTTAAGCTAGCATGTCTTTAGACTGGCAGCAATCAGATTTAAAGGCTTTTAGTTTTACCAGTTTGGGTGAAGTCAGTCTGATTTTATCACTTCGTCAGATCAGTACAAAATGTACAAAGCTGAAACATGGAAATAAACACCTCCATTGTCATGTATAACGTAATTTTGATAATTCAACTCAAATGCATTAACTAGAATAACAAGAGGGCAAGTGTTTAAGATGGTCTTTCTGTCTTTTCCCCTTTTTTACAGTCTTTTTAGTTGTTAACACAAAGCAATTTATTATTATTTACTAATTTCATTGAACGTACATTTTCCTACAGTGAGGGTTTAGTGATTCTTGTCTCCTAAGTCCTGTATAGATAATAATACTAGTATATCTTTATATAGATTGGATGCTATAAATCGGTAAATAATGACTATGAATAAATGACATTTGTTTTATTATTATGGCTAATGGCACATAAAAACTTCTACACAAAACCTTGCGTGTACACAGCACACCACTTCAGAGAAGGGTTTGGCTGTATACCCTTCTTTAACTTTAAACATGTGATTGAATTTGGTTAACAGTTAGACATTTTGTTTTCCAGGAAACAATCATCACCATGGAGATGACCCACCAGGGGAGGTTATCAATGGAGAAGTTAAAGAAGAGGGCGCTGACATCACTGAAACCGAAATGGAAGATGGTACTGTCATAAGCATCTCAGTCTGTTTTTGCTTTTTTTTTATAATTTGTGTCCTTACAGCTACAAGTTTATAACACTTCCAAATCTTCAGCTTAAATTATTTACTTGATCAGTGTCAGTAAAAGGTTTCACTTTTCATGGTAGTTATTATAGTACTCTCCTGATAGGGCAACTTGCTCTGGGGTGAAATAATTGGTTAATTTATCCATGGTTCTGCTTATCAGAGGTATGGATAAGTTGAGTTTTTCAAATAGTGGATTGACTTACGGATAAGTTGAGTTTTTCAAATAGTGGATTGACTTATGAATAAGTTGAGCTTTTCAAATAATGGATTGACTGATCTATTTCTGTAGAGGCAATGACGGATTGCAGTAAAACTGAAAGTGGACATGAAAAATACTCTGTTGAAGAGCTTATCCTAGACAGCAGTAAAAAAAAAAAAAAAAAAAAAATTGTGATTAAGCACATCTTCACATCCATCAACCAAGCTGGTAGCAACATGTTTTCAGCAAACCTGTATAAAAAGCTAGGAAAGGAAGTGATGTTTCTACCAGTCAGCACTTGAACAGAAATTCTAGAAGTGACCTGAACCAATCCATGTTACAAATAGCAGTCTGACTAGGCAAGCAGGATGTTTGCTTTTAAATGTTGCTGACTGAGGATGCTAATGTTGAGTTTCTACTAACTCTAGGCTATGCATTTGCACCGCTGTGAAAGTTATGGAAGTCTCAGCTCTCATGCACTAGACACATTTTTAAAGGGCATTCACACTCCAGAATGAAGAGTTATATTTTTGTAGGGGAAATCTGACATACAGTTTGGAATCTTGTAGGGGTCATTTTTGAAGGTTTACTGCATGGTTATGCATGATCTTTGGATTTTGGGGAGCCCTGCTTTCACTTACTGACAAAGGTATCCATGGCTGTGGCAACCTTTTTTAAATACTGAACACTGAAATACCGCTGCTTGTACAGTTTGTCCTTTACAAACTTGTGCTTGTACAGTTTGTCTTGCTTGTACAGTTTGTCCTTTACAATTTTAGTCACCATAGTCAGCACAATGCCAAACTCAACTGAACACCTTCAAGCAGTGCTACTTCACGTAGGCTTAAAAGTGTTGGTGTCTCTTACAGATGACTGTTACTGTTTTAGTATCAGGTGTTGCAGTGCTTTAGAAAGTTTGGTTTTTATTCTAGTTGCCTACTGAGTGATGCTGGTGTGAGGTGTTCCTGTGTAGGGGTATTGTTGAAACATCATCATCTTTTGCAGAGCACAGCCATGCAGTGTCAGTATCCAGTGTCCTGTTGCCCTAAAATGGTCTGTGTCTGTTGTAGATGACTGTCGTGCAGAGGCCACATTCCGATACACTGTGGAAAACATCAGCAAACTTAAAGAGACTGCGCTGAGTCCACCGTACATGGTCAGAAATCTGCCTTGGTGAGTGGAGACTGCTTGCTTCTAGTTCTGCTCTAGCCCTCCCTCTCTCCCACCCTGTTTTGAATGCATATGCATACACCCACCTACACTGCATGCATGTAATGCTTGATACTCATGCTCACATACATGAAAAACTACAGTGGGGGAAAAAGCTGTGTGGGTTTGATGTGCTGAATGGTAGCACTTTGGCCGAAGGGAAGTGAATTGAACATTGAGCTTTTCTTAATTGTATGACCAAAAATGAAAAGAAAGAAAATCAAGAGTGAAACTGTTTAGAATGTTTCATCAGCATCCTCACAAGCCTTTCTCTCTACCCCCAACCCCTAATATGCATTGGAGTGTTCAGCAGACTGAAGTTGGCTGCTTTGCTACAGAGAACTGTAATTCCTGTACTCTTACATGCTTCTGTCCATGCTTCTGTCCATGCTTTTGTTGCATAGCCAGACTTTGACCCTTTTGAAACAAGTTATTCTTTTGCAGGAAAATTATGGCAATGCCGAGAAACAGCCAGAGTGCTGACCGTCAAAAAAGCCTGGGTTTTTTCTTGCAGTGCAATGCCGAGTCTGATTCTGCGTAAGTACTTGTTGTTCATTGTTTTTTGTTTTTTGTCTATATTTTTTGCTGCTTTCTTCCATTGTCCATTTTGCTGTTCTAGTTTATAGGCTAAATCAATGCCACTAAAGTGAACTGCCATTTATTTTTTGCAGTATTCTAACAAAAATCTCCCTAAGACGGTTTCACGGAAATAGACCATTCAGTTTATATTGCAGATCATGGTCATGTCATGCCAATGCGGAACTCCGAATTCTGAATGCCAGACCAGACACTGAACCCTTCTGCCGCAGTGAGTATTGCTTTTTCTTCTTTCACATAAACTACAAATTGGTGTTTCACCCCAAACTTCGCTACATTTGATACTGAAGGTTTGAGAGTTTGCTTTTTTACTTGATTCCACCTTACATTACAGGCTCTGGAATTCATAAAATTTGACATTGTTGAGGGAACTAGATTAAGATACTTGTATGTATAGTCCATCAGAAACGGTTTGTCTACATGGAAAATAATTAGATTATATTTAGCTTCAGATGAAAGATGTAAAAAAATTCAGGAGCCCAATTTAGATTTTTTTACTTTCATGTATTTCTAAATGCTATAGTTTTGCTTTGGCATACCAGCACTTTGCTCTGTGTCCTGCAATATAGTTCCCATTATTGACATCCCCCATAGTGCCTTGGTGGGGGCTTGATGTGTAAGAATACCAAGCTTGCACAGCCGCCATCCATTTTGACTTGGACTACAGCTCACCTGCCAGGTTGCAGCGACATGAAGATGAAGGTGACATGAGAAGCCTGTAGGAATAATTCAAGCTCAGATTTCTCTTAAAACCACCATATGTTAACACTGACATTGAAGACACAAACTCCAAGCACTTTTTTTTCTTTTTTCTTTTAATGAGATCCTTCTTTCAACCGCTGCCATAATTGATGACACCATAGGTCTCAGAAAACTTGTCAGCTAACCGTTTTTCATTTGTGCTCAGATGGCCTGAGTTTGTAACAGACAAATTGTATTAGGTGTTTTGTGTATAACTGCCCACGTTGCTTGCACCAGCACAAATAAAACCAAAATTGTCTGAATCAAGACTGAACTCTTTTTACCCTGCAATGGACCTGCCTTGTGTTTACATCTGTGCTTGGACACACTATGTTGCATCCACAGTCATATTAGTACCCACACGTAGAGGGCGCTGACAGCAGGTACATGGGGAGAGTGTCCCTTCAGTGGCATAACCATTTCTGGCAGAGTTTGGAGGAAGGTTCTGGAAAGCGATGCTTGGAGTGTGGACGCAAATTAGAACCCAAGGTCATGAATAATTTGCCCACTTTCATTTGCTGAAAATCAGTCACCCAATTTTAGGCAGATAATTTTTCATGCTGTCAAACCATTGCTGATGGACTGTGCATAACAAAGAGAGCAGAATAAAATTAGAAGGGAATCATTCTGTGTGAGTAGTTATTATTCATCTTTTAGGTTGTTTCATTTTTCTTGTATATGTGCTGATGTTAATCTTATTTCTTTTGCCAGAAATACAGCATTTGTTCTACTGCAAGGAAAATGACTGGGGTTTCAGCCACTTCTTGTCTTGGAATGTGAGTGATCTCCTTAACCTCACCCCCACCCCCCATCTCATTCACACGCACACGCACGCACGCACATACTTCAGTTTTTGTGCTGTGTTCTTTTTAGAGATTAACATGAAGAAAACCAGTATTGTATTCTGTCACAGTTTAATAATCTCTGTAATTTAAGTTGCTCATCCTGGTGCATTCAGATGTGATACCTTTTTCTCCAGCTGAGAACAAATTGTGTGTGTGTGTGTGTGTGCAGTGGTTAAAAATGATGCAGTTAATGTTGGTTAACACTGAGTCTGTGTTGCAGGAGCTGCTTGACCCAGAGAAAGGATATGTGAAGGATGACAAGGTCACACTCGAGGTTCACGTCATAGCAGATGCACCTCACGGAGTTTGGTAATGAAGGATAAAAGCACCACATTCTGAAACAAAACAGTGCAATAAAAACGTGATAAGAGAAGCAGACAGTTATGCCACTAACACGTACATGAGACAACTTGTCACAACAAGGTGGGCATAGTTGCTGGGATAATCCTGATACAACTTTGCTAAAACATTACCTAAGATCATTTGATCAGTGATTTTTTTATATTTGCTCATTGTAAAATGTCTGTTCTGTCACATTCTTGTTACTGTTGTGTTTCAGATGCTGAATGCTTAGTTTGACTTCAGCAGTATAATTTATGGCTGCTTTTTCGGCCATCTGATGCAGTGCAGTTTTGAAATTGATATGGCTTAAAGTTAAAGATTATTAAAACTGTAATGGCAGTTTCTGTTGATACTAACTCAGAATACCCAGACTAACACTTAGTTTCCCATTTGTGAGATTCAGTTGCAGGACTTCTTTGAAAAAAAGGATAAAAATAACTCTGGCATTGAATGCTGATCTGTGGATATGTGGTTGTGGAAAGTTCAATTGCGTGCATCATTATGAAATTAAAATGGTTGGTCTGATTTAGATGTGCACCTTTTAGTCAGCATAAAGTAACGCAAACATGAAAAGTGTTCATATCTTGGGGTTTTGTCTAGTTTTATGACGTGTGGTAAAGCTGAAATGAACGACTCATTTGTTGTGGAGAATTGTGTTTCTTGCTGTTAAGGTCTGTTGTTGGGTGTGGTTTGTTAAGCTGGGACTCCAAGAAACACACCGGCTATGTGGGCCTGAAGAACCAAGGTGCCACGTGCTACATGAACTCCCTTCTACAGACACTCTTCTTCACAAACAAACTGAGACGGGTGAGTCCCTGATTTTTTTAATGTTGTTTGGGGGTTTATTTATAGCCTTTTTATCTGACGTTTTCTTTCTCAGGGAAATTAGCATTCACATTGAGTGGACAAAGACAGATGGAGTTCAGTGAAAAAGACAGGATTTTAAAACTATTTTAAGTTGTAAATGAGTTTTGTTGAACAGTTGTGTTTCATGCAGTTGTAACCCACTTTTGATGAGACACATTTGTATATGGGGACACTAAACAGATGTACATGTATGATGTTCCCCAACACCGGTATACATATTGATGTATACTGTTAGGGCCTTATTTGTGCTAGACTGTTGAGTAAAGGTTCCATCTCACAGTGACAAATTCTGTTCTGGGGGTAAAAAGGAGGATACGTCGTATATTACAGTCCATGTGTACATTACATTCTTGATGCTTTTATTTTTCAGGCAGTGTACATGATGCCAACAGAGGGAGATGATGGGTCAAAGAGCGTGCCCCTGGCACTGCAGCGTGTCTTCTACGAGTTGCAGTACAGTGATAAACCTGTGGGAACCAAGAAACTCACACGCTCTTTTGGGTGAGCATATTTCTCCCACCGTGTTGAAGGCATAGGCCTTGATGTTGGTCTGTGAGTGTGCTTGGGGGCACATTGACCTCTGGTGAGACTAGCCCAGAATGGTGATGATCAGCGGATAGCAGTGACAGCCAAGCATCAGCTGGTAACATGACTATGCTGCCCAAGGAGCCTATGTAGGAGGTTTGCTATTGGGTGTAATGCTGTTTTCCACCTTTCACACGTTCTTGTTAACTTTATGCACAGCTGTTGTGTCAAAACCTAGTGTGCGAGAGTTTTTGCTGGCCATAACGCAAACATTAACATTCTGCTGACAGAAGAATCCCTGATGAATGATGACATCAAAATCAGATGACAGTGTTCTGTAAAAAAAATCCTTTCCATTTATATGTACAGGTACCAGTGTATCCTAAACCATTAAATGGCCCACATTCCAGGACCACCGTTCACAAAGCCACCTTTTTCCCTCTTTTTTTTTTCCTCACTATTCATATTAGTGTGTTCTAAAACAGGGTAGGTGTTGATGGGTTCCTTTAGTTTCTTTTTTCACAGAATTATCAGCTGTGTTACTGGTTGCATTTTGTTTGTATGATTTCTAATGGATTCACACTTGTTTTTTGTTTCTAAAAGATCCATATTTTGGTTTTAGGTGGGAAACATTGGATTCCTTCATGCAACATGATGTACAGGAGTTGTGCCGTGTGGTAAGTTTGGAAGATTTGACGATAACTATGTGCTCTAAAGCTTGAAAGTGATACTGATAGAATCTGTTTGTTTGTTCATATTCTTCTCTTATCTCAAAGCAAAGAGGAATGTTGAGACAGAAATGATATGGATAGTATGTCTGCTGTTGCTGCTCAACACCCCCCCACCCCCACCCCGCTTCCACCCAGTTTTCTCAGAGCTGAGCAAATTCCTGTAGGCAACAGCTGACCTGGTGTGCTGTGCAAAACTACACGGTCTTGTGACTGGGCAGTTGGAAGCTTGTTTTCCAGACACTGACTGTATCAGGAATGAGAAGGCCCTTGCATTGGAATTTCAGCTACATATTATTATAAGAGCGTAGAGCATGGACCATGAATGTTTGCCAGTGAAGACACCCCTTTGGGATTTATCACCCAGCCTTTCAGATGTAATTGATACTAGTTGTTATTTTGTTCCAGTTGTTGGACAACATGGAGAACAAGATGAAGGGCACATGTGTAGAAGGAACCATTCCCCAGCTCTTTGAGGGAAAGATGCTGGTGAGGTTTTACTTCATTTGATTTGCAACAACAGAAAAGTGAAGAGTCACAGCTGTTTGGAGATTATTGCATCAGAACCATTTTGCAGATTATTACACAATATCCAGAGTGAGTTCAACAAGTGATTGTTTCAGTGCTGGGAATCAGCACCAAGCCGTGATTTTCTGCAAGGAAGACCTCAGAATCTGTGGGAAATCGTTTGGTTATTGCAGGGAGAAGAGTTAACCCTAAAACTTTGTTTTTTTGTTTTTTTTTATAGCAAATACCCAAACACTTTGTCATTCAAATGACAAGCAGAATGTTTCATTTTGTAATTCAAATGACAAATGGAATGCTTGATTTAGCTTGAGCCTCTGTATATAACTTTGCCAGAGCTGCTATGTGACTTGCTTCAGGGCTTTGTACACAGTGTCAAACAGATAGTATTGACTTCAGAGAAGACCCTGTTTGCCTTTAAGGTGTAATAAATCCATAAGGTTGCACAGGTGTCATTAGCAAGTGCACTGACCATATAGTCAGCTGAAATAACATCAGGCTTGTTCGAAGTTTGTCACTTGCCTTCCATCAATTTTTCTGCCAGCATGTTCTGTCTTACTCCCAACATAATATTGGTTTTGCAGTATTACAACAGGCACACTTACTCATTTGACAATATGTGTGAATTCCATTTCTTGTAAACCTCTGGAAAGATAGGGACATGGGCAGTGTATCATTTCAGATTAATGAGAGACAAGTGATCCTACATGCAGGAACTGAGCACATACCTGTTCTGGTGTGATTTTTTTAGTTCCAGAAAGTATAACATTTAATTAAAAGGTCATAAGACAAAGAAGACTGTCATTGTAGTTTGCATAGAATATCATTTTGAAGTCCTGAGAATCAAAATTAGTTTTGACAATTTCAGCTATCAAAAATGTATTTGTAAGGTTTTTGCTGTTGGTGTAATATTTTGTGGGCTGAAAGTGTTGGTTTAGTGATGAGGGGAGACAACTTATCCCATTTGCCTTTAGCTGAGACAGGCTCAAGTTTATAATCATACCAACAAAAGATCCCCCTGTCCTACTGGTTGCATCATATTTGTCTGGTTTTGAAGTATTACATTGTTAGATAAATGGATTTTTGACACCCAGTCAACCATGACAGTTACGTCAGGGGGATTGTTAGTGGAATGGGCTGGTCAAACACTTCCTAAAAACTCTTTTAAAGATGCGTCTGAAGCAATGCTGAAAAAAGTCATGTTTGCTGAATCTTCTTTTCTCTCTGGTATTTGTCTTCCAGTCCTACATCAAGTGCAAGAATGTGGATTATGGATCTCAGCGGGAAGAGACATTTTTTGATATTCAGTTGAACATCAAAGGGAAGAAAAGTGGTGAGTACGCTGATACCTCCAGTGTATCTGTGTCTCATCCAAAGTTAACTGCAGTTATTGACATTCATCTTTTCTGAAGACTGCATAGTTTCTTTATGTTGCTGAGCATGTGGTTTCTGGACATTCTGTGCTTACAGACTAAGAAATTGAAATGATTGTAATACTTTTACTGACTTTCCCACCCTCAGAGTGTTTACAAGAGTGGTACAGGAATGCACAGTAACAGTAATATAAATTTGTAAAGTGCCAATGCTGTGGCTCAAAGGACTGAACAGACATAACACACATAATCATCACAATCATTATAACACATGTAATCATTACAGTCGGTAGTAACATCATAACACTAGCGCACAAAGACTAATGATACTTAAAGCATACAGCATGATGGGGCAGAAGCTGATGCATGTAAAGTGGTATGTTGTTCCGCTTTGTTGTATCACTAGACTGTGGAGAAAATATTCTCATCTTTTTAATCATGAATTAAGCAGCTCAGGGTCCTTCATGTTGAGTTGAATGGAGATTGAAAATACTTGCGTTCAGTAATATTTTGTACAAAGGGAAAGGAGACCTCTTTCAAAAGACTTCTGATCTAAATGCCATGCTGCTAGAAATGCCATATGTGAAACTGAAACTAGAACATGATTAGTTCCAGAAAAAAGGTTTAGACCTAAAGAAAATCTGTCCACTGCAGGCACGGTATGCTTGCCTCATCAAAATTGCCAGTCATAGGAATGAACAAATGAATTACTGATCTTAATCATGAGTTTTTGTAAAAGGAAGTATGTGTGTGTATTTCCCCCTGCACAGTGCATGAGTCATTCAAAGACTATGTGACGGTGGAGCCACTGGAAGGAGAGAACAAGTACGATGCAGGAGAATATGGACTGCAGGTGAGACCCGTCTCCTGCTTTCTTAGCATGGTTGGCTCCCTTGTGGAAGGCAATAAAATAAAATAAAAACAGTATCACCTCATCAGGTATTTTTGAACAACTCTGTGGCATCTTGCATCTTTATGTGATTAATGAGGCAACAAAATGATTACTGGTGTAAAAGATGTCCTTAAATAATAATAAAAATGTTATTTTTTTGAGGTGTGGTTTAGTTGTGACATCTTTGTGTTTTGTTTCTGTGGTTGACAGGACTCTGAGAAAGGTGTGATATTTGTGAACTTTCCACCAGTTCTGCACCTGCATCTGATGAGGTTCATGTATGACCCTGCCACAGACACAAACATCAAGATCAATGACAGGTCAGTTCTCTTTGTCCTCTGGCCTTACATGGGCTGCACTCTGGTGGCTTGATAATCTTCAGCATGAGGAGGCCAAGTCCAGTTCTGATTCTGTTTTGTCAGCATTGTGTTGTGATTGCTGGTTCTTTAGAAGGACTTTGTATGTGTGCGTTTACAATTTTTTATTTAATGGTAAATTGCAAATTATGGGTTTTGTTTTAACTCTTTCATCCCTGAAAACCGCTACAGCGGTTGAGAGAATCTTTCCCTTCATTCCTGAGAACCTCTAGAGCGGGGCAGGCATAAACACTCCCTTCCTTCCGGCTGGCCGCTGCAGCGGTTCTGCCTTTGAAATCCGCGCCTATCTGTCACATGGTCAGCACGTCAGTTCCCCCTGGCCAGTGTAACGGGACCTGAGGAATGTTTTGATAAGCCGCACAATGCTTTGATTAGCCGTGCCTGGCCACTGCCAGATTGTGGGAAAGTGTCCAGTGCACAAAATTTGTCCATTTCTAGGGATGGGGTTAGGGTATTCTGTACAGTTGGAAAGATGGCGGCGGATGAGTACAATGACAGTGACCGGTTCTCTGATGATGATGTTTATGACAATCTGGGCGAAAATGATTTTGATCTGTTTGAACTGACAGAAGAGGAGAGAGCAGAGCTTGCAAATGCATTTAAAGATGATAGTGAGAGTGGTGATGAATTGGATGATGAAAACCTGCCATTGTTTTTTACTCAGCCACGTTTTGAGTGGACAGGTGGGGGACACTGATGTGACATGAGACATACCTCTGATGTCCAATGCAGATGTGTACAGAGACATAGTAAATATAGTTGTACAGAGTTACGGTGGAAACATTGTGTATATATATGATAGAAACGGCGTATGGATTACACTAAAATGAAACAATTATACTGTGAACTCATGCTTCCTACTCTTGTGCAAACCGTCACCTTCTCATCACCATTTCAAGGACACAGACAATGTGACAAATGGAATTTCTGGAGACAGTTTCTATGTGGATGTTATCTGGGACATCAGACTGTAAGTAGGGAGCATGTGCCATTTCTCTTGGCATGTTCTGTGGGCCTGCAAATGTTGGTTTCGTCTGTTTGTCTTAAAAAAGGTATGTGTCACCTTTATTTGCACCTGTGTGTCACCCTCCTGGTGACAGTGACTCTGAAAGTGTGACCATTGCCTTCTGACTTCATTTACCTACACAGCGATATACAGGTTGCCATGGTTTTACTAAGAGCTTGCAGACACAGATGACTCAAACCCACATACCCTCTTTCACAGATTTTTTCCTTATGAAAACCCAGGAATGAAAGGACTGTTATGCATATAGGAACATAGGAATAAGGGGAAGTAATGCCAAATCCGAAACAGGGATGAAAGAGTTAATCCTTCTTGCCCTATGAGAACTTGTATGTGACAGAAAAGTTCAAAAGAGCTTGAACTAACCTGTGGATGCTGTGTGCCAAAAGGTTTGAGTTCCCGGAGAGGTTGAGCCTGGATGACTTCCTGCAGAAGAAGGAGAAGACGCTGGCCAACTACATTCTTCATGCCGTCCTGGTGCACAGTGGCGACAACCACGGTGGTCACTATGTCGTCTACATCAACCCCAAAGGGGATGGCAAGGTACGGTGAATGCAAATAAATGGAACTTGAGACTAAGAAAAAGAAGGGGGTGAACTGGTGGTACTTGAAATTAGAATGAAGTGTATGTAGAGTCTCACAAAGTGTATGCTGAATTGCACATGCTTGTTGAGGTTAGTGAAGATGGGTGATTGTCATTTTGTATTTGTGTGTGTAACAAGAAGATGGAAAACAGAAAAGTCTGCAACATAAATTATCAGAACATGGGAGTGGGGAGGGGAGGGGATTTCACCAGACCCCATATATACAATTTATGTGAAACCTGTCATCTGCAGCTTGGTCGTTTGATCTTGTAGAAGATTGTCAGCCAAAGAGAAAACACAAAATTTAGGCTCAACAGTTGTCTGAAGATGTGTTTGGAGGTGTGCTTACCTTGATGACCTTGGGGCTTCTCTGTTTCAGTGGTGCAAGTTTGATGATGATGTAGTGTCTCGTTGTGCCAAGCAAGAAGCCATTGACAACAACTATGGTGGTCATGATGATGACCTGACTGTCAAGCACTGTACAAGTGCCTACATGTTGGTCTATATACGAGAGAGTGAACTGAGTAAGCACATGATCTTTTTGTGATTTGAATGAAAATTGTCAGTGAAAGTCCATCTGGGCTAAAGTCTAAACCACATAATTCTTTCAGTGATGTGATTTTGTCATGATTGTAGCATGTGACAGGTCATCAGATTTTCTGTCTGTGGAGTGAAAGCACATTGCAAATTTTACTGCATGTACTGTTTTGAAGAGTGAATCAGTAGGTGGAAAGCACACAGCTTAGACCAGTCAGCACACACTGATGAAAAGGTTGACTGAAAGGTCAGACAAACAGCTTTTTTATTTGACAACAATTTGTTTAACCCACCTGGCCCCAGACCGCCCGTCACCACCTGCTCTTTTGCCTTACCGCGCAACCCCAGACCACCCGGTAGTGGCTGGCTAGCAGATGCTCCATACTAGCATCTCGGTTTATGCAAATAGGAACGGGATTCTCACGAGACTTGTAGCCTCGTTTCCACGACTGTTTACTACTTCTGGCGATGTCCTTTGTTCGAAGTTCGGTGGAGTTTGAGAGACACTGTGAATTTTCAAAGTTGCGAGATGGACACGCAGTAGATGCATAAAAATAAACAAAAGCCATACTCTTAGCAATGGTGTCAGAGCTTCATCCTTGGAGACTCAAACTGGAAATTTTGCAAAGTTGGTTACCCTGTAGGTACCCAAAAACCTGACGCTCATATGCAGACATTTCTGACTTGGGATTTTTATTTATTTTTTATGCTTTTATTTTTGAGTGGGAAAAAAATCTAAACCTGTTGGATATACAAGAACACTATATTCACAAACTGGGAAAAATATGAAGTGAGCTGAAACTTTTGTTTGGTGTTTATTATTGATTTTTAAAGATGTATACCAGGATCATAAGTGTGCTGACTGACTGGCTCTTTCCCTACAAACTACAAAAAAAAGCCAATGAAAAGAATATTTTGTAGATGTTATACGTACAGTTTCTCCCATCCCTAACTTTTCAGATTTTATTGGAGGTTTGCGGGGTGGGGGGGGGGGGGGGTAATGCATGCAGTTGACTCTTTCCTGTCTCTTTCTTCCTTTCTGTTTTCCTTCTTTTGTGCCTTCAATTTGTTTTGGAAAAGATTGATCAGAGAGTGAAATAAATCTCAAATGAGTTATTTTGCTTCTTTCATTGTCTGTATCAGGTACTGTCCTCCAACAGGTCAGTGAAAGCGATATTCCAGAATCACTCATCAACAGGTTGTCAGAAGAAAGGTAAATCTTTTTCCTCAGCCCTAGATTTGTCTAACCATGCCAGCTGTATAAGCTTTGGCTCTCTCTCTAACCATCTGGTGGCAAGTCCGCTGAGATTTCAGGAATGTAAACAACATACTCAGCAGGCCGGCATAGTGGTTAGTGCTTTGGAATGTAGATAAAGGTCATGGGTTCAAATCCTACCAGTTGTGAGGGATTTTTCAGCCCTGACCAGTTCCTACCAAGAGTTTGGACTGCTGTGATCACAGTTGGAAGTCTGGGACCTTTCAGCTGAATTTCATCCACTTGATCAAGTTGATGGATGTGTCTGAGGCTCTTGCTTGTATTACTTCACCACCAACACCACTACAGGTGTTGCGGTTTCTGAACCTGGTTAACACCGGGATGATCATGACAGTAAGGTCTGCCAGCCCTGTGAGATCGTCTCCAGCCACAGTGGACTTCATTGTCCTTCATTGTCAAATAAATAAATATAAATATCTTGGTATCTGTAGCTGTGCCATGCTTTTGTTGTGCCTTTGCACTCAATGTTCCTGCTTCCTCCTTTTCCTGGGGCAGTTCTGGGCAAAGCGCTCAACGTCAGAGTCCATTTAGGGGAATTAATGGAGGGACATAGTGTTGGTTTGCTTTCTTGGGGGGATGCTTATTTAGAACAGGCATCGCTGAACACTTAACAATGTGACTTGGCAGCAGTGCGGTGTCTCCTTTGGAGGGTGGCGTACCTGTGGTCTGATACCTCCTTCTGTTGACCCATGGAAGGGCCATGGTACAGAATAGACCTTGGTTGTAGCCAGGGATAGGAATATTAGGATAAGCAGCATGGGAAGAATTCCTCTGACATCAGCACAGATAATAGGAGGGGGGATGGGGGGGCACCATGTCCTATAGAAATTGACATACAACCTTCTCCCTCTCCATCTCTTTGTCTTTCTCTCCTGCTGCATTGTAATCTTCACACTGGTTTCAACAGGCGGTTGGAGACGCAGAAGCGCAAGGAGAGGAATGAAGCCCACTTGTACATGAGTGTTCAGGTCTTGGTGGAGGATGACTTCTGTGGACACCAGGGCAATGATCTCTTCGACTCTGACAAGGTCAACTTGAGGTAGGCTATTTTAAACCATTTAACAACTTAGCCATTTTGCAGTTATTACCCTGGATGCATGCACAAAAGAATTGACAGTTCTCTGAATTTTGATCTAAAATGAAACACACACACACAAAATTCATAAAGATTTACTGAATTATTGTTT
The DNA here is from genome assembly GCA_963584105.1 of Alviniconcha strummeri. Classification (NCBI taxonomy): domain Eukaryota; kingdom Metazoa; phylum Mollusca; class Gastropoda; family Provannidae; genus Alviniconcha; species Alviniconcha strummeri. The sequence continues at coordinate 11,366,612 of OY757541.1, read as the reverse complement.
GCTGCTGTGCACTATTGGTTCTGTTTTCTGTGATTGCATTGCAGGACATTCAAAGTGAAGAAAGTTGCCACACTGATGGAGTTCTTGGAAACCTTGTCTGAGAACTTGGTATGTTATCTTGACTACTCATTTTCACACTGCCAAACAATTATTGCTGAGGAAACGGAAATGTGCTGTCTGCTGTGGGCGCCACCGCCCATCCCCCCCCCCCCCCCCCCCCAAATCCCCCCCATCTGGAATCTCAGGGCTGTCATTTGATTTCTCTTTCCTATCTTCTCTTTTGTTTTTCTGCCTTCTATTCGTACTTTCTCTTTCTTGTCATATTTCTGCTAGTGGTCCATTCTCCTGACTTTTTTCCCAGAAAATTGTCAGCCATTTTTCCTTAAAGTAAAAGTCCAAGGTTTTTAAGTATGCAAAATGACCATCAAAATGATTGACAAATGAGTCACTAGTTTCAGATTTAATGCAATAAAAAATATATAAAATTGTTTAATTGGGGTTTTAATCAGTTTTATTTTCTGTAGGCTTCCCTGGAAGTGACGTCAGTCTGGGAGTCAGTGTGGTTGCCATCTTAGATTTTTCAGTAATCTGTGTATGCGTGTGGTCGACAAAAAAGTTAACTATGCCAGCCTGCTGTGTTGCTGCGACTGTAACAATTCGCAGACGACCCCAGGTATAACAATGCACGAGCTCCCACGCGATCGACCCGCAGTGAGGCGAAAGTGGATTAAGTTTATACAATTCAAACGAGCTGACTTTCTTGCTGCGCCGCATCACGCTTATTTGTGTAGCGAGCACTTCAGTGAGTGCAATTTCACAAACCTGATGGAATACTGCATGGGGTTTACTTTGAAGCTGACACGATGTCCTGGTACTCTTTCAAAATCCTGCCTGACAGGCTCAAAGTGATACAACAGTATCCTTGTGGGTCTCTGAGGCAAAGTATCAGTTTCGTCTTCGGAGCTCGAGTTGGCCGTTTTGCAGTGACTCCCCAGAGTGACGTAGTAGGCATGTGGTCACGTGATTTGGGCGTCATGGCGACACTTTCGGTACGACAGAAAATGTCTTTTTTCGTGCATTTATAACCCTCAGATCACAGTTTCACCTACATCATCGTTCTGAGCGAGCTTTAACGGAAATCGTGTCAAAAATCACCTTGGTTATTGGCCCCAAACCAGCCCTACCAAATCCTTTGCAAAGGGAAGTAACTGTGTTCAATGATCCTGGTATACAACTCTAACAATCAATAAGAAACACCAAACAAAAGTTTCAGCTCACTTTGTATTTTTCCCAGTTTGCGAATCCAGTGTTCTTGTATATCCAACAGGTTTTTATTTTTTTCACGGAAAAATAAAAGCATAAAAAAAAAAAATCCCAAGTCAGAAATGTTTGCATCTGAGTGTCAGGTTTTGGGGGGCCGACTTTGCAAAATTTCCAGTTTGAATCTCCAAAGATGAAGCTCCACGGTAAGCGACTGAGCCAAATTTGCAATTCAAATCTCAAAGGATGAAGCTCTGACACCATTGCTAACAGTAAGGCTTTTGTTTATTTTCGGGCATCTATCACGTATCCACCTCACAACTTTGAAAATTCACAGCGTCTCTCAAACTTTGCCGAACTTCAAACAAAGGACATTGCCGGAAGTAGTAAACAGTGGAAACGAGGCTACAAGTCTCTCGAAAATCCCATTCCTATTTGCATTAGCCGAGATGCTAGTATGGAGTGTCTGCTAGCCAGCTGCTACCGGGCAGTCTGGGGTTTCACAGTAAGGCAAAAGAACAGGTGGGGCCAAGTGGGTTAAGAGTTAGGCTTTTTTGTATGGTTTTTGTTCAGCAGCTTGGAGATAATAGTTGGTAGGTTGTATGTGCAACTTGCTGCCACGTGGCACTGGTATTTGGCATTATGTATTTATATATATATATATTTAAAAAAAAAAAATGTTGTTTCTGCCCATGCCTCCCTTTTTTTTTTTCACATAATTTTTTAATATGATATAGATAAATTAGATGGAATGGTTGGCAGGTCTACCAGCAGGTCCTAGCCTTATGTGCTTTTTTAACATGGGTAATCTTGAAGGGACTAACTCTTCAGCTGTTTGTTTTGTGTTTGTTTAGGGATTGGTTTTGTGGACTGAAAGGGTTTGTATGTATATGAGAGGTTTTGAAGTGTGCATTTGCTTGTGACCCGAGTTCAGTTTTCCTGAGATGACCATGTGAGGTTGACAGGACATTGAAATCAGATTACTAACTAATGAACTGTAGATAAAAGTTTTTTTCAGCTTCAGAACTTTACCATGGTACTGTTAGCAACATATTAACAGGGTAGCACAGAAGGAGATGTTTTATGGCAAATTATTGTTTTGCACTGGCTTATGTTTACAGGGGTTTTGTGGCAAATGTAGTGTGTTCTGGTGTGCATTGGTGAACATTTGAGTGATGTCATATGGTGTGCATTGGTTAATTTGAATGATGTTGTTAGACAGATGTATTGTGTTTTGGTGTTGGGCATGGGAATTTTTCATGAATTTCCATGGCAGCAAAACTGACTTGGATGGGGGAAGGAAGCAATGGTTTTAGCTCCACATGAAATACCCTCAAAACATTTGGAGCACATTCATATGTGGTTGTCACCCATCACTTAATTATAAGCACAGCCACTGGCTGTTATTCTCACAAGCAAACATTGGTGCCAAGCACAGTCATTTCTACATGCTTCTGCACCATGTTTCGACCCAAAACAAAAAAGAGTAAATGTTGTGAAAGTTTTTATGTGAAAGGTTCACCATGTTTGTTGCTCAAGTAGTCAACTGTGGCAAAAGGTTTCACAACTGCGGCTGTGCCAGCAAACATTGGTGCCAAGCACAGTCATTTCTACATGCTTCTGCGCCATGTTTCGACCCAAAACAAAACAAAAAAGAGTAAATGTTGTGAAAGTTTTTATGTGAAAGGTTCACCATGTTTGTTGCTCAAGTAGTCAACTGTGGCAAAAGGTTTCACAACTGCGGCTGTGCCAGTAAATGGAAATTTGAGTGGGTATCAGTAAATGGTAACCAGGCCGGTCTAGTCAGAGACCTGAAAAGCCACTGGGACACTTTAAACTGTGTGTTTGTACCTGCTGGGTTTTTTCCTCTTTTTTTTTTTGACACCTGAGTGTGCAGTGTCTAACATTTGAGCTTGTGGTACATGGTTGGCAGAAATACCCAGTGCGGCAGCTTCGGCCCTGGCCATTCCACTGTCGGCAGAACCACACGTACAGACCAACCATGATTGACCTGGAAGCTGACATCAACAAAACGGTAAGCCACCTCCCACTCTCACCTTGTACTAGCCTGGTTACAGAACATGAGCATAGACAGCATTCACAGCTGAATGGCAAGCAGCCAGTGTTTAAGGTTGTTTGGTTGGCACTGTAAAAGAGTAGACCTTGTCATGAAAGATATTATTAAAAAAACTAGTAAACATTTTTGTCTGAGTGTTTACCATCAATTTAAAATCAATTCATTTTTGTCCAGTCAAATATCTGTTGCGGTTTGTTGCTTGTGAGGATGTGTTCAGTCTTTGCACTCTGATTATGCTGATGGCATTACATAACATGGGATTCAAAGACTCAGGTTCACTAACAGGTGCAGGATTTAGCGGATCAGGAGAACCCATGGACGGTCTTTGTGGAAACCCTCAGTCCAGACAGCAACCTCAAGGAGCTGCCTCCCTTTGACAAGGACAGTGAGTGTTTTTCTCACTTGTGCAGTTTGTTAAAGGGCCCAGAAAGGCAGTTTTTGTTTGCAAAAGAACGTTGAAAATCAATCCAATTATGAAAGTCTTGTGCATAACATGACCTTTAAATCTAATAAAATGTCACTGCCATGAAAGTAAGTATGTTTATGAAGGAAGAAATGCATGCCAATCAGGCCGAATTTCGTCTGCTTGTTTTAATCTCGAAATATGCGTGAGCTCCATGACGTAGGTCTCTGACGTCACAAACACACTTAAAAGCGAAAGGTGAATGAGGCACATTTTCACCATCAATCAGTCCACAATGAAAATGGCACATGACTGTGCAGCCGTGGGATGTGCAGAGCTGCAGACCAAAGGGTCGTTGTTTTCCTTTCACACCTTCCCGAAAGATAGCAGTTGAAGGAAGCTTCATCCTTGGAGATTTGAACTGGAAATTGTTCCAAGTCGGTTACCCTGTGGACACCCACACAGACATGAACTTTTTACTAAGGGTATTAATCACACATCGTCTGGCTTTTGCTAGGTTGATCCTTGGTAGATGGAAGGAACGTTCTCTTTGGATGAAACCTTCATCCATGCCAATTCTACAAGGAATATATCCAGACTGACCAAAGGACTTGGAATACATTTTGACACCTTGGCACCCAGTGCAAAGATTAAAATTTAAAAAGGGGAAAAACCTCCTTCACAAGAAACCCTGCAGAAAATGAAAGGGAAATCAACAAAAGAGGAAAAATGTACACACAAAACCTCAGCAAGAATGAACTCGTAATAAATGCAGAAGAAGAAAAAGGAGAAGAAGAAGGGAGAAAAAGAAAACAAACAAAAAACAAAAACAAAAAAATGAATGGACATGGTAAACTCGGAGAAAAGAAAGGAAAAACAGGAGGTACAACTATTGAAACTACCAACAGATACCCCTGCTTTGTCTAAGAAACAAAACAAAAGCGAAGCAAAAAATCAGTGAAAACAACCAAGAGAAAAGTAAAAGCCGAGAGGTAATTAAGTAAGTAAACAGAAACTCGGCTGGCCTCTGCACATTTTAGACCAGTGCACACCAGGCTTAGGGGAAAATAGCAGCACTCTCACAAGACCGCGCCAAAGCCACAGCACAAGTCAGTCGACATCGCAGCTTGTCCATAATATGTTCTTTAGCATCTGAGGACATTAAGAAAGAAACTGCCCCCAGACATGCAGCATTGGCACATTCAACATTTCAAAAGTCACATGAAATGAAAGAACAAACTGGATGACAGAAGGTAGAGACATATCTGAAGACTACATAGGCTTGATGTTACACACTTGCATGGACTCTAGGACATTTTTTGTTGAGAACGTTAGTCTGCAAAGAAAAGGTTTGTAAGGCTCCCATCTAGAAGAGAAACCTGAATATTGAGCAGCTCCTCTTATTATATTCTTCTGTTTTGTATTTGTGTAATGTTTTTTTTACCTACAAAATTGTTTTTGTTGCTGGCTGTACATTAATATTCTTCTGAAGGAATGCTGTTTGTTTTGAACCATCTTCTCAGTATTGGGGAATGTGGGTGTGTTATTTGTGGAGCTGTGGTTTATTTCTGTAACTGTGAATAGTATTGTGACTGTCAAGGGGGTACAGCTTTTGCTTGGGTTTATGCAGGCGATGTGCTGCTCTACTTGAAGCTGTACAATCCACGGACAAAGACAGTCTCCTACTGTGGCCATCTGTACGTCCCCATCTCAGCTAAAGCAAGTAAGTCCTTAATACCACTACCCGCAACCTCCACTCCACATCTTTTGCACTATTGGTTGCCTTTGAGGGGGTGGTGTGGCCCACTGAGCCTGGGGATTGAGGATGTGAATCCCAGTTTGGGTAGTAACCTACTCCCTTAGTGTCATGGTGGAAGGTGCAGTGTTGACTGGAGTCCTACAGATGGTATGAAATGTGTAGGTCCCCTGTGCTGCAGGAATGCACACATCAAATGAAGGGGGGCTGGAGGGGGGGGAACCCTGGCGATCTTGCTTAGAAATTCCACCGGCATAGGGATTTTATTGGCTGAGTAACACATCATTGCATCTGGCCTACCGCTAGAAGAGAACTTATTCTGTGTCGAAAGAGCAGTTGAGACAGTGAAGGGTACAAAACGTAGCAAAAATATGGGCTTGGGCAAAACAGTTGCATGCATCTACAGGTCACATCATTGATGCTTTTGAATAATGTTGAACACCAACCGCATCATAGCCTATTGATCACCTTTCTGCCATTAAAGATTGCAACAGCTATAGCAGTTGGTTATTAAACGAAGTTGATTTTGGGAGAGGAGGGGTCAGCTACATAGTATGGTATTTTGGCAAATAGACATGTTTATCTAACCAAGGTTGTTGATGTCGTTTTCAGTTGAGTTGGTTCCAGAACTGAACAGGAAAGCTGGCTTTCCTGTGAACACACCCCTCATGCTTTTTGAGGTAACGGTTTTATTAAGGCTTTTCGTTTGCAAACTTTGAACACTGTCAGCAGATATAGAGGGCAGATGGGAGAAAACAGCAAGGATTAAAAGGAAGAAATTCAAAGGGTGGGCTGGCCTATACATAGTGTGAAGATTAAGCAGGACCAATGTTCAGCTCAAGCAAATGAGTGCTGAGTATCATGGATTTAGATATTAACTGAAAGTCAGGATTTCTGGTAAACAAGGACACTGGGTGCCAGAAACTTGGCATAATTCTTCTTTGCCCACTAGATACTACATCACTGGTTGGTTGGTGTGAATAAATTCTGTCAGTGGAGTGAGGGTGTGGCTGCTAGTTTACCTGACTTTAGGCTATACTATGTTGGCTTTGTGTGGGTAAGCCCTGCCCCCAGACATTGACACTTTGAAATAATGGTGTATGTTTCAGTATGCTTGACCTTTATTGCCTGCTTTTGCGCCACGCTCACTCCCTCTTGTTTTGTGATGTTCCTTCCCTCCGTGGCACTGTGATGACTGCCTACTAGGCTAGAGTTTTGGACAGCTTGTGGCTGTATGAAGATCAGTGCTCTGAGTGTCAGAACTTCACCCATGCATGTGATGTACTTTAGGTCATGAGAAATAATTAAAAATTACCATGATGAATATAATTATGATACAGGCTTGAACAAGTGCCATGGGTCATGCTTTTTGTGACATGCTGTGTAAACATTGCATTCTTCAAACATCAGACCCATTTTAGGCACATTGTGTGCAGTTTCAGATGGTTCCTTCAAATGCCTTTGTGTCTGTCTTGCTGCATCACAGGCAAGTGTGAATTGTCACATAGACTACTGTTCCAGTGACATTCAGTAAATGGGGGGGGGGGGGGGGGGGGCACTTTCAGCCTTGTGTTGTTGCCTTCTGCCTTAAATTCAGAGACTGGCTATATTGAGTCTTTGCTATTGCAGTGTAGTTGTTGGAATGGTTTCAGATTATATTTTGGTGGCAGTGAAAATGAGAAGAAACGAACAGTTTTGTGGTCATGGAGCCTGGGAGAGAAGTGAAAAATAAAAGTGAATTGTGTTTCACAGTTGTGATTACTTCCTCAGTTATCAACATATGTATGTTGCTGTAACCTACTGTGCATTGTTTTGCTTAGTGCGCTGCATGAAATACACATGTCAGTCAGTGTCAGTGATGCCAAGGTTTGCTGATGCCTTGTGTGTATTCAGGAGGTGAAGCCTAACCTGATAGAGCGTCTGGAGGACCTCACTCTGCCAATAGAGAAGCTGCTGGAGGAGCTGATGGATGGAGACATCATCGTCTTTCAGCGTGAAGATGATGGCCACGCAAACTATGAGTTTCCCACTGCTAAAGACTACTTCAGGTGAGCAGTAGTGGATTTTTAGTGGATTTTTACCTTGTTGCCTGCGTTTTCTATCAAAGATCTTGATTGACAAGACAGCTATTGCAGGAGTGAAATGAGGCTATCAGTTTTATCAGAGAAATGCAAAAGAAGTCTGCAAAGTTTTTTTGTTTTTGTTTTTAAATGACACAGTGATGACTGCATACTAGGCTAGAGTTTTTGACAGCTGTGAGCTGTATGAAGATTGGTGCTCTGAGTGTCATATTGTGCTGCTGTCAGCTGTGAAAGTTTAGGGGTTAACTTTACATAGTGGTATATTGTATCTGTGAGGGACCAGTCAGCCCAGGGCAACAACAAAAATATTCTTTTTAATGCAGGTGGTCTTCACTGGGGGCAAAGTCATCTTTCAGTCCTCATAACATGGGTTGCAGCATACTAATTTTGGAATGAAACAGTCATTGTAGAGTGAAATGTACTTTAACAACAATTTAGTTTCCAGAGTTGAATTGAGCATACCTTTTTCAGGCATGCTTCATCATTTCCATTATTATCATTGGGTGTTTATTTATCATCTTTCTTTGATTCTGAGGGGGGTGGAATCTTTTCTACCCCACCCCACCCACCCCAAACAAATTAGAGAAATACAATTGATAGGAACATTGTGCCCAAGCTTCTGATGGATCGATACTGTCTTCTCCCCCCTCCCACCCCACCCCACCTCCACCTCCACCACCCTCTTTCACCACAGACACACGCTAAACACTTTTGCCTTGCCCCTCCAGCCAATCGTGGGGCTGTGTGGTTTTGTTTGATTGGTTTTTGTGTGTGGTGTGTACAATCACATGCATCTTTATATCATATACTTTTGAGAATATTGACAGCAGATTTTGCCATGGGACTCCAGAAACACATGCCCACGGTTGTAGGCAAATAGCCAAGAAATGGGCCGGAACTGAGTGTTGCTATTTACTGCCAGCTAATAGATATACAGTGTGTTTGAGATTGTTGTTCATCCAGGAGGTCATTAGGGAACAGCTTGCTTTGACAGTGCAGACCCTTGGACATAACGTCAAGAGTGACCGCTGCTTTGAACCCTGGCCTTACTGTGCGTGCCCGGTGAAGTGTCACCAGTGTTGAGCTTGCCTGTTTTTTGTGACGCAGGGATCTTTTCTACCAAGTGGAGGTGACCTTCTGTGACAAGCAGGTGATGAATGACCAAGGCTTCACACTGGAGCTGTCACTACGCATGAACTATGACCAGATGGCTCATGCTGTGGCTCAGCATCTCGGCTGTGACCCCTATCACCTGCAGTTCTTCAAAAGTCAGGGGTGAGTGATTTCCTTGTGGGCTGTGGCTCCTCCCCCTCCCTTCCCCATTGATATGGGATGCCAGTGATGTTTTTACCTTAACTGATCCATGCAGTGGTGACGTTGAGCTAGGCTAGAGCTTTCTACGGTTGCAAAAGGAAATTTGTGCTTTGAGCATCTCTGCTTAGTTGTGTACAAACTCGTTAGATGAAACTTGTCAGCCATGCTGGAGTCCCGTGCTTGATTTGTGTTTTGCTTGCCATGTTGTGTAGCTACCGTGACGGGCCAGGCAATCCAGTCAAGTGCACCTTTGAGGGGAACCTCAAAGACTTGCTCATCTACACCAAGCCCCGCCAGCCAAAGAAGATCTACTACCAGCAGGTAATACACTCCACACTGTTGCCATTTCTTTGACTTGCCTAAAAACCGGTAAGGCGTCATGAGATGACTGGGCTAGGTAGCGAAGACACTTGTGCTTGGGGGTTGAAAGGTTGTGGGTGTGAAACTCAGTTGGGGAAGTCATCTTTTTGCCTCTGTCCTTAGGGTGAGTGTCTAGTCTGTTGGAGGGTTCTGGGTAGTCCGTCATCAGGCAGTTTTAGCTGAAGACAAGGTCACAATTAATATTCCCCTCTGAAACTCCAGCAGTGGTCACCAGGTTTGCCTCTCATAGCAACAAAACAAAAGGACTAGAGGATTTGGAACAAACTTTCCAGATAAGTAATGGCACAATTTGTCCGTGGTGAGAGTTATTGGCATCAGTCGAGTGAAGCAAATTACGTTTGTTTGAATGCTGAAATTGGATTAAAATTGCTGCACCTTTTACCAGTGAACATGGTACCAGATGGTGGTCAGATTGAAAGCTTATAAGGAAGATGAGGTTATGGCACAGCACAGAACCATCTGAGGTTTGGAGGATGAGGTCATATGTGCTACAGGTGAAAGCATGCTAACCCACAGGAGCAGAAGAACATGGCAGGAATTGTTAAAAATTCTACCTGGTACATTTTTGGAATGAACTAGAAGGTGCTGGGTAGCAACAACCATCACTGCTGGCTTTCCTGAAAAAAAAGTGACATGCATTTCACAGGGGAAATTTCCTATTTGTGACAGTGAAGTAGGCAAGAGAAGAGCTAGACTTACTGGTACACACAAAAAAAAAAAAAAAAAAGCATTGACATGATGTTTTCATGCTACAGTATATTGGCAGGAAGTGTTTACACTATGGTATACTGGCACAGCTGTGATGTACCAGTACACTCAGTTTTTTACATAAGTGGTAGCAGAAAGTGCTAATATCAATGAAAGAGGATTACTCTGTGTGAAATGAAATAGTCATTATGAAATGATTTGATGATGTGTATTTTATCTTCATAGTTCAGTTTGGATTCTGTAAATAACCTGCTGGTTCTGATCTGGTGGTTTAAAAAACCCCATAAACCTAGGGAAAAAATCTAGTATGATGTTAAAATAATGGTAATGTTTATTGGTATTGTATACGATAGTGTTTTTTCCTTACTGTAGGCATCTCTGAGGAAGAAAACGAACACAAATTTACAGTACCGTAATGAATAAATAAATGCAAGAAAGGACACTGAGTGCTTGTATGTAGACTGTTGTGTTACTGTGCTCAGTAATTTGGTTTATGGGTGAATGGTCACAGAGAAGAAAAATGGACAGCACTGTTGGTTGTATATGAACATCTTTCAAGACATAGAAGCAAAATCAAAGTTACACAGAATGTTTTAACATTACATCGACAGTTTTAGGCTGTCTGCATTCTGAAAAATAAGTGTTACTTGAAACAGCTTAAAAAACTTCTGGCTTTGTCAAAACTATGACTGACTGTGAGGGATGCTACTTTGCGAAGAAGCAGAAAAAGCTGTGCACAATAGTAGTATAGTTGTTACCATTGACCTGAGGAAAATGGTGCTGATCTTGACATCTGTGGCAAAATGTTTTCTGTGGCCTTTGGTGTGATTTGTGTGTGTGTGCTAAAAACAAAAATGTGAGTCTGTAATCATCAATATTAGGCCAACTGGCTTTGCAAAGTTTGAACTTCCTGTGATAGTTACACTACATTGTTGCAATCACTTGCATACATTTTGTACTTACTGTGGCATTTATTCAGGGGAGAAATTGGTAAGTTTGGGAACTAGGCAGAACTTGACACATTGCCTTAATACTGTTAAAGCATAATCTTGCCGTCTTTGAATGCTATTGCACTTCATCCACGCTTATAAATCCTGCTGACCAAGATGAAATTTCAGGGTCACAGCAGTGTGGAAAATAATGGAAGTTGTGCTTTCTGTGCAAGGTCTTGTACATTGTATGAAACTGGTGTAAATGTTTCATACAAACACTGCATGGTGGTGACCTCATGTGGTCTTCACTTGTTCATACAATTGTTGTGAACATGGTCAGTTTTCAAAAGGTCACCAAAGAAAAACTTGATTCTGCCATTTGGAATGTGAGTCATCAAAGTATTTGTTTTCCTTATTCAGAGACTGTCAGCAAAGTCTGTCCTTGATGAAAACCTCCATTAAACTGTATTCATTCATACCAATTTCAGTGACCTTGACCGGTCACAGGGGCTTGGGACAGGTGCATCTGAAAATAGCATTTTCTGGGTAAGTTCTAAACACATCGAGTTCAAACTTTGTGTGGTTTTGCATACACGAAAAGCATCATGCACACAGTGCTTTTGGTGACTGTGGCAGTTATTCAGGAGAAATCACCTTGGGTTTTTAGACTGAGTCACTGACAAAAATGCTGTTTGTTTTCAAGTACTGTTAAATAAATCTAACTTTGCATGGCATAGACCTCTGTTGCGCTTTACCTGCTCATGCCATGCTCCAACCACATTATTTCAAGCTCACAGTATCTGCTCAAAGATAGATCTGGGTTGTGATTTTTCAACAGTTCTTTGATAAGAGTGTGAATAATTGTGACATGCGGAAACAAGATCAGGCACATAAAACATTTCCTGACAAGCATTGCATTAGGGGAGATCAAGGCAGATCTCATCTTCCTGCTTATAACTTGGTGCTGGTATCTGGATCATGTTTAATTAGCAGAAGTTGCCAAACTGCACAGTGACAGTCTCCATTGAGCTTTCTTGTTGATACTAGTTTGAGTGACCCAAGCCCATTTTTGTCATGGGCAAGCCTCCTCAATGTTGAGTGTCAGTTCACCAGTCATCACTCACTTTTGAAAACCTTATTTTATCATCCTGAATATCAGTTGACAAGCATTTTTAAGTTAGGCAGTAGTGTTGCATTGTTGAGCAGTAGTGTTGCATTGTTGAGCAAATAAAGAGGCAACAATGACAAGAAAAATACACCTGTATATATACTGACAGTGATATTGATGTACCTGTGTGTGTGTGGTTGCAGCTGAACATCAAGATCAGTGACCTGGAGAACAAGCGGCAGTTCAAATGCTGCTGGGTCAACAGCAAGCTCAAGGATGAGGTCAGTTCCTTTTGCTGAAGGTGTACAGCTCGCTGTCAGTGACACAGCTTTTTCCTTCTTGTGGTAACACATTTGTGTTTGTCATATGTCAGCATCACAGCTCATTTCCTTCATGTAGTAACATATTTTTCTTTGTCATGCATAAAAGACACAGTGATGATCGTTTACTAGGCTAGAATTTCTGATGGCTCCAGGCTGTATGAAAATTGGTGCTAGCCATTGTACCTACTTGAGACAACCAGGGTATTTGTGTGAAAGTGTATTACATCTTGATGGGTAGATGAGTGTCTTTTCAGTTTTACTGTGGTCTGTTAAGATTTGTTTTGTTTTTGTGGGGGTGGGCTGCTGCTTTTTGTTTTGGATCAGGGAATTACCTGTGGTTATTGTCTTCAACATGATTGCGTTTGCAGCGAGAGCTGGTGCTCTACCCAGACAAGAACGGGCGTGTGAGTGATCTGCTGGAGGAAGCCCGCAAACAGGTGGAGCTGGTGGACAAGGAGAATGGCAAATTCAGGTGGGTACAGTTTGCATCTGGTAAACACTTGCCCAGAGGAGACTGGCACAGGAAGTGCAGGATGCTAACACGGTTTTGCAGGAAGGGAGATTCTGCTGCTGTTTTGATGAATGGTGTTGTACCAAATTTGAGTTGAGCTGTGGGTCATGCAGTGTGTGTGCTTTCAGGCTGTTGGAGATCATCAGCTACAAGATCCTTTCAGTGCAGTGAGATTGAGTAGAGCTGTGGGTCATGCAGTGTGTGTGCTTTCAGGCTGTTGGAGATCATCAGCTACAAGATCCTGTCAGTGCAGTGAGATTGAGTAGAGCTGTGGGTCATGCAGTGTGTGTGCTTTCAGGCTGTTGGAGATCATCAGCTACAAGATCCTGTCAGTGCAGCGAGAGGACATTCCGCTGGAACAGCTGTCAGTGGGGGGCACACGCACCTTCCGTGTAGAGGAGATCCCTGCAGATGAGGTTAATCTGCCTGAAGATGAACTGCTCATACCTGTGGCACATTTCCACAAGGTCAGTGTGACCTGTTTGTCCATGGCGGGTACAGGCAGCAGGTTGTCAGTGCTGGCTCCAGTGTCCCGACAGCTCAATATGAAGTGTGTGGGTTCTTTTTCTTGGTCCATGTTTTTATGGTTGGTTTCTGTATTGAAGGTTTGTGGCCAGAGTATTACTTGGATTGTCAGTGTGTATTGAATGTTTATGGCCAGAGTATCACATGGATTGTCAGTGCTAAGTTGGTTATGGCGGGTGTGAATGACAGAAGGGCCAGATGGTTGATGGTATTTTAATTGTACCATGTGCATGACACAGTGATGACTGCATACTAGGCTAGAGTTTTTGACAGCTTCAGGCTGTATGAAGATTGGTGCTTCTGAGTGTCACAGCATGTATTACATTTGCACTTAGTGAGGTTATCATGTATGTGTGTGTATAATTATATTAAAGCTCTCTTGACACCGCCCTGCATCTTTCTCCATTTTTCTCCTGCAGGAAATCTACCAGACATTTGGAATTCCATTCCTGTTGAAAATCAAGCATGTGAGTTGGGCTTTTTTTCTGTGTGTGTGTGTGCATGCTTTCTCAGGAAACCTTGTGGTGTGGGTATAAGTGAAAAACAAAACAGTATCACTAACTTTCAAAAAAGCTCCATGAGTTGTTTACCTGGTGTGTATATAGTGTGGGGGGCAATATGCTAAGTGTGTGTGTGATCATCGCCAAAGCCTCCTGGCCTGAGTCTGCCATTGAAACGGTGTACTGAAGAATTACAGAATCCTGTCAAGTTTTAAACATGCTGTATCCTGCATTGCATATGTCCAGTTTGTAATATATGTCACAGTATGTTTTCCTCCAGGAAAATGAGCACATTTTCAATAGCAGTTTGTTTGTGTGTGTTTTTTTGTTTTGTTTTGTGTGTGTGTGTTTTTTTTTGGGGGGGGGGGGGGGGGGGGGCACAGATACAATTAATACTGACCATGGCTGTTTCATAGACTTTACTAAATACATATTGGTTACTAACTGAAGGTATCACTGGACCTTCACAATGGTTCCTTTCTTTACCTGCTTCTGCATCTCCTGAGCTCTGAGGTGATGATCCGTCAGGAGGCATGGGATTTGTTTTGTTGGATGACAGAAGTGATGAGAGGAATACTGTCTCAAACAGATGAGTGGTGCATGTGACAGGCTCTGTTAGGCCTAGGGGTGGTGTGTTTGTAAGGCTGTGTCAGGCCTTGGGGTGGTGTGTTTGTCAGGCTGTGTCAGGCCTAGGGGTGGTGTGTTAGACCTAGGGGTGGTGTGTTTGTCAGGTCTAGGGGTGGTGTGTTTGTCAGGCTGTGTCAGGTCTAGGGGTGGTGTGTTTGTCAGGCTGTGTCAGGCCTAGGGGTGGTGTGTTTGTCAGGCTGTGTCAGGCCTAGGGGTGGTGTGTTAGACCTAGGGGTGGTGTGTTTGTCAGGCCTAGGGGTGGTGTGTTTGTCAGGCTGTCAGACCTAGGGGTGGTGTGTTTGTCAGGCTGTGTCAGACCTAGGGGTGGTGTGTTTGTCAGGCTGTCTCAGGCCTAGGGGTGGTGTGTTTGTCAGGCTGTGTCAGGCCTAGGGGTGGTGTGTTTGTCAGGCTGTCAGACCTAGGGGTGGTGTGTTTGTCAGGCTGTGTCAGGCCTAGGGGTGGTGTGTTTGTCAGGCTGTGTCAGGCCTAGGGGTGGTGTGTTTGTCAGGCTGTGTCAGACCTAGGGGTGGTGTGTTTGTCAGGCTGTCTCAGGCTTAGGGGTGGTGTGTTTGTCAGGAGTCCACTGTGCCTGCTGACTGGTTTGCCTTTGTTTGCCTTCTTTTTTCAGAATGAGCCCTTTTTCAAGATCAAGGAAAGAATACAGAAACGTATTGATGTACCAGACAAGGAGTTTGAAAAGGTATGTGAGATTTTGTCTGTTTACCTCTCTGAAGATGGTGTGTGGCTGCCTATGTGACAGGGTTGTTCTGGGGTCTTAATTAACAGCATTTTGATGGTGTGTGTTTTTGTGCAGTACAAGTTTGCGGTGATAGTGATGGGTCGACAGGAGTACATCACTGAGGAGGACAAGCCCATCAGCATGAACCAGTTCATGCCTCAGCACCTCCATGGTCAGTGCATGGGTCTGCACAGTTTGTTTGGTTTTGGGTTTGGGTCTTGAAAGTTAAAGGTTGTGGCATTGTTTGTGATTTTTTTTTTATTCCACACACACCAAAAAAGACCTAGTACATCACAATACCAATAATGTGCAACGCATTTACCACTGTATACAGCAGATATAATACAAGGGCAACATACCAAATGATTGGACAACACATAGTAATCTGAAATCAAAGAACAAACGGGAGGGGGGCGGGGGGGGGACACGTTTCTGTAGATGCAGTACATTCCACATGGTGCGCAATGTTTTTTTAAAATCTTTCATCAACTGCAAAAGAAATCGCAGCACAGACACAGGAACCTGCATCATATGCTTGTCACAATGAGCAGGGTGGTCTGTTTTATTCCACAGGACCATGCATGAACTGTGTTAGTCATGTCTAATGCACTTTATGGTTGAAGGGGATTCAGGAAAAGTGAAGTGGGACTGTGGAAGTGTATCAAGAATTCCTGGCAGCAGGTGAAGCATGGAAGGCCATATTCTGACCTACTGTAAGCTAGGAAGCTCTGATAGCTCTGCATTCTCAGCAGTGGAGACCTTAATATCTGCAACTGTAGTACCCCACAGTGATGGGGGTCAGGGTCATGATCTGTCCATTGTAGTGAAGTTAATCTTTTGTGGGGTGAGACTGCCTGACTTTACAAAAGAGGTCGGCTGGCTGTCCTTGTTTTGTTTACAAATTCCACTAGGTACAGCCTTCAGGGAAAGAGATGAAAATATTTTAGACATGAAAACGGAGGATAAAACTTTTAACCACTCTAAAGAAGAAAAGAAACTGACTAAACAATCTAAAATTACATTGAGAAGAGAGAGAATTGATGTTTCAAACTGAGCCCTCAGCAGGCTAAGAAGAGCGACTGCCCCCTCACCAGTGCTGTTTTGTTGTTGTTGTCGTGCAGGGAACCACAACATGCAGGCGCGTCCCTGGCTGGGCATCGACCACATCAACAAAACAGCCAAACGGACTCGCTACAGTTACCAGGAGAAAGCCATCAAGATCCACAACTGAGCAGCCGTGTGTCTGCGCGTCCTGTCGGTGCTGCGCCATCTCACAGGATGGGCGGCACCCCTCTGCCTGGCAGCTCTCAGTCCTCTCGCCGACTCTTACACTTCCTGAGAGATTTTATGTTTTGGATGCTCGTGTTTTCTGGCCACCTCACCTGTGTTTGTGGACCCTTCTGGGCGCCTCAGGGGCGCAAAGTCTCTTGTGCTGGTTGACACACATCTCATCAGTATGCAAAGACTTGTTTGCACAGCATGCCATATTTGTCTGAACCCTGTGAGGTGTTTGCTCTCCCTCTCTATATTTACATGCAAAACAAATATATATGCATTAAAAAAAAAGTAAAAATTCAAAAGCAGAACGGAGGAAACAATTACGAAATGATTTGAGGGTAGGTTGTGAGTGACGGCAACAACAACAAAAATTGTTCGGTTCCTTTCTGATTACTTTGGGTGTTGTGTCAGCGTTGTCAGAACATTGGAATGGATAAAATGGATGACCGCAATTCCTATGGCAAAAGTCGCCAACAACATCGTCCAGGAAAGGCAGCAAGCTGTGCTATGGTGACTGTCATGGCTCCAAGGAAGGGCCGGAGTGGCTTTGAATTTGTGGACCTCACTCGCCATCGGATGCTTGTCATACCACAGCCTTGTTTCTACCTTGTGCCTGTCCTGTTTGTCTCGTGTGTGCTGGGATCCACGTCGCCTGTCCACACTCACCCTGCCTGTGTCCCGAGGTAGAACTGGCAGTCTGCCCAACAACCTAGCTCTGCAGGTTTCAAAGCAAAGAGAACTTATCCATTCATAGCTGGGTTGTTTGTTTGTTTGGTTTTCTTCCCTCCGTCAGGTTTCAATGAATTCTCCAAGCAGAAACAGATTAAGATTTATATATGTGGCACGCAGTGTGTGGCGTGATTGGTGAGAATTTTTATTGCGCGGCGTTGTGAGTGTGCGTGTGTTTGACCTTTTGTCATGCATGTGAACAGTGTTGTGGGGGACCCTCTTGTACTTCATGTCCTGCACGCAGGCTTGTGTGCGTGTTGTGTGCGGGTGTGTGTGGGTGCGTGTGGGTATGCATGTGGGGCCAGTGAGCAAGGCAGGCCACCCAGCTGTGATGAGTGGGCAACTTTTTAGTGCAACTTTGACTTGAATAAAATTGGAAAAATACTCCATTGTGGAGTAATTTGACATTGCATTTGTGACTGCTGGAATGTGAGACCGTTTTGTGTGACTCTTCCGTCAAACAGCAGACATATATATACACATGGAATATGAGTTGTTTGACTGGTTCATTGGCATGATTTTGTCAGCGCTTTGAAGCTAACAGCATACACACATCATTCCACGGTCATTTGGTCTGTTGATTATCAGGTGTTCATTATTCTTGTCAATGTCACCATTAATTTGCATATATTCAAAACTGGCTAGATGTACAACTCTGCTGTCATTAGTGTCAGTAACTGATTGGCTGTTTGACATGGACAAAGTGTCAACTCTTTGCAGACATTCTTTGTTGGAACAAACAGAAAATATTGCACAGTGAAATGTTTTTTTATCAGTGTGCATAACTAACATTTTGCAAAATTTAATTTTGGAACTGGAGGCAGTTTAGTAAGAATCCAAGACACTGTCTGAAAACACTGTGATCACAACACAGATGTGCATTAGAAAAGAAAAAATTGTTGGCTCGTACATGATACATGGCAGAACAAAACTGGTCCATGTCAAGTACAATATATAGAATTTGATCATTAATTTTTTTAATTTTATTATATACCATTACTGATGTTAAACCTGAAAAAGCTAGAGCCTTATATACTAGTACCAATGTTAATCCTGCGAAGCTGTGACTGAAAGCGACCTTGATTTTTCTAATTTTTATCAAAACGGTTTGTGCCGCTGGGCACTGGGTTCCTGCAGTGGACTCCTGTTTTCAATTTTCTCCACGAAATTAGCGTTTTTCACCAAAACATAGTCCATTGAACTATGATATGGTTCACTTTTTTTGGTTAATTTTGTTGGATTATAAGATGCAAACGCATAAGAGGTTCAAAATAACGCTATTAGGAAAAAACGCAAAATATGGTTTGTTTTTTTTAATGAAATTAACAAGTCGTGATTGATGTTGAGGGGTGTGTTTTTTCCTGATGTGATCTACGAGGATGAACTAACATTAAAAACAAATTATTTCTGACAGCTGTGTGCCAAATTTGGTGGTCAGAATTATGGATGTGTTAAAATGTGGGTCATTACTCAGAGTGCGGACAGCTTTATGTTTAAAGAAGCAGAGCTATACTTCATTGTAATATAAGAGTGCTTTTATTGTCCTGTGAAAGGAAGCTTGCAGTAAGTCCCACACCATCAGTGTTAAATGAATAACAACCTCAAGGTGATTACAGCATAAGATGTGTGAATAATTGGGCAATGGTATAAATATATATTTACAAATGCATCAGTTTAATAAGCCTTTCCCGTAACTTATCACCAACACTTTCACACTGACAAGGGCAGTCACCCAAATGACACAAGCTGAAAGCATATTGTGAGAATAGATATTCTATTTTAAAATATTAATAAACGCTTGCTCAGGCACACTCGTGTACTTGCAAGCAAGATTTGAACATTATCACAAATCTCAGTTTACCTAATTTGGCTGAAAAGTATATCTCACTATTGTGCTGTTCTGTCATTTGCCAGATGTCCCACATTCTGGTGAAAACTGCTGCTGCAAGTGACCAGCAACTTGCAAGACTGCATGAAATGGCATCTGTGGAAATGGTTACAAGTGCCCATTGCAATTTTCAAAGTGGTTGTACTTACAGCACTGTTTGGTGGTTATGTGGCTGATGCCATGTGAAACTGCTGCTGTCTCAGCACATGCTCTGTGTACACCATATACAACCATGCAGTGGTTAAAAAATCTGTACAACACACAAGTTCATCATGAAGTCACAGAGCTGCAGTTCATCACTAGGTCCTCAGCTGGCCTTCAGGGTCATGGCCTTCAGGCCTCAGGGTCATGTCCTTCATGGTCAGGGTCATGGCCTTCAAGGTCATGGCTTTCAGGGTCAGTGTCTGTGGCGTTGGCGTCAGCTTCTAAACGGCGCTGTTTTTGTCGTAATTGTCGTGAAGCTATGCTGGCAGCCAGCTCCTGCGATCGCTGCAGTGCTAAATGGCTTCTCTCCAAGAACCTGGTCTGGCGTTCAGCAGCGTTGTGCAGCCGCTCATTCATCTCCGCTTTGACTCGCCTCATCAGCACCCGATGCTCCGACTCGCTAGGGAAGCCCACCAGGGATATGTCTGACTTGGCGCTGATCGGTGCACTACCATGGGAAGCATCTTCCTTGATCACCTCATCCTCTTCACTTTCTTCATCTGTTTTGTCATCGTGTTCTGCAACAGCAGGGTTGGCTTCCCCTTCTGATGGGGAAACTGATGGCTCTGCGGGCTGGTCTCCTCCGGTATTTCCAGGGTCAGCATCTGTCTCTGGAACACCTCCTCCTCCCACCTGAGGAGTGCTCTTGCTCTTTGTCACAGGGAACGTGGGGCGCTGTTGGCCGTCCTCTCCTTGACCCGATTTGGCCCACGCCTCGTCTCGTACTGGAGGTTCTGGATGTGTTTCAGGTTCCATTCTTCATTTCACCATTTCTTTCACCACTACCAGTGCATTGCCCATGTTCCCCTTTGCCTTTGGGGTGGCTGCTGATAAGGGCACCGTTTATTGATGTTGGTTTTTATAATTTCCACATTGTGTAATCGGGATTCCATACACAACTGTTCCTAAAGGCAATAGATTCATTCATTAGTGTTCATTTCTATGCAGACCTGGAGACTTGCACGGGAGTGCTGCTGATGTTTCAGATGCAGTTTTACCAAAACAGGCGGGGCAGGTATTAAACTGGTTTCAAGTTGTTTTTCTTGTGCGAAGATACTCCAAAGTGCATGATTGAGCATCATGAAACACAATTAACTACAGATGGAGGAGCAGCTTCCTCATTTGTACCAGTGGAACAAATTTACTGCTTGTAGAACTTTCACTGAAGTAGCAGTGGCAGTTTTGTATTTTTTGTAGACCGAACTGGTATCAGACCAGTTGTAGTTGTTTTCCTGTGCAAAAAATGCACGACCATCAGAGTCCATGGCTAGGGGTCATGACATTTAAACAGCACACAACAGAAGAGAGCTTCCCCTTCCCTTCACCACGAGTTGGTGGACTGTGTTCTTTTGCTGGCTGTGCAGCAGACCAAGACAGCTGGGCAACAGTCCAGTGTTATTGTGAGCAGTCACCCATGCAGTGCCATTAATCTCAGATTAGGGCCCCCAGCCTGTGAACTACGTCTAATACCTCATAATTACAGGCTTGTTTTTCTTTTCTTTTTGTACGCTCAGTTATGAGCCATTTTGTAATTTGTCAGTGACACGCTCTTGACTCTGAGACTAGAGGGTATGTATGGTACAGGAGACCGAGTTTATGAGGCCGGATATGTACAGCTGAGTGCTCTATGAGAAGCTTGGTGTGTTTACTATTGCAGTTAGAACCCACTACAAGAAGTGCAGTGTGCAAAGAATCTGCCATGAAAAAACTGAGTATTTACAGCAGAACCCACTATGAGAAGTGTGCTTAACTAGTACCTTCTGTGAGAAACTTTGATATATGTCCACATCATTAAAAACTTACCCTGAGCTACCGCCTTCATGATGAGTTGCAGAAAGTGTACAGTAGAGTTGACCAAACAGCTGTAGTGTATGTACAGTAGACCGTAATACTGCTGTATTGGAAACTTTATGTGTGCAAGAGACATCATTGGGGAAACTTTACAGTGTACCCCACCATGGGGAACTTGTAGTCTGTATGCAATGGACCCACCATAAGAAACGTGATAGGCGTGTGTAGTAGACCCAGTGTGGGGAACTTTACAGTGTCTGTGCAGTAGACACCATTGAGAGGAACTTTATACATGTAGCATGTGAAGACACCACCATGCACAACGTTATAGTGTATGTGTAGTAGACACCACTGTGTGGAACTTTAAATACATGTTGTATATCTAGACACCACCATGTGCAACTTTATAGTGTAATGTGTAGTAGACACCACTGTGAGGAACTTTATACATATCTGGACACCACCACGTGCGACTTTATGTGCAGTAGACACCACTGTGAGGAATTTTATACATGTTATGGAGACACCACCATGCACAACTTTATAGTGTATGTGTAGTAGACACCACTGTGAGTAACTTTATGGTGTAGGCAGACACCACCATGTGCAACTTTATAGTATATGTGTAGTAGACACCACTGTAACTTTATAGTGTAGGCAGACACCACCATGTGCAACTTTATAGTGTATGTGTAGTAGACACCACTGTGAGTAACTTTATAGTGTAGGCAGACACCACCATGTGCAACTTTATAGTGTATGTGTAGTAGACACCACTGTGAGTAACTTTATAGTGTAGGCAGACACCACCATGTGCAACTTTATAGTGTATGTGTAGTAGACACCACTGTGGGTAACTTTATAGTGTAGGCAGACACCACCATGTGCAACTTTATAGTGTATGTGTAGTAGACACCACTGTGAAGAATATTTTACATGTTATGTAGACACCACCATGCACAACTTTATAGGGTATGTGTAGTAGACACCTCTGAGGAATTGTATAGTGTATGTGCAGTAGACACCACTGTGAGGAACTTTATACATGTTATGTAGTATATGTAGAAACCACCATGCACAACTTTATAGTGTATGTAGTAAACACCACTATAAGGAACTTTATAGTGTAGGCAGACACCACCATGCGCAACTTTATAGTGTATGTGTAGTAGACACAACTGAGGAACTTTATACATGTAGTATATGTAGACACCACCATGCGCAACTTTATAATGTATGTGTAGTAGACACAACTGAGGAACTTTATACATGTAGTATATGTAGACACCACCATGCGCAACTTTATAATGTATGTGTAGTAGACACAACTGAGGAACTTTATACATGTAGTATATGTAGACATCACCATGCGCAACTTTATAATGTATGTGTTGTAGACACAACTGAGGAACTTTATACATGTAGTATATATAGACACCACCATGCGCAGCTTTATAATGTATGTGCAGCAGACGCTGCCATGCGCAACTTTATAGTGTGCAGTAGACTATGATGTGGGGTTTACTGTCCTCATATGTCAGGCTGAAAGATCAGTGCAGGATACACCACCATTGGAAACTTTATAGTCTGTGTGTGCAGCAGATCCCACCATGCGCAACTTCATAGTGTATGTGCAGTAGACCCACCAAGGGGAGCTTTCAGTGCATGTGCAGGACACCACTGTGGGGAACTTGATCGTACATGTGCACTAAACACCACCATGGGAAACTTGTCCGTGTGCAGTGAACACCACCATGGGGAACTTGATAGCTTACCTGCAGTGGAACACCACCATGGGGCACTTGTCTGTATGCAGTAGAGCCACCAGGGGGAACTTAATAGCACTGTGCAGTAAATACCACCATGGGAACTTGATAGGCATGTGAAGTAGAGCTACCATGGGGAACTTAATAGCTTATGTGCATTAAATACCACCATGTGGAACTTGTCGGTATGCAGTAGAACACCATGGGGAACTGGTCTGTATTCTGTAGAGCCACCATGGACTCAACAGCTTATGTGCATTAAACACCACCTTGTGGAACTTGTCGGTATGTAGTGCAGAGGTAGAGCCACCATGGGGAACTTGATAAAAATGCAGTGAACATCACAATGGGGAACTTAATAGCATTGTGCAGTAAATACTATCATGGGGAACTTGTCTGTATGCAGTACAGCCACCATAGGGAACTTGTTTGTATGCAGTAGAGCCACCACAGGGAACTTGATAGCTTATGTACAGCAGACCCTATCATGGTGTAGGCTCTGGAGGAAATCATGACCACTGAATTGGTTTCTTTGGTCAGATCCATGGCGTGAATATGATGCATTGTGAACAGGCAAGGTTTACTGTGGGTATTTTTACATGCCCTGAATACATTTTCAGTCAGTCAAAGGTGAGATAACTAGACTTAATTCCAGAGCCAACCACACTGCACCAGGAACAGAGCAGTATTCACATTTGCGCTATAGAACTTGTGCGTGCACACACTCACACGCATCTGCTTGCCAAAGGTCAACTGTAACAACAACAAAAAAACCAAATGCAGACATACAATTTTATTGCAAAGTTATCCACAGTCATAAAAATGTGTTGGTTGTTTTTTTTTATATAAAAAGGCTTGTAAATTTGTCGATTAAAAATAATGGGAATCACAGCTGCACGGTTAAGTGCCTGATGATGTGTGATACAAAATAATCTTTAGAAAGAGGCAGCAGGCAGGCAGATGGGCAGGTACACTAAGCGCAGTGATGCTGTGCGGCCAGGCCTGGGATTACATCTTGCACCATACGTGGCCTCCATGGCGACAACCCTCGTGCGGTCTAAGGCAGACAAAGCCACCAGCACGCCTGAAAGCGGCTACACTACTCACGCTGTCTTCACAACACAAAGCTCTGGGACAACAAACATGCCGCCAAAGCCCAAAGCTGCAAAATGACTTCGCAACATTGCACTGGAGGCGTTCAGAGCACAAAGCCTGGGGAAGGCCAGCCGGTTGGTTCACTTTTTTTTTTTTTTTTTTTTAAATCAACCATCCTGTCTACTGCTGACAAAAACAACAACACGTGGAGGTTGAGAGTGGCATGGGTGGGAGAGGGACTAATTTGCTGACAAGCACCAAAGGCACTGAGCTGATGTGAAAGTGTTTAGAAGCTACTGCTAGTTTGTCCCAAATTTCCTTTTTAAAAATAGTGCAAAGCAACAGCTCCTTACACACGCAACACTATAGACACAGCATTTTTTTTTTTTTTTTTTTTAAACTTCATGCATGGTTTTCCACTGAAAAGTGCATGGTTAAAATTGTTTTACCAGTATCAATGAATGATGTTCCCTGTAACTAGTTCTTCTGATCACTTTGGTCAAATTGCAAGACAAATGAGTGTTTTTCAAATGCAAAGCATGTGTGTCAAATGGAGCACATGTCAAACTATTGGTCACACACACAACCTTGTAGAAAAGAATGACAATGAGTGACAGACTGGCTGGTCTTTCCCGGACGTTGTGCTCGGAACACCTCACCCTCTATAAGCAAGTCCTGTACGCTTCCTCGCATACAATCAAAATACGAATGAGTGTATGACTTTTACATCGGTGTTACTGCTATGAGCAATGGAGAAAAAAGTAGTGATTTAAATGTTTTTACAGGTACAGTATCTTAAATACGATTAGTTAAAATACGATGGTGACTGGTGAAAGCCAAGTGAGAAATCAGTAATTGTTTACATCAGTGACTCCATCAATTCGACACAATGACAAAGGGCCAAGAGCAAATTACCAATTAATTTTCAAACATCAATTTCAGATCAAAAAATACTTCATGAATATTAAACTGGATTTTATTTGAACACACACAAAAAAGAACAAATCTGTTTTCAAACTTCATTAAAAAAAAAAAAAAAAAAAAATGCATGTGGGTAAGGGGAGACGAAATAAAATCAACATTTGAAACATGATCACCAATGACTCAATTCAAATCTGCCCCATGATCGAGAAGTAAAACAGTCTGCACACCATGTAAAAAAAAAAGAAGAAAAAAAATTGAGCAAACATAATGAAGCATTGAAAAGAAAACGGAACAATCTCAATTCCATCTCCCCTTCAGACACACACTCAGCTAGAACCTCCGCTAGTTCTTGTCAAGTTGAAGGCACGAAGATGTGATGGACTGATGAGAATGGAGGCGTCAAGATACACCCTGTGATGTTCGGATCTGATCAGGATGCGCAAGCAGATCAACTCAAAGATAATACTGACTAAATGTTCCCCTGTGCGTTTGGGTGTGTGCGTGCGTACATCAACAACTATCTGACCTACAGGAACCCCAACCACCAACCAAAAAAACATGAAACTCAGCACCTGAAAGCCAAAGCAGAAAAACGAAAAAGCTGCAAGCCACTACTTTACAAAGACAAACTAACATTAAGAGAATAAAATAAAAAAAGGCTGTGGGGGGGGGGGGGGGGGGGGGAGAGAGGAAAATCAATCAACAGAACCCAGTGCAACACCATCTCTACTAAAAAAAAAAAAGAAGCTTAAAAACAGGAGTCATTTGCTCTACTGCTGCCACTTAGTACAACACCACAAAACTCACAAATTCTGTACACGTTACTCGTTATTACACAAAATGATGATCAGAGCCTTGCAATAACATGAAACAAAGCCTATGGTGAAAACGGAACACACGAGAGCCAGAGCACGGACACCAGGCCTCCCAATGATGCAACAAGCAGGTCAGCATGAACGGCTGAAAAGTCAGGACACAGCACAACACAGTTACAATGGTAGGTGAAGCTACAGGTCAACCACAATACAACTCCCCTCATAGGGTCACCTCAGGATCACCCTTAGACAGAAATGGGCTTTAGCAAATCTGTGGTTGGAAACAAAAATTAGGCCGACCCCCCCCCCCCACCCCCCCCCCCAGGAGGCAAACTCTTCAAGGGGTTACATTGTACTGAGCATCACCTGTAAATGCGAATGCATGAAACCGAATTATTCACATACATGTGACACACGTAACAGTCACGTTGTTTAAAAAATAAAGCCTCCACAGCCTATGCACACAAAAGGCCACCTAAAGGTGGCAAACACGCAAGGCTCGCACAACTGACAAAAATAAAACCTCAAACCCACTCCATACATTGCACGTCCTCTGTACAGCATCAGCTCAGTACCAAAAAGCACACCATCTCCACACAGGGGAGACTTGCCCAAATACACAGTTCTGGCTTCCTGCTTAGCAAATTACTTCCATCTCTGTCAGCCTCCTTCTCTTCTACTTTTTTGTGGTCTGCACTCCTTGGAATGACATTTACATACAGTAACCTATACAGTTAGAACACTTGAACAAAACAAGAAATAACACTGGTCAGTTCAACAAAGCATAACGTAACCACCACGAAAGGCTTGGTTTGTGGGGGGACGTTTTGCATTGAGCAGGAGGGCATTGTCAAACCATGAATGCAAAGTGAAATAATCTGTGTTATTGATTCCAAACCACTATCTTCTAGATTTTTTTATTTTTTTTAAATGAAAAATATATATGAATGAACGAAAAAAAAGAAGACAAAAGCATTTTTTTTTTTTTTTTTTTTTTTCCCCAACCACAAAAAGCAGGATCACTATCCATGTGTCTTAGCATTTCACGCTGTCAGTTTCATACTTTAAAAACAATGCTAAAGGAAACGTTATTCATCAACTACATTCAAAAAGAGCCATCCACCACAGAAGAAAAAATCCCACAAAAAGACACAGCGATGCAAAGGCAGGCTAGGGGAACTGATGGCATTGGAGCTTGGCACCAGTGACAGCAAAACTGTGGCAGTGCGTGGCTCATGTGTCTGGCAATCGCCCTCTGATCGGAGAAACGCTTGGGCAGGCTCAAAGGGAATGCACACAAACTCCTCCAACAATCTCTTCCCCACCAAGCCTTTTCCTCCTTACCATTACCAACCCCCCAGACACTGCATAAGAGTAAAATATGTCGACAAAAAACGCACGCACACACACACACACACACAACAACAACAACAACAAAAACAGGCCTGGGCATTCCACCTCTGTGGAATGGAAGTGTGACAACTTAAGGAAATGTATGGAGCGCCGGTGATTTCCTCAACTCGGCACAGCCTGTTAGAAAGGCAGGCTTGGGAGTCAGACCTGATGCAGGGGCATCACCAGCCTCCACCTAGTGAAAAGCTCATAACCATCACCATCATGCAAACTGGTGACAAACTCACTTGTACAGGCCACAAACCCATTTTTTTCCATTTTGTTTTTTTGTTTTTTTTGTTTGTTGTTGCCTGAGTTTACTCATTAAAATGAACAGAAACTCTCTTGCTTCCATCCCTACTAGTGGAAAAAGCGCCAAAAAACCCTCCCCCTCCCCATGCACATCCATTCAAATGCAACGACCGTTTCTTAAACCACACTCCTCTGGGTTTCTTTTTTTCCCTTCTCTCTCTCTCTTTCCCTCCAGTCTAGGCCTAAACAGCTGACAACAGTGTCCTTGACTTTGGGCCGCAGCCCGCAGCGTTGGTGGTCGGCGGTGAGGTTCTTCAGCACCTTGCGCGGCATGCTGCCCTGCTGGCTTTGCTTGAGAGGAGGTGATGGCAGTGGACGGCACTCCCCCCTCCCCCTCATCCCTCCCTGTTTAGCTGGTCTCCTGCACTGCTGACATGGCCGCTGCTGCCGTCTCATCCATCAGCTTCTGCTTGAGGAGGGCCGGGTCTTCTCCGCTGGCCGCAGCCACCACAGCCTCTTGCAGCTTGTCAACAATCTCGTCCACCGGAGAGCTAGGCTGTCACACACATACACACACAGTCAACATTCACGTCAGCTGCAAAGTCACCGTCAAAATTACTACTGCTTAGAGAAAGGAAATGTGGCGCCCAGTGGAAGAAGCTGTGAGTTCAACAACTACACACCATGCACCACAGCTGTTCACACTGGAGTATTTTCAGAGGTTAAAAAAACAAACATACAAATCGTCCAATTTAATCCACTGACCCCCCCCCCCCCCCCCCCCCCCCCCCCCACCCCCCCCCCCCCCCCCCCCACCCCCCCCAATTTTTTAAATATATATATACATAAAAATTTGCAAAAGAATTTGTGCTGTTTCATCACCAACAGCAATCACCAGAGAGGAGAAAAGGTGCAACAAGCATTTTGTGCAGTTTCTGGACTTCACCGTGCAGTTTTATCAGAGCGGTCACCGTCAGACATCCATCTATCCACAGACTGGGGAATGACACACACAGGGACACGATCACGTGGGAATGGGGAGACGTCACAAAACTATACAAATGCTCAATGAAACAGCTCACAGACTAAAAAAGCAGGGCAACCTGGAGCGAGTCCAGCAGTATGTGTAATGGCTGCAGTAATGTACTGATAAGCGTGACAGGTCTAACTGCCCCAAAAAGGTGCTTGTTCTCTTTACTGAGCAAGAAAAACTGCACACACACAAAAACCCACAAAACAAAAACCCACAAACATTCTTAGTATTTATCTATCAATTCAAATTAGATGTAGTGAAACAATATTATTGTCAATGAGACGTTCTGACAGCTAAATGAGATATATATATATACATCTCAAATGCAAAGTATAACTGAAACAAAAACACGAAAACGCATATCGCAAACTACAAAAACAATTACTATACACAATAAGAGATGATCAACACGAAAAGTAGCTTGCCAGTGTTATTACGTTTCTAATTTTGTAAAGCTGTAATGTC
>OY757541.1:11290098-11337535 GCA_963584105.1 Alviniconcha strummeri | reverse complement strand
AACACGAAAAGTAGCTTGCCAGTGTTATTACGTTTCTAATTTTGTAAAGCTGTAATGTCATGTGACACTGGTGCATTTCTCGCAGTTCCAACAAGCCTCAGGCTGTGTCATATCCTGCTCCAAGCATGTGGTCACAGTTCACTGTTAAGTCCCAGAGTGTCAAATTATCAATTGTAATTTGTACTGGCGGTTTTTAGAATTCATGTGCTGATCACAAAAATGGTTAAAAGTGTTCCCCCGAAGACCTGGCTTGCTTTGCCACTCATTTTATTCAAAAAAGATTCTGGCAGGATAACCCACACATCGCAAAATCAGAAGTTTCAAGCTACTGACATGTTGAAAAGTGGAATGTCTGTGTCTGCAACACCAAGACAATTTGGAGTGTCAAGACAGACCGCTAGGCTGTGGTTTCATTGCTACCAGATGACTGGAACTGTATCTGACTTCCCCGCCTGGCAGTGGGTGCCCCCGATTAAGCAGTATTACATAAACAAGCAGTAAGATTTCTAGTTGAGAAAAAAAGGCAACAGGACATAAACAAGAAGGTTCAAGGTCGAGTGGCATGGCAAAAAAGGCAACAGGACATAAACAGGAAAGTTGAGTGGCATGGCACCAGTACACAGCCAAGCAATACGGTTTATGGTTGAGAGACAATAAACAGTACAAAACTAAGCAATGGTTTATGGCTGAGACACAGCAACAGTACACAGACAAGCAATGCCAATGGTTTATGGTTAGACAAAGCAACAGTACATAACCAAGCAATATGGCTTAAGGTTGAGAGACAAAGCAACAGTACATAACTAAGCAATCAGTTATGGTTGAGAGACATGGCAACAGTACATAAACAATATGGTTTATGGTTGAGACAAAGCAACAGTACATAAACAAATGGTTTATGGTTGAGAGACAAAGCAACAGTACATAACCAAGCAATGGTTTATGGCTGAGAGACACCAACAGTGCATAAACAGGCAATATGGTTTATGGTTGAGAAACAAAGCAATGGTACATAAACCAGTAATAGGGTTTATGGTTGAGAAACAAAGTAGTAGTACATAAACAAACAAAGTGAGAAGTGAAAAGGATGTATTAAAAAACATCAACAAAACACAGTTAGTACAGTCAAGTCAATGTAAAACAGAGAAGGGTGAGGTTGAAGTGGGCTGGGTACAGTGTCAGAATGAAGATGGCAGACGTCTGAACCTGGTAAAAGAAGGGTGCTAGTCTACAAGGGACAACCAAGTGCCAGCTGATCTGGGATGTGATGGTATCGAAGCTAGTCAATAAATAACTGAGAGAGCAGTGGCACTGAGACAGATTCGAGGCAATACAGATGACAGCACACATGCACAGGAGGAAGCTAGCTGATAAAGAACTAAAAGCTGAGAGATGCATGTGGAGCCAAGAAGAGCATCACTGAGACAGACTCAAGGTGATGCAGATGAATGCACAGGATGCTAGCCAGTAAAGACCTGAGAAATGAGAGATACATGTGATGACAAGAAGAGTGTCACCGAGACAGACTCAAGGCGATGCAGATGACAGCACGTATGTGAAGGAAGCCAGCCAATAAAGAAATGAGAACTTAGAGAGGGACTACACGTGAAGCCAACAGCTGTGCCACCAAGACAATGCAGATGAGTGCATGTATGCGCAGAACGAAACAAGTCAATACAGGACACAAAGATGTGACAGCAACAGCAACGCAGCAATTTTCAAGTCAACAAGGAGGCAAACTCTGCACCTGCCAGTCAGGAAGTGGGATGATCAGTGAGGAGCAAAGAGCAAGTGTTAAAGCATGCTTATGTTGACAACCATAAACTAAGAGGCAAGCTCAATGGCTGTCAGACAGAAAAGACTGGAATGATGTGGGTTATTCATGAGTGTGTGTATGTGTGTGTGTGTGTGTGTGTGTGTGTGTGTGCATGTGACAGAACTCTCAGAGTAGAAGAGTCTCTGTACAAGTGCAAATCAAAACGGTAACAAAGAATGCAGGTCAACAGAAAGAGGTCTGCTGATGCGGAAGCTCCTGATCCTACATGGTCAATGTGTCACATGTACAACAAAGAGCCAATATAGTGAGTCATGAAAAACAAAGTCTGCGCATGCAAGCAAGAAATTGCAGAAAATTTGCAAGAAATTACTAAAAAGTGTGTGAAAAAGCACCTCACTGAGAAAACAAGTCAACAAGACCGCACAAAAACACAAAGTGGTTGGTCAATGAAAGTCTAGAAAGAGTGAGGTCTGATGCTAGGGACTAGGTCAACGTGTGAGCAAGTGGAGAGATGCACAATCAACAAGATGGCATCGTGGGTCAAAGAAATTAAGGAAAGAGTGAGTGCTAATGCTAGAGAGTTGGGTCAATGTGTGAGAAAGTCAAGGCACAGAAAAGATGCAGTCAACAAGATGGCAAGACATAAGGCAGTACCAAACTGAGCAACTAGTGAGCACTGATGCTAGAGTTAGGATCAATGTTCAGGACATCCGAGGCAAAGAGGAGATGCAGTCAAGATGGCAAAACACAAGGCAGTGTAGGTCAGAGAAACTGAGGAAAGAATCTGAGTTGATGCCAGAGTTGGGTCAATGTGTAAGAAAGTCGAGGAGATGCAGAGTGAACAGGAAAATACAAGACAGTGGGTCACAGAAACTGAGGAGGAAAGAGTGAGCGAGAATTGATACTAGAGTGGGTCAACGTAGAGAGGAGAGAGTAAACAGGAAAATACAAGACAGTGGGTCACAGAAACTGAGGAGCAAAGAGCGAGTAAGAATTGATATTAAGAGTGGGTCAACGTGTGAGAAAATCTAGGCTGAGTGGAGACGCAGAGTGAACAGGATACTACAACGGTGGTGGGTAACAGAAACCAAGGAGGAAAGAGCGAGTGAGACTGGATGCTAAGAGTGGGTCAACGTGTGAGAGAAGCGAGGTGGAGAGAAGGATGTCTGAGGAACCGGCGTGGCCTGCACCTTGTCTCACCTCATCAGTGCCATTAGTGGCAGGACCGTTTGTCCGAGGGCTCTCTGCCTCCCTGTCGCCACCCTCCACTGCCGGGCAAAACACACAACAGCGTCATTCTCAACTACACCGCAAACGCACACTCTTCACAATACTCACAGCGTTCATTTGTCAACCAAACCACACAAAACAGAAACACACATGGCAACTTCAAACTGGGGAACTCAACAGACTGGGCTGCATACTGGGCAAGCCAAATGTGAAGGCGGTGCTTACAAAGCCAAAAGGGGAAGGCGGGCCAGGCAAACTAAAACCAAATGTACACACTCCTGGTGAGAGAGTCTGCATTACCTAAAAACACCAGGAACTCACTCCAACTGGGCCCTAAAACCGCTGAAGGCTTACAGGGAAACAGCACAACTAGGTGCTACACCTGACAGGTACTACACCTGAACATTATGTGAAGTTACGCAAGTTAAAAAAGCCTACAACTGCCTCCCCCCCTCCCCCCCACACACACAAACCCTCACTCCATTTCCAAGTTAATCCCCATAACCCCCTCACTCCATTTTCAAGACAGCCTTGATATTGTGCATTTTTGGACTAACACTCAAAACACGACTCCTCTTTTTCATTTTAGCCCAACACACGCTCAAAACAATGAAATTCAAGATTTCACTATAACCCTGAACACTATTACTGACTTGACAGTGTATCATAAATGAACACTGTCATAAACCCTGGAAACAGTCAAGCATCACCACAGAGACATTTGCATGACACTCCGACAGTGCACTTGCACCTAGTCCTTAGTTCTTGGATTTAAATATATTTAAATGTCTTGTCAACCACACAGGATCACCTCAGGATGATTGTAATTAGTAAAAAAGAAAAAGGACAAGTAGAATCACTGTATGATGAAATTACTTAACTATTACTTCTGCTGTAACTTTCAATTTCTGAGTAATGTTAATAGGGTTCCAGACTGTCTAACGTAATGGTACACATATTGCTTCACAGGGAAAGAAAGAACAAAAAAGAGAGGGAAAAAAAAGAAAAAAAGGGACAAATTTGTTCTGTGTTTTACATGCCAACATGCTGAGCAGGAAAACACTTAACAATATTACTGATTTCAGTGTATCATAACTGAATGTCACTGACAACCTGACTGTGCTGAAGAAAAAACAAAAAACAACCTTAATACAAAATTATTGTAAGCTAACACACATGGCACCAAACCTGACACACAAACGTCAGCTACAATAAACCACAGGAATGCCAGGCAAGGCAGGACTGAAGAGACTGACACTGCTGTGTTGGCAGAAACCCCAACACACAGGCGACAATTCAGTAAACCTCTGTTTTCACCACCGTAAGTACGCCTGACCTCATACACAGACTTCACCACATGCAGCAGCATGCACACACATTAATGTGGAATGCACCACAAGCAAAAACCAACGGTAAAAATTGTACTAACGGAGGAAGGAGTTGCTGACCAGCTCTCATTTAAACTCTATAACGGCCACAAGTAGCAGAGTCTGAAGAAACTGAGGACAAGACATGAGAGATGCTTGGGGGTTGGGGGGGGGGGGGGGGGGGGGGGGGGCATGAGGGGGAACGAAGGGGAGAAGAGGAAGAGGAGGAGTGGGAATGAACAGCCGTGACAAAACATGATGCTGAACCAAACAGATGGAGCGGGACAAGGACGATGGTGCCAGGAAGGTGCCACAGCAAAAAAACGAGCAGGAAGGAAGGAAGGAAGGAAGGAAGGAAGGAAAGAGCAAGGAAGCTGGCGATGAGACTTTGCCATCACATTTCTCACCTGTCACCTCTGGAGGCAAGGGGGAAGGTGCTGTCACCGTGACGACTGTTGTTTCCGTGGTGATCATGGTGGTTGTCTGGTTGCTGGTGGGGCTCTCAGCGCTGCAAACATGATCAACGGCACACTGCAGGGTGAGCCCAACACAGCCTCGTCAGCCCCACCCACACATCGACACCTGCCAGCCGATGGGTACACCTCACCAACAGCCAGGCTCCAGACCTCAGTCCATCGATCTCAACCCCCATGTCCACCCCCCACCCCCAAAGTCCGCACCGCTACTTCATAGCAAAGCAACCACTCCCTAGATGATGGGTCACTGGCATGCAGGCCCAGTGGGGATGCATTTTTCCTGCAGTGACTTACAATGGCAAAGTTTGGGTTTGTGACTCAAATAGACAATGCTCCATAAAGAAGTGGTTCATTTACCTTTCCTTGCTCTTGGCCACAAAAATACTGAATTTGCCCCTCCCAAGCAACAACAACAAAAATCTGAAGGAATCTCCTTAACAAATACAACTTTTGCTCTGTTAACACCCTCCAAAAATTATGCCAACTGATTTCCTCAAAACCGAGTTTGGTCCTTCAACTTTTGTTTGAAAGTATCTACATCTACAGCATCTGCTGCTTAATTTTTTTTTCAACCGTTCCCCTTCATTCTGCTGCAAGGCTGGACAGCATCGCTTTGCGCTGCCATCACTTTTTGAGACTGCATCCCTTTCAATGCCAAAGGAATCCAGCGCACTCACATATGGTCGCGCACACTGTCGATGGTGATGTCAGCGGCAGAGGAGTCGGTGTGCGAGTCGTTGGCGGCCTGGCTGTCGTTGAGGCCAGTGGTGATGTCAGATGTGTCATAGGCTGAGGCCTCGGCTCCTGCCTCAGCTTCCTCACTGGACACACAAAGCACAGGTGAACACCTCTACAATGCCCCTTAGCATGATCAGCCGCAAAACACCTGATGCAAACCTGCCTCTTTTTCCTTTTTTGAAGGCCAACACCAACAGTTGAACTAGCCACTGGAACCAATGGCTGCTGTTCACTGCACATCCTGCAGGAGGAGGTTTGTAGGGTAACTCCTCCCTTGCTCAGAATGCATAACATGGCACGATCGTGGTTGTGTGTGTGTGCGCGGGCATGTAAGCGTGCCTGCACACACATTACACCCCATCAACAGTTCCTAGTTCCTTTTGGTACTTCTCATAGCTGCACTCTATCTTCATGGACAGCTGACATTAAAAAAAAGTGGGTGTGGTCAGCAATTGCCAGCAGGTAAATGCACACACTCACACACTGGTAGACACAAGTGCACTTCGCACCATTTTCTAAGACACAGATGGAAAAAGGTGCTTGCTGAGTACAATTTCCGCAAAGAAATGCATTTCCTTTAACTACAAAACAGCCATCCATCAGTAACACACTCATGAATCATCTCTCACAAACATACAACACACCTATCTCTGTCTCCCTCCATCTACCTGCCCATCTCCAGCACACCTATCTCCCTCTATCCACCTGCCCATATCCATCTCCCTCCGTCTACCTGCCCATCTCCAGCACACCTATCTCCATCTCCCTCCCTCTATCTACCTGCCCATCTCCAGCACACCTATCTCCATCTCCCTCCCTCTATCTACCTGCCCATCTCCAGCACACCTATCTCCATCTCCCTCCATCTACCCGCCCATCTCCAGCACACCTATCTCCATCTCCCTCCTTCTACCTGCCCATCTCCAGCACACCTATCTCCATCTCCCTCCCTTTATCTACCTGTCCATCTCCAGCACACCTATCTCCATCTCCCTCCTTCAATCTACCTGCCCATCTCCAGCACACCTATCTCCACCTCCCTCCTTCAATCTGTCTGCCCATTTCCAGCACACTCTATCTACCTGCCCATCTCCAGCACACCCATCTCCATCTCCCTATCCACCTGCTCATCTCCAGCACACCTATCTCAATTTCCCTCCCCCTACCTGCCCATCTCCAGAAATCAGATCTTGCAGGGGGACTCACCCAGCTTCCCCTTCCTGGGGCTGTGTGGCGGCTTCCTGGCCCTCCTCCTGTGTGGGTGAGGGAGGGGTGATCTCCACCACTGGCTCCGGGGGCTCCGGGCGCATGCCCTCCTTCAACTCCACCATGGACACCGGGGTGCTGGTGTTGGAGGCTGACAGCGACACGTGGCTGAACTCTGATGGAGACTGCAGGTAGAAGCCCTGCCCGTCCTTCGTGAACACAAATGAGGCTATCCCGCTGAAAAGTAAAGATCCTTGTCAGCGTCTCCTTAAAGCCTTGCCCGTCTTTTGTGAACACAAATGAGGCTATCCAGCTGAAAAGTAAAGATCCTTGTCAGTGTCTCCTTAACTCTTTCATCCCTGAAAACCGCTACAGCGGTTGAGAGAATCTTTCCCTTCATTCCTGAGAACCTCTAGAGCGGGGCAGGCATAAACACTCCCTTCCTTCCGGCTGGCCGCTGCAGCGGTTCTGCCTTTGAAATCCGCGCCTATCTGTCACATGGTCAGCACGTCAGTTCCCCCTGGCCAGTGTAACGGGACCTGAGGAATGTTTTGATAAGCCGCACAATGCTTTGATTAGCCGTGCCTGGCCACTGCCAGATTGTGGGAAAGTGTCCAGTGCACAAAATTTGTCCATTTCTAGGGATGGGGTTAGGGTATTCTGTACAGTTGGAAAGATGGCGGCGGATGAGTACAATGACAGTGACCGGTTCTCTGATGATGATGTTTATGACAATCTGGGCGAAAATGATTTTGATCTGTTTGAACTGACAGAAGAGGAGAGAGCAGAGCTTGCAAATGCATTTAAAGATGATAGTGAGAGTGGTGATGAATTGGATGATGAAAACCTGCCATTGTTTTTTACTCAGCCACGTTTTGAGTGGACAGGTGGGGGACACTGCTGTGACACGAGACATACCTCTGATGTCCAATGCAGATGTGTACAGAGACATAGTAAATATAGTTGTACAGAGTTACGGTGGAAACATTGTGTATATATATGATAGA
This sequence comes from Alviniconcha strummeri, assembly GCA_963584105.1. Lineage (NCBI taxonomy): Eukaryota > Metazoa > Mollusca > Gastropoda > Provannidae > Alviniconcha > Alviniconcha strummeri. The sequence goes on along the minus strand of OY757541.1, from coordinate 11,329,734 downwards.
AACGGCGTATGGATTACACTAAAATGAAACAATTATACTGTGAACTCATGCTTCCTACTCTTGTGCAAACCGTCACCTTTTCATCACCATTTCAAGGACACAGACAATGTGACAAATGGAATTTCTGGAGACAGTTTCTATGTGGATGTTATCTGGGACATCAGACTGTAAGTAGGGAGCATGTTCCATTTCTCTTGGCATGTTCTGTGGGCCTGCAAATGTTGGTTTCGTCTGTTTGTCTTAAAAAAGGTATGTGTCACCTTTATTTGCACCTGTGTGTCACCCTCCTGATGACAGTGACTCTGAAAGTGTGACCATTGCCTTCTGACTTCATTTACCTACACAGCGATATATAGGTTGCCATGGTTTTACTAAGAGCTTGCAGACACAGATGACTCAAACCCACATACCCTCTTTCACAGATTTTTTCCTTATGAAAACCCAGGAATGAAAGGACTGTTATGCATATAGGAACATAGGAATAAGGGGAAGTAATGCCAAATACGAAACAGGGATGAAAGAGTTAAAGCCTTGCCCATCCTGCGTGAACACAAATGATACTATCCAGCTGAAAAGTAAATATCCCTGTCAGTGTCTCCTTAAAGCCTTGCCTGTCCTTCATGAACACAAACGATGCTATCCACTAAAAAGCAAAGATCTTTGTTGGTAACTTTTGTAAGTACAGCCCACCATTCACGAACACAAACGTTGCTATCCCGCTGAAAAGTAAAGACCCTCGTCAGTGACTTCTGAAAGCCTTGCTGTTCCTTCAGGAGTACATACAATGGTACCGCAATCAAAAAACTTATGAAAGCCCCTTGCTCATGACATTTAGGAATAACAGCAATTAAAGTAAAATCGGGACAGGAGATGTTTGTTGCCCATGAATCCAGACAACCAGGATTAGGCAGCAGACTCACTTGATGTCCTCTTTCCTGAGAGCGGGGCGCAGCAGCTGACGTCGCAAGGACACCACAGAGTAGACACCAAGCTCACCCAGGTTGTTCAGGCTGGCAATGTCGTACTCGCTGTAGTTGTCGCCTGGGCAGACAGACATGGTTCAGCTCAACCTCATGTACGCTTTCAATTCTAAGACAAGCACACTTACAATACAAAAACGCCAGCAACCAAAATCCCCACCATAACACTAATCCTTGTTATAATATCTGCAAGTATATATTCATGGAAACCAATCTAATTTATGTTTCCTTGTATGCCATAAAAGACACCAAACAAATGAACAGAACTACAAAAGCAAAGAGGACAGCTCTCATTATAACCTAAATTGAGGACTGATAGGTAGCACCCAGTATCTCCCTTCTTACTTCTGATAAGGATAAGTAGTTCTAGCCATCAACCATCGAACTGAACCGTGAAGTGTCCTTTGGAGTTGGACATTTGACAGCAATGAACACCCAGAAAGCTTGCTCACCAGCCTTCCAAGATTGACACACAAAAAGCTCACTCACCAACCTTACATAACCTAAGCAAACACCTGGAAAGCTCACTCACACCCATCTTGCAAGACTAGACTTGCTAAAGCACATGACAATACAAAACTAGACAACTGTATTGTTTCTGTGTAGAGAAATTTGCTTTCTGGCTCATCATTTACATACCCGGAGCTAAAAACCGCTCAAATAACCGCTGACTGTCATATCCCGGAAAGCTTGCTCACATACAACTAACATACTTTTCATCAGGTGAACACTTAGGCTGCTTGCTGACATCCAGCCATAATTATGATGGAGTGACTGCCAAGAAAAAGCTGCTCACCAGCCTTGCTCCTGAAGCTGACAAAGGCCACTCGTCTGAGGCGTGAACCATCCACAGCGGTGATTTTGTTTTTCCATCGGGGCTTGAGGGCTGGCAGCGTGAAGGCCTGCAAAAAACCCACAACAGGCTCAGGTTCAGCTTCAATAACTGCGCACCCACAGAAGACATACACATACACAATGCACAAACACGACATGACCGGGACACCCATTTTCACGGGGCCAGTTTTGAGTGGATATAAAAACAAAATGATGACAGAGACCGTAAGATTTTCTTGCAAGACCATGGTTTTTTCCCCCTCCTCTCTTTTAGCTGTAAAGTTTCCCATGTGTGATGTTTGGCCACTGCAGCATCTTTTCTACCTTGAATTTGTCTTTACACCTCCTTGTTACTGTGTTCCTCAAATGAACGCTCCAAGGGTCATCTGGTCCACGCAACTGTACACTGACAAATGCACTCCATTGGGTGAGATGATTGCGTGTGACAATTCTTTCATTACCCTATCACACAGGCAACCACATGCCATCTTTGGAGGATGTCTTCACTGACTGTTACCCACAGTCTACAAACACATGTCTGCCCACCTACACCTTTGTTTGCAGGAAATGGAAAGCGCTCTGAAGCACAGGCCCGGCATGTGCTCTACAACCCTGACCACGACCGCCATACCTTGAGCTGTTCCTCCGAGCAGATGATGACTGAGTGCTGGCCCTCCATGTCTGGGGCCTTGGCGCGCTCGTTGATGACCTCCAGGGCCTCAGGCAGGACGCGGTTCTTGCTGTCGATGACGGCAATGCTGATGACGGGAGCATGGTGCTTCAGCTTGATCTCCTTGGCCAGCACGCAGCCCACAGCATCCACGGACCGCTTGTCACTGCCGGGCACTGTCAGGCTGTAGACGTACACATGGCCGCCGTTGGTCCCCACCCACAGGGATGGGTTGTTGCTGCCGCCTGTACAACAAACACATCACTGGATAATATGCACACCATAATTTTCAGACTATAATTTCAAATTTGACCCCTGCACCTTACAGTCTTATCTATAAAACAAATTCAGCAAGCATACTTTTCCATACAACAGTGATTATTTTGAACCTGAATCACACCTAAACTGTCTATGGAAAAAAGAATCATTCTCTGTATCAATACCAGTAACAGACTTAAACACAGATAGCAAACTGCTCAGTAATATTTTGCAGGAAACTGACACACAGGCCAGGACACAATCCCAAGGAAGAGCAGCATTTACTAAAGAAATCCCGGACCTCACCAGAACCAGTCAAAACACATTACATTCAGATGAGCGCTGCAACTCTGCTGATTCCTTTCCCCAACACTGCAACCCAAATCACCCTTGACAAACTTGACAAACACGAAACAACAGGCCACTGCAATACCGTACTGACCATGGATAATGAAGGTGTCGGCAAAGTAGAGACTTCGCACCATGGACGCCATGGAGTCATCAGCGCTGCGAGCTTCAACCATACGCTCAACAGGCCGTGTTGCCTCTGCTGCTGTTGCTTCTGGTGCTGCTGGTGATGCTGGTGATGCTGCGGTAGCGCCTTCTCCCTCTGCTGCTGTCTGCTCAATGTGCTGAGTTTCTCTGGAAACACAAAAAGACAGACATGTCTGAGCCAGGCGTCATTCATCAAAACTGCATTATCACCAGTTCACGGTGTTCAAGGAGCAGTCTCTCAAGCTGTTTGTCTTCAGTCAATGACGTTGCATGGTGTGCTCTGCCCGATCAAATATTTTGTGCTATCATGCTGGATTTCAGGTTCTCTCATCACTTTCCTTTATCCATGGATTTCAAATCCTCTTATCACTTTCTTTTATCCAAGTTTCTGTCTCACAAGTCATGTGTGGCTAAGTTTTGTTTTGATCATCATTTATGTCAATGCAGCTTAAAAAGGATACACATGCAGTAGATGAGAAACTCTTGGTAAGTTCAGAAAGTCCTCAAAAATGAATTTAACTTGTCAATAAAATCATAATATTTGAAGATGAGTTTCTGAAATTTCACATGCTAGGAATATGCAATAATAATAATGGATAGCTCTCATACAGCATGGATCTTTTTGCAGAACAAAAACTCAATGCAATGCCTGCTTTCCTAGCTGCTCCACAGTGATCACTTTCTGGGTGCTCCTGTTCACAGTAAAGTGTAAGCACCTGAAGTCCAGTACTACTGATGGTAACATCTACTGATCATGTGGCAATAGCTCAGTGTTATCACTATAAATCTGCACATTGTCTATCAGTCATTTTGTCATTATTAAACCCTTTTTGCAAGTCAAAAAACAACAACTATATGTTATAATCTGGCATCATAGATTGGCCACAGCATTGTCAGAAAACATTCTGAAGCATTTTTCTGGTGGGTCACATTCTGCTGCTTGCTCCTACTGTAGTGAGGACAAAAGACAGGACACGTACGTTTTCTCTTTGGGTGGCTCTGATCTGCGCCTCTGGGATCGACCTTTACGCAGGCGACGGAAGGATTCTCTGAGGGACTTTTTCAGTGACTTGCGGCGGGACATGGCTGTGTCAGAAGTGCCGGACATGTCTGAAATCAAGATAACAATTAGTTAACACTGCAAGGCTTCTTAGTATTCCTAGTATACAAAACAGAGTTTGCATAAAGCACAAATCCCTTGGAAACACTTTGCATAATAACAAAACAAAACCACTGTTCCCACACAAGTTCCATCTTTTTTAAGCCGTTTTGTTAATGTATGCATCTGTGAGTTTTGTTATATGCTTTTTTTCTCTCACGTACTTCATTCGTCCTTGGCAAAAAATGCAGACCACCTTACCCAGGTAAAGCTACAGCTGTCACAGGAGCAGCTCTACCCCTTCCTACCAGTGTGTCGTATATCCAAATATGGCTGTCAGAGCTCTGGATTTCTAACATGTGCCATTGCCGATGCATGTGACTGCACACAGGTACCATACAAACACAGTAGGAGTCTACACTGGAAGTTGACTCCAAGAGTGGAATCACTTGCCGCATCATGGAGTGGCACATGCGCCACTACTGAGCCTGGCTTTCAGATGGATTCTACAAACTGAGCTACATCCCCGACACATCTGCTTGTAAAGCCCGTTCTTAATTGGGCGAATGTTTCTTCGCGAACCTAGTTGGAAGTATTCGGCGAAGCTAGTTGGTTCTTAACTGGGCCAACGTTTCTTCGCGAACCTAGTTGGAAGTATTCGTCCAAGCTATATTCGGGGTCCAAAAACCTTCGCTCAACATGTTCTGGGAACATTCGCCCTATTGGATGATCATTGCCTCTGATTGGCTGAGATTGCCTCTGATTGCCTCTCCTGTGAATGAAGAAAAAACAAAAATAAAAATGGATGACGGTGTCGCTAGGTTTTTCACTCGCTTCGGAGGGAATTTGTTTATTTGTGGACTTGTGGAAGGCGCAGCCTTGTCTTGGAGACCCAGATTGAGATAGTAGTTAGTTGAATTACCATGTGAGGGATGATTAAAGTATATTGACTTGACCTGACTTGACTTTAGCCTACATTTTCGATCATGCTGTCTGCTGCGCGTCTGCCGCAAGTTCGGGCCGAAGCTTGCATCTCATTTCAAGCCAGTTGAGAATGAAGTAAAGTTTGGACTGTCCGAACCATATTCGGCGAACTAAATGTTCAATTAAGAAACGAATCATAGTTCGTCGAAGTGTCTGAAGTATGTTCGGGTGAACAAACATTCGCCCAGTTAAGAACGGGCTTAAAGCACAGTGCACTCACCCGAGCTGCTATACAAATCTACTGAACTGTTATTACTGTCATTATCTGCTATACAAATCTACTGGACAGTTATTAGTCATTATCTGCTATACAAATCTACTGTACTGTTATTACTGTCATTATCTGTGCTCATCATAGCTGCTACACAGACCTACTGTACTACTACTACTGTCATGACCATTCTCCATCAGACCCGATACTCACCTCCCACATTAAGAGTGCACCTGTAGGCAACCTGTTTCTTCTGGGCGTAGTCAAAGAGTCCAAAACCATGGGCTGTTCCAGCTGCCACTCTGCAAGCAAAACATTCAAGTCATGAAGGACAATGCTTGAGAGGGGGAAAAACACCCCAAAAAAACACCCACATACTATGGACCCACTTCACCGACAATGATACCACACGTTTGCAGACATGCCAAGCATTGAAACAGATCAGACTTCAAAATTTATCACAGAAAATCCTGTTTTACCTTGTGTACAGGAACTGTTCTGCAGTGCTAGATGTGCAATGTAGAGACTTGCAGCTACCACTACACCAGAAAGCAAACACTTTACTGTCATGGTGGAAACACCAGAAATCAAATGCTTCAAAGTGGAAGAGAGTCCCAACTCACAGCTGCCATGATCACTGCCCAAAACGAACATTTACCAGAGATTCAAACTGGAAATCTTGCTAGCCGGTTACCCTGCAGGCACCCTAACAATCAAGGCAGAAAGGAGTCCAGACTCACAGCTGCAGGAGGGAGTCCAGACTCATAGCTGCCACAAACACTCCCCCAAACAAACATTCATTCACTGGAGATTCAAACTAGAAATCTTGCTGAGCCTATTACCCTGCGGGCACCCTAACAATCAAAGCAGGAGGGAGTCCAGACTCATAGCTGCCACAAACACTCCCCCAAACAAACATTCACTGGAGATTCAAACTGGAAATCTTGCTGAACCTGTTACCCTGCAGGCACCCTAACAATCAAAGCAGGAGGGAGTCCAGACTCACAGCTGCCACTCGGAGTGGAGGGCAAGGGCAGTGCAGGCAGCAGGGGGGTGGAGCTGCACGATGCAGGTGGGCTGGTAGCCGGCGGCGAAGCGCATGTCCCCGACGGTGGGTGTCAGGGCCTCGTGGCCCTTCCACACAAAGTTGTCCCGGTCGCTGACGATGTTGATGGTGAAGGCCTGCAGTTCCTGCGTGCGCACCTCGCGCTCCATCTGCATCACCAGCACCTGGCCTGCCGTGCCAGCCACCACCAGCGTCTCGCTCAGTGGGCACAGCCAGGTCTTCTGGATGGCCAGACGTGGGTCATCGCTGTACGGGTCAAATGTCCCCACCTGCAACACACAAAAGCAGCAGTCAGCTTTTCCCCTGCCTGGCACCTTCTGGTGGTTTGATTTGCTTGATGTCGAGTTACCACTGATCAGGTACTGTCAGCATTTTCAAGTCACACATTCCTAAAGGTGCTACAAAAATCTCTGAGCCTCAGCATGTGTGCTTTTTTATTTTCTATATAACATTAGTGGTTATTTCTATAGCGCAGTATCTCACCGACAAGGGTGAGCATACCATACTGTACAAATCATCATTTTACAACATAACCAGTATATTAAAACTGGACATCCCCCACCCCACACACAATCATGAACCTAATCTGGAAAGATTACAATGATGTACACAACAATTCATAATCCTGACCTTTCTAAATGGGGGCCATTCCTCTTCATCTGCACTGGCTGAGTCCCCAGCATGGTCTGGGATGCCAAAGATGGGAGAGGTGGCCACACGGTACAGCAGGGACAGGGTGGAGCCCGAGGCATCCCAGAACCGAACCGTACCATCCTCATGGCTGAAACCATCATCAGCGGGCTTGATTTCACCCCAAACTGGTTCATGCTCACAGAAAAGCCTTCTGTCAGTCATTTCACTGACTTGAATGAATGGGTGGGTGGGTGGGTGCAACAACATGTGTGTGACAGGACTGTGTGTGTTCACGTCTGTTTTGTGTGCGGAGGGGAGGGGGGATTGGGAGGAGAGGGGAGGAAGGGGTTGTCTCAAACATGTACAAATAATCTATTACATAAAACGACACCTTGTGTTAAATCATCAAGCATATGCACAATACCAAATAACAAAAACAAATTTTAAAAGGAAACGACTTATTTTGAGACAAAACATTTGTTTTCACATACGGCACATTTTAACCTACAGACCACACACAATCACAATTAATAAACATGTCTCAGCTCCGAGTCCCTGCAAGCATGCCTTACCCTGTAATCAGCAGGTCTTTGGAGGCTGGCTCTTTGGCAAGGTTCTTCCCACCAGTAATAGGCCACTCCTGTTGCACAAGAAAGTAAAGGGCACAGTTCAATCACGGTCACAGCCCAGTCACAATCACCTCTTAATACAGAATCTTTATTGTCTACGAACAACGTAGAAATTTGCCTTACGACTGCATAAAAGATACCAGTAAAATAGCACAGAGTATGCAATACATGAACTAAGTACACATAACACACATACATGAACATAAGTACACATAAAACACAGAGTACTTTATTTTAGAGTCTGGAGGGCACACACACACACATATATGAAACAGTCAACCCTACCAGTTACACACAATAATAATGCAATACAAGAAGGTATATCTGACACTAACCTTGTGCATACCTAGAACTCTGTAACCTCAAATAATTGTTTTCATGCTGTTGTTTTCCTTCTATGTGTGTGTGTTTTGTTTTTGGCACGGCAGAGGCTGCTTTCCTTGTGTTTGGGATTAAACAGAACAATGCCAATCAACAAAAGGACTTGATCAATAAGGGAGTCACAAGATATTTCAAATTACATGACCACCCCCCCACATACACCACACTTTTTAAACACTATACATACAGGGACCCAAGCAGCCCCAGCCAAAACTATCGCAAGACCAGCACAGCAGCACACTGACCCTGGTAGAAAAGTTCTTGCTCTGAGAGTCGCCAGCATCAACCAGCTTCTGCCAAAGCTGCTCGGGGACGTTGAGGACGTGCTGGGCGCAGGTGATGGCGGAGGAGTGGACGCTGTGCAGGTAGGGCAGGCGGAAAGTGGGCCACCCACTGGTCTCCAGGTCGATCATCACCAGCTCCTCCTCCACCAGAACCATCAGTGCGTGAGGCTCATCGTAGTCTGCAATACACAGTTCATTCAAGTAAAACGCCATGCACTGATTTGAAGAAAAGCAACCACGTTCTGGCAGGCACCCCTCAAAAGTAGTCTGCAATGCAGTTCCCTCAAAAAATAAAACACTATACAGTGGTTGAAAAGAAAGTAAGCAGGTACCCCTCAAAATACTATATTGCCTTGAAGGGAGATGTACAGAAAGAGAAAGCACTCAACAGTCTCCCATGAAAGGACGAGAAAGGACAATCATGCAGCAAGGATTGTTGGAAACTCTTGTTTTTTGCAAGTAATGCGAGACAGTTTTGCAAAAGTATATATATTCTCCGTCATGCAGTATGACTTGGCTGCAACATTTCTTTCCCTCATCTAGAACAGGCTGTTGTTCACACAGGTTTTTAGCCTCTACCCACCAAAATGAACAACTCTTGTGGATCATCTTCAACAGAAGACATCACACAACACAGCCCAATCAAACACAGTACAGCAACCAAACTTTTTCAAACCACTGCAAACATCAAAGACCAGCAGTTTCAAAAAATAAAGTTGGGTCTTTCAGTCCCCCCCGACAGCATTTACTAATGGGAAGTCAGTGTTTTGATGAACATCACTGGCTGTTGTGGATGTAACGTAATCTGGGGGTGGACTGTACGTGAAACACCAAACTGCATTACATCACAGCCATAACAGCCAGTGATGTTCATCAAAACACTGACTTCCCGTTAGTAAATTACACAACATGATGATGATGAACATGATAGTAACAGCACACGTGCTGCTTATTCTCTGCTTACCCGCACGAGAGTCAGGGGTGTCATTCTCATCAGCGTGGGTAAGGACAACGAAGTCGACAACGCGGGAGGTGAAGTCGAACACAACATGGTTCTCCTCTCCCTGCATGACGGTGATGGTGTGGCGATCACCGTAGCTGGCCCGGGGCATGCCCCCTGAGAATATGATGAACCGGTCCCTGAAATCAGAAAACCCTAACAGGTGATGGAGGGCTGGCTATTCAGTTTGTTCACAGGCACATTTGAACATGTAGGTTTTTTTTTTTTTTTAAATCTTCCACCCCACCCCCTTTACCTAGGCTTCCATTCCAAAGGTAGAAAGATAGCGTGGGAAGGTAGCTGAATGCTGTTGCATTTTGGGCCTTCAAAAGTACCAATGAAAGTTCAACCAATCACAGCTGCAGATGGGTTAAACAGTAACTGACCCTCTCATATCTGTTCCCAGTATAGCAAGGACTGGCTGTTAGACATGTCCAAATGGACCTAATGCTACTATCCTTGAGTATTCAAGTTTTCAAGTTTGAGTTCTCAACACATGAAAGAGGGAGGGTGTAACAGGCTAATTGCTGGCATGATTACTTCCCTTGGTGCCATAAAACTGTCAAATCAATGGATGCCTGCCATCAAATAACAAGGTTGTCTCTACCATCTTTCACCTCATCTTCATTTACTTTCACTCTAATTTCTACTGGCAAAGTCAACTGCACAACTCCCCTCAAGTCTGATTTGAAGGAGACAGATCTCCGTAACAAGCAGAATAAAAACCATCCAACTACATTACAGAAGAGCCGAACTGTTGGACTGAAAAAATCCGCTATGAAATATGTCGAACTTACGCCTTTGCACTCTTCCGCTGCAGTCGATTGATGGCCTTGCACGGAAATGGACCTAGAACAGTCAAGGAAACACATGGTTAACTCTTTCAACCCCATGCATACACATCTCCGCTAATCTCTCATGTACTACAGCTCAACAGAAAGCACTGTTTGCAGATTTCAAATCACATGTGATACAGAAATAAACTGAATTCTTGTTAATTTAGTACACTTTGTTATTAATGTGCACCTTTATTTTGTTGCCTACAGTACTTTTTGATGCACACAAATCTCATGAAGAAGGAAAAAAAGCAGAAAGCGTGTTCCAGCAAACTATTACACTATGAAAGGGCAGGCAGCGTGATAAAAATGCTTGAAAGACAAAAAGGACAATGGTACAGTGCCTACATAAAAAACCCATTAAAAAGATAGAGGCAACAGGCTGGGTGGAGCTCACCATAAGGTGTAATGGAGGACTCCTTGGGTTCAGCAGAGTCCTTGGCATCCCAGGTGATGTAACTGCCGTCAGCGTGAGCACTGAAGAACTCCTCACCATCGCGGTTCCAGGTCAGGGACTCCAGTTGCTGGAACAAATGAAAATGATATGCATCATGATGAAGGTCATTTTACCGTTTGTTTTAACACGCGCTGCTTCAAGCTCAAGGAGGTCATTTACAACTGAGCCAGGTTGCTTTAATTCAGCAGTGTTTTTCATTTGTATAACTTTGAATAAATGCATTCCTGCAAGCAAAATCTGCTGTACTTGAACATGTTAGCAGCAGTACATTTTTTTCAATTACTTTTTTTTTTAGAGTTTGTTAGGTGGAGATGTTATATGGTTGTTGGGGTGTTAGTGATTAGTAATAGGGTCTTTTTCTGTTGTCTGCAGTTTGTTTTTGGAAGGGGTGGGAAAGGATGCTTTTGTTTTGTTGGTCAAGTCTTTCTAATATGCAACTATCACCAATAACTGCCTCAAGAAAAAAGAAAAAAATGCATGTCAACATCTGTTGTCTTTGCATCTACAAAAAATGCTTTTGTATCAAAAATGACCCTAACCCAATACAAATTGGTGCATTCAGCCAAGCTTACTTCAAACAGCAGCACATACACTCCCTCACGAGAGAAACATACACTATACAGCCTCTGACTCACACTTTCCCCCTGGACACCACCTGACTGACCACTCACCTGTGTGGCATTGTAAGTCTGCTCAGTCTTGCTCTCCTTGTTGTCCCACAGAACAATCAAGCCTCGGTTGTAGCCAATCAAAAACTGCACAGACAGCAACCACATGCAAACAATCAAACATGCATACTTTGTTATACTCAATAGAACAGTAATCATTTTCTCCTCAGAGCAATCCACCCCCCTCCCTTTCCCACCCAATTAGCCTGCACATAATAATAAATTTCTAAAGCACTGACCCTGTAGTTCAAAACAATGAACAATACAAACAAAACAGAAGACTGAGATAAAGCCTGTTATCATCAATTCACCATACAACTAATATACACATCAATACAGGTCCCAACATAATTGACTATACATGTAACACACACACACTGAATGCTGCATTGTCACTACTAATATATTAAGATCAGCAGCAGCTAAGTTCTGTTTTGTTCACCCATGGGAAGAATGTCAACAAACAAAAAGAAAAAAAGAAAAAGAAGCTGTTAAAGCAGATGGTGATCCAAAGTGGATTCAAACCCAGGTCCAAAGCCATTTTTACCCCCAGCACCCAATCAGCTAGTGGCAGTTTTTTTCCACCCTTCGTTCTCTTTTAACAACGATTTTTTTTATAACAACCAAAACCAGTCAGGAAATGCTGTGGCACATACCTTGTCTGAGCAGGTTGGGTGAACGGCGATGGCCTCCACAGCACCTGGGCTAACTTTGAAGTCATCAGGCACACTGCAACATACACGCACACTGTGATGCCAACAACATCCCTGTCCATGTCACCATCACATTCCTTTCTCAGTGACCATTATTATGGTTAGTGTTCCTTCCTTAACTGAACGCTAGCAAACAAATGTTAAAATACACCATGCTACACAAGTCGTGAGAAGTATGTAAGATACAACCTCTTTTCCTTTGACTTCCCGTATTCTCAGTAATAAATAATATTTTTAATCATTTAACAGAAGAATGGGTTTTTTGGTTGTTGTTTTTAATCTTGTTAGATTTTAACACAACAAGAATTTAAATTTTACTTAAAAAGACGCAAGAGTCTGACAGACTAACTTTTGCATGACGATGTCCTGGTAGATGATCTGGTCAGCAAGGGAGAAGGATGGAATGTTGAGGATGTGGATGTTGCCTCCTTCGGTACCCAGCAACAGGCTCTGGCTGTCTGCCGTCAGGCAGCATGTCGAGATGGACTTCATTTTGCTGCACACAGCCAGTCTTCAAATCAACAAGATTACCCATGGTCATCAATATGGTCCTTCAATATGCCTATCTTCAGCATGAAACTGTATCATCATCAACAACAGTCTGGGCTTCATTTTACTGCACATAGCCAGTCTTCAAATCAACCTGATTATCCCATGTCCTTGAGTGTCCATTCTCCATCATGCAACATTAGGTCACACACACTGACCACCACACGCATATCTTCGGCATGCAAAAGTAACATCATCAACAACAGTCTGGGATTCAATTTACTGTACATAGCCAATCTTCAAATCAACCCAATTATCCCATGTCCTCGAGAGTCCATTCTCCATATGCAACACTAAGTCCTACACATGCTGACCACCACTCTCTTTTATCTGCACATCTGGTTTCACACCCCAAAGGCAAAAGCTAAAAGGACTGAACAGATCATTAAAGTAAATCAAACTGAAACATGTAGAGGTTCACATCCTTAGAGAAGGAAGGTGACAGTTAACTTTTCTTATTCTACCGACATTCAAGTTACAGACCTAGCAATTATGATAGAGATCACTGATACCCATGAAAATCCACAATCCTATCAGAGGTGACAACATCCCAAAGTACACTACTACTAGTACTACTACGAGCACTAACAACATCCCAAAATACACACTACTACAAGCACTACAGTAAACTACCTCAGTGCCTGTACTGCATTGTATAATACAGTTATCATGATGCCCATCAAAATCCACGTTCACAGTCTTCAGTCATATGCCCCGTTTCTGTCTGTCATGCTACCTCTGTCACTGACACTGTGTCAGTTCTGTCAAATCTTCTTTGAAAAACCTTTCTCCAGTCTCATGCATGTGTGTGTGTGTGTGTGTGTGTGTTTGTGTGTGTGTGTGTGTGTGTGTGTGTGTGTGTGTTGGGGGGGGGGGGGGGGGTATGCATACATGTGCACTGAATCTTTGTTTTGAGAATGTGTAGGCTTAAAGAATTTGTTAGTGCTTAGGACCTGTACGATGTAGGCACTCTAAATGCCCACCAGTATCATTGTAAGCTGTGTTGCAAATGCTCAGCTATTCACTTTAGGAGTCACTTCTGACATCACACTGAGTGGGACAGGATACGAAAATATAAAAGAGCAAAACTAACCAACTTGGTGACTGGGGATGTAAAAAGACCAACCAAAATTCCTCAACTTTGGGGAATACTGAAGACCACCAACAACGACGTCCCACAATGCACCATCAATGTAATTATGTAAACAATACAGAGACAGAAAGGTTAACCTAATGCTAGTAACATAAATATTTTTCTTTCCTAAGTTTAATCAAGGACGACTGACTTGTTCTCCATGGAGAACTCCTTCACTTCCTCCAGCACAGAGTTGCCGCCACGCAGATTGATCTCCCACAGATGGAGTGTGTTGTCGCTGCACACTGACACCAGGCGACCCTGCACACGTATACACCACACACACATAATCACACACGTTAATATCACACTCCCAAACATGTTTAGAATTACGCAGATGCATGGTGACCGAACCAGCAAGAGTAAAATGATCACTGATGACAAGGTCAACAACACAAGAAATGTACCTCACAGCACAAATAAACTTTAAAATATTTCCCACTCCCACAAAAATATTTTTTAATGCAACAGGATAGACAGTAGCATGTCATTTTTCAAGATAACGCAAATAATGTCATACTGTATGCAACATAATCCATTAGCTTTGGTTTCAGGCATTTATTTACCAACAATTCACACAAAACTCACCATAATTGTATTCAGTTGTCATAATATAATGCATCTAAACTTCCCCCGAGGTGGGGGGGGGGGGGGGCCTCTTAATTGCAAAACATTTTCATTAATATTACATTTAGCAAACATCAAACTATGCCCAAATTATCATGTGTAATCTAATACAGTCTTTTCAAAGCACCTGTGTAACATGTTCTGCTTGACTACATCATGCTCACAGCCACGTGTGTAATGTCAGGTAGACCTTTCTTCTACTCAGTCAAGAGTTGGGCATGGCAGTTAAAAAGTGTGCTTTCAACATCCAGTTCTGGGGGGGGGGGGGGGGGGGGGTTGTGTGTGTGTGTGTGTTAGTGTGTGTGTGGGGGGGGGGGGGCACTTGTTAGTTTTGTGACTAGTCAAGTTAGTAACTGGACTTTAATGCCCTGTCACTGTGTCAGCCACACTGGGCCACCTCAGGACAGGTAAAAGTTTCCTTGTCAGTTCTGCAGCAGTGAAAAGAGAGCAGAGAGACTAACAAACATGTATGTGTTCATACAGGCTGGGGAAAAGACTGAAAAATGAAGGAAACAAAATGCACCTCACACTTCCGGTTCTTAGTTTCTATACTGAAAATACTCTTCTAAAGGCATTGCACAGGTTGAATCTGTACAACACCTAGTTGTTCATTCTTGCAGTTATGGTGTATGATTTGCACTTTACAAGTTAACACAGACTTGACTAATATCGTATCAACTTTTCTACCAGTATGAAAGGACTTCATATCAACTCATCAAGTAATCAACACCACCACCACCACGAGTCACATAGCTAAGACTAAGACTAGAGTCAGACTCAAAAAATTCGAAGTGTGTTTCACTATTTATGCTAGTGTTGTTAAACAAAATTAATTTTTAAAAATTCATTTTTTTAAAAGAAGAGGGTACTCTGTTCAGTTTTCTCCTGAGTTTTTAGCTGTATGGACAGGTACTAGGAAATTGAAAAAGTAATCTTTATTTTACTTGATTCAGTATTGGTTTTCACTGCTAGTTTTATTCAATAAAAGCTAAGGTCATAGGCTGATTAGGAAAATGTATCCCCCTCTCCCCCAAAAAGCCCTGACTGTAATTAGTGTAAAGTATGTTTAATCCTGGGAGCATCCTTACCTCCTCTGGAAGGAAGAATAGGCTGGTGACAGAGACATCTTCCTTGTGAACACCTGAAAACTCCACACCTGGGGCACCATGACTGAACAAGGGGTCAAGGACAACTCAGCCTCTTTAAATGCAACACCTCTCTCTGTGTGTCTAAAATGCAACAGTTACAATAAAACAGTTGTTACGACAATACCAATTAACATTACTATGCACAGTAAACTCCCCAAAAAATTTAAGTTCAAATACAATCATGAGCATTCAGATAGCAAGTAGTTAAGCTGGTTCACACAAATTACATCAACATGCTTGTAACATTTTTACAAGATACATTAAAAAAATTAATTTAAGACTAAGCGCACATGTGAATCTTTGTGATTGTGAGCTGTACAAATAGAACAGCACACAGTGACAGAATCTATGTAAATATAATTGGTACAAACCTGACAATTCAAATCCAATGTTGTTGATGCAAGTACTTCCTTCAGGAAAGGAAACAACTATATATTCCTAATTCACTGTACAGGTAGACTCAGTCAGACTAGTAAGTAGACAACTGGATGAATGATTAGTTAGCTGATTAAATGACTGATTCTGTAGCTTTTTTGGTGTGCTACTGTTAGTGATTGTAACTGCAAGTGTCACAACATCACAAGTCACAAGCAATATAACAACCAGATCCTGCAAAATGAGCTACCAAAGTACCATTATCCATAACCATTGTATCAGTGTGAAATATTAACTTTATTCAAAACTCATAGCTGTGAATGTGACACTATAACTATTAAATCTGATCACTTGTCTTCCAGTTTCACAAACTCAGCCACAATCAGTGCAATGACCCATGTTCAACAACAGTATTCAGAACAAATTCACATACTTGGAAGGAAATCCTCATCAACGAATAAGACAGTGACACTGTTCTCCTCAGATGTAGGATCCAAGTTCTAACATGCTCTGATTATGCTATTGATCAAGGTAACATCACAAATGTTTGTAAGGATACATTTTAACAACTCCTGACTTGGTGCCAATGGCAAGAAGCTTGAGTTTGGGATCATAGGCCATGGCACTGGGTTTACTGGGGAATCCATGATCAGCACACTGCACACCCAACAAGCAAAAAAGGTTCTCACATTTTCCAACAAATAAGTACTGCACCACAAGCATGCTCACTTTTAAAACAGTAAAAATGGCCCTTAAAAAAAAATTAATTAAAGGTACTGACAGACATCAAATTCAAGCTATTCATACATTTTCTTTTAAACTGCTCTACCCCTCACCCAGTCTTCAGGTGACCCCCACCCCCCACCCCCACCCATTATTATAAGACAAATGTGGAGTCTATTTTCAAACAGTAATGTAGGCCTGCAGTTAGCATGAACATCTGCACCACGTCCATGAATGCATGATCAAAATTCTGATAATAATATGTTTAAAAGCTAAATGCTAGACTTGTAGAAAAACGGCATATATGTGCCCCTCAAATGGTGGGTTTGATCTGATTGATTTGGGGCCCTTGCAACAAGTAACTAAGGTGTCACTGTAAAATAATACAATATGGAAACTGTTGCAGTTCTGAATTAGTTACTCTGACGCAGACTAGATCTATGCAGATGTTAAGTACTACTATGAAGTAGTACAGATGTTAATGGCTTTATGGAGACAGACTGAGAGAAAGGACTGTCTCAAGTGCAAACTGTGGCCGCGATAGGCCACCACAATCGTTACACAGGTATGACATCAAAGTTCAGCGTCCTGATGCAGGCAGTGAGCTCCACGCGTCGCGGTTCGACAGGAGACGCGTTGATTCCGCTCATGAGTCATTTGTCATCCATTCAAAATGGCTGCGTCCAGCAATAACAAAGCAAACTGTTTAAAAAACGGTTCAAAATGTCTCGCTCACCTTTTGGAACTCAAATAATTCCTTCTTCAGTTTCTCCCGCTCCTCGCCCTCCTTTGGAGGATGCTTCTTGAAAAACTTGAACATGTTTCTGCTCCGAAGAAGCCGCTCCTGCGAATAATAAACAATTGATTTGTCAGCACACTTCAGATGCACTTCGCACGAAAAAGAAACCCCGATGAAAGCGAACAGAGTTCACACACGTTTGTTGCAACCGACTGCTGTCCAACGACACGGACGAATGCACACAAACTTACTGATGCGTCCAAATGGCTACACAACAAAACGTGTCAAACAGCCGGGTTGCAGAGTTCAAACCCGCGCCAGTGTCTATCACACAAGCAGCGTACAGACGCAATCAGCCTTTCTCATGTGCATATCCTTCCGCCTCTCGCAATGAAATATTTTTGTGTGTACATTTTTGGCGCTGTGAAACAAAACTAAAAAACAACGCCTCTTATGCTATGTCCTTTACAGCTTGGCATATTCATATGCTAACTAGCAACCACATTCGCTATGCATATTATGTTTCGCGCCAACACAGGGACAGAACTATATTGTCTGCGCGGAGGAATTGACCTTGAAATTTATGGCATGCGAACCATCAGTCGGCGGGTGTGCCACGCAAAGGTTCTTCGAAGATAGGAGACTGCAGCCGATTCATGCTTGCACTCATCAGAGAGTATAGATAACAGACTCTCTCTCTCTCTCTCTCTCTCTCTCTCTCTCTCTCTCTCTCTCTCTCTCTCTCTCTCTCTCTCTGGAACTGAAATAATCACTGGATGGGAGCACGAGTAGACCAGACGGCAGCCTGTGATTATCAGTTTTCAGCAATTTTGAACTGACTCGGTTTTCCGTTGTCTCAGTGTCGCCGGGTGGCCGTCACAGTGAGTTGAGTTCATAGTTTTTTTCGGAAGTCACTGCGATGACGAGTGCTAGGCTGACTGAATGCTGCTAATCCGTAAAGATCGATTACCAGACTGACATCAACCTTATAAATAAAAGACTTCAGGGCCGCGCCACCAACTTAGTTGCCACAATGATGACACAAAACTTATAAATAAAAGACAAAGACTGATGATATTTGAGTTGAGGGCTTACGGCACTACGACATCACTGATGGCGTTTGGCGGCTGGGTTCATGGACCTATTTAAGATATAAGGCAATGGCTGGGTCAGTCTGGCTCGGCACCACTGACACTGAGCCGGCACAGTCAAGTCAGTTGCCGGGCAGTAGCAGTTTAGTTCAGTCACACTGCAATGTCACAGTGGTGAGATGACTGAATGACGTTTCAAGTAGGTCCACAAGTACTGAGGTTGAAAAAAAGCTCAGTCAGTGACTGACTAAACGAGCTTAAATAATATGCGGATAATTGAATCATAACTCCACTGTACGACTCGTGAAAGTGCACCGCTGTGTCACGGTTTTCAGTTTAGTCTCAGCGGACTGTCTCTACCGTGACTGACCTCACTAGTTGTAATTAGCTCCCCCTCTCAACGATACAACTCGCGGCATGCCGGCCGAGTGTCGGTTATCACTTAGACGGAACCGCCGCCCGTTAGATCTCGACAAGTACTATAGTAATTACAACTCAGTGACTCTCTCTCTCTCTCTCTCTCTCTCTCTCTCTCTCTCTCTCTCTCTCTCTCTCTCTCTCTCTCTGACACACACACTGACTGACAGTGACACACATACAGTCACACACTGACACACAAATCACGTCTCATACACACACTGACACTGCCACTGAGTATATATGCTACTATATATCCGTATATATGTGTCAGTGTATACTCGCAGAGAAAGATAAGGCTTGTCACTGAAATGGTGGTGAAGTGATGCTTAATGTCCTCAGATGTCATTTGACATATTAGGGACAAGTTGTGACCAATGCCGAAGCACGGTTCAGTAAATCTTTACGTCCACGGAAACCAGAAGGCTCGTTAGGACGGACAGCCCAGGACGTCCACCTCGACTCTCACACAGCTCCTGAACTATGACGTCCGCTGAAATCGATGTTTCTACAAGGATTTTATAGTTACTCAATCTCTTTGTCCTCTTTTAGACTTCCGGTCAGGAGCCGTAAGTCGAAAGACACGACTCAGTAACTACGATTATATAACCCCTTGATAACTCATACTGCCAACCCGCTTTTATGTTGCTTAACGTCCACGGAGGCGGGATGACCTATTAGGGACGGGGACAGAGTGGGAAAGGGGCCAGGGTGATTGGCTCGACCGCGGAAACCGCCCGAAAAAGACCGGAGAGACCGTGGACCGCCGCCAGAACAATGGAAGTGTTAAGGCGGTGTCCCCTCGCCATTGCCCAGCGACTTGTGCACTGCGCAATTGCTCTTTCAACTGCTGTGCTGGACAGAGTCACTAAGACAATGTCCGTTGCACCGCTGTTGACGAACAACTTGGACAACTCAAAGCAAAAGATGTCCAACTTGCTCAGCCCAGCTCCACCTCCCTACTCATGATCTCTTCTGGGCAAAAGTGAGGGTCCAGCTCCACCTCCCTCCTCTAAGATCTCTTGATCTTTTGATCTCGCCTGGAACCCTGCCAACCTGCCTGACTGGCTGACTTTTATAGTGTTGAACGGGCTTTACTATTACTGACACTGATTCTGCTCAGCGGCCGAACCGTCACGGCTGGCTGGGCGTTAAAAACACTAAATGATGATCTATCACAAAACAGTGTCTGGCGTTTCACTAAGTATGAATTCAAGTTGTCCGGCAGTGCAACACAACTGACTGAACTTACGATATCGCCGCTGAGATCATAATAACTGATTAGTTTTTTTAGTGACTGCCCGACCGGGTTGTTGCACGGCTGGTTTTCATGTTGAATTTTTATTCAAGGTTTTCAAGGTTTTTATTGAGCTTTTAGCCCCTGGGGGCTAGAATGCTAACGTGAGTCCGTTTCGCCGCTTGTCTGATCCGGCAGACTGACGCCGACCGGCCTGACCTCGGGGCTGAAAGAACTGATACAAACATCAGTCATCACTGCCCCCCGGATTCTGAATGGTTCGCCTTTTTGCATGCCGTAGCGGCCTCTCAGGCTATTTCGGAGTTAGCCGGCACGACAGAGAAAGCCGTCTAGGCCGCCCCGAGGTCAGTCATATCAGTCGTCAATCATTGAAGTTCTCCAAGCACTGCCGTTTGGAGGAAAGTGTCGGAAAACGATACTCGAAGTATGATTGTCAACTGGTAGCTCATCCAAGCTCCATCAGCGGTTCACGACATCACTGTTTTTATAGGAATTTAGTTGTTTTATGTACATTTGACAATGGTCTGATGTTGATGTAAGACAAGTTCGGCCTGATATGACCTATAAGGTTGAATGGGCATTAAAAACCAGTAACTAAATTTGACTCTTCCTTCCGGACACGGAGAAAGAGTGCCGGAAAGGCCGGGCTTGGCGGATTGTCAGTGTGGCTCGCCGGCTGGATGTCGTCGCCAGAGGAACTAAACTCATCTCGTTGATATCAATAGGCCGCGGGTAGCTCGGACGACTTCAGTGGAGGAAGTGCCGAAACTGAAGCGATGCTCGGAGTGTGGGCTACATCCAGCTCTCGGGCTCAACAAGTTGACTCAGTTTAAAACAGTTCCGCCGCATGATCACCGGGGCATGTTTTATAACAACTAGTTAAACTGACCCCCGATGTTCACTACACTGCTGCCACCGGAACTGATGAGGCCAGTTTATTTTGATCTTTGCCGCCAGTCCGCCGCTCGTGGACAGGCCCTGGCGGTTTTGACAATTTTAGTGTCTAGTTCCTTTGATAAACGCTCTTACTCAAAGCATAATGTCAGTTCACAGTTACGTACTTATCGACTGTCGCCGCCGGGTCTCGTATCACTCGGTCAGTGCAGAGATACTATGCAGTGTAGTGTCTCTGGTCAGTCGTAGTCGGTGTGAAACTCTGCCTGACGGTGACGTGACAGTGGAGGTTTGAATGGCGCTGCCGGCTTGGCGGCAAAGTTAACTGCACTACGACTGGCTAGTCCGCCACACTCCGAGCCTCGCTTTCCGGCATCTTCCTCCTGAACAGGACTGGCGTATTCAATCAACTGATGGGACTCGACGGGACATAATGACGGCAAGCCGAGACTGGGATACAGTGAGAGTACTGAGACATGCCGGGACACAGGCTAGAGGCCCCACTCCGAGCATCGCTTTCCGGCGCTTTTACTCATGTCGTAAACCGGCAGTGCTTGGAGTTTCAGTGGCTAGAGGCCTGAGACTGGGGCCGACTTCCGTCCCTGTTTGCTTTGTGCTCCAATCATGCTGTGTCCCAGTTCCACCGTGTACCATTCCCACGAGTAACCCGGCCCAACCTTAACCCTAGCGAACTGGGACGCAAAGAGACTGGTGATACGCGACGGCCGAAAGGGACTGGGACTTAACGGAACTGGGACACAATGGAACCGTGCAGGGACACAGCGCCGGCAGAGCCGACTTCCGTATCCATCAGAGTGTGTACCAGTTCTGCGTCTTGTCCCAGTTCCATCACGTGTATCAGTCCTGAACCCTGCCCGTGGTGGACTGGAACTGACACACAAGACTGGCGTCCTCGATGGCCGCCACTGGGCTGACTCGGACTGGACGGCATAACGACAGTCTGGGACACAGCATGACGGGACTGACAGGGACTGACTCAGATAACCTGACCCGGCCGTTTCGGTTGACTGCAACTGCATGAGTCATTCACAGTCAAGTTGTTAGGCTCCTATCAGTTGAAATCAGAGGCGGGCAGACTGCCACCGAAACTAACGCGGCCCATTCTACGTTTTTGTCTCAGCTTTTTTCAGAAACTGAAATTTTACTCTCTTAGCGCAGTGTATGCACAGTAAACGTGCGCGGCTTCACGGAGTTCTCACAGAGAATTGTTAATGTATGAGATAACGACTGTATAGATATCAAAAACTGACATCGACATGTCAGTTCCAGCTTGTATTATATAAACGTGCGCGGCTTCACGGAGTTCTCACAGAGAATTGTTAATGTATGAGATAACGACTGTATAGATATCAAAAACTGACATCGACATGTCAGTTCCAGCTTGTATTATATAATTTGGGTCAGTCATGTGTGTGTGTCTCTGAGAGGTAGTTCTTACTAGTTTTTTCCGAGGTAAGGTGGGGGGGGGGGGGGGAGGTAGGGGGGGAGCAAGATGGGTATCAGATCTTTACATCAGTGGTGCGTATGTTACCGAGTCCGGCGGCTCTGTCCTATTCATACACTGTCTGTACTCTAAGGCGGTCCGATGGCACACCCCAAGCCTCGCTTTCGATTCCGGCAACCTTTTTCCAAGGAGGATGTCGTAAACAGGTGCTTGGAGTTTGTGGTCCGATTGACCCCCCTGACCTTTGAGACGGGTCGTCCCGAAGGCCAGGGACCACTACAAGCAGCCACTGCACAAAACAACTTGAAACACCACACACACGCAAAAAAAAAAAGAAGAAAAAAAAGGCCGGCACAGCCTGTTGTACCGAGACGATTGTTGCTGCTCGGAATGTGGAAGAAGGGACCAAGTTCCCTGGATCGTGATTCACGGCCGAGCTACTGAAACAAAAACTATCAAGATAATCAGGGTGTGGGTGTGCAGCACACTCAATGCATCGCTTTCCGGCACCCTTCCTCAGTGGATGAAGGAAGTCGTAAACCAGTGCTTGGAGTTTGGGTGTGGGGCAAACTCAAACTGCCGGAAAGCGAGGCTTGGAGTTTGGGTGTCGGGCAAACTCACAGACATTTAATAATACTTATCTCTGTGGCAAGCTCAGCCTCCCTAAAGGAAGGCCGGTGCCGGAAAGCGAAGCTTGGAGTGTGGGTGGGGGCAAAGGTCGTACAGTTATACGATCTTTGGTGTGGGTGTACCATGCCCACTGAATCCTTATTTTTAGATCAGTGCTGGGAGGACCATTGTTAGGTTTCACTGAACCTAAACTGACTGCAATCCTTGTAAAATAATTTGTTTGATATCTCTCTCTCTCTCTCTCTCTCTCTCTCTCTCTCTCTCTCTCACACACACACACACACACACACACACACACACACACACACACACACACACACACACACACACAGAGTGTGACGTTCTTACTACCAGTGCTGCCGTTTCGATGCCGCAACTTCTGGCTAAAAACAGAGAGTAACGAGCAGTCCGTATACCAGTACAGACTTACGGTTGAATAAGTTATTCCTGGCTATCGATTCAGTTTACTAGACGGGGGTGCAAGCAACGTCACTGCTGTAACGGTTCAACCTGCAGGACAACGCCCCCCCCCCCCCCCCCCCTCCCCCTCAAGCGAGGCTGCTCTGACGTCAAGTGCCGCAACTGATACGGCGTGCGTAGCTCACTGGTCGCATTCGCGCAGCACGGATGACACTGAGAGCCAGCGAGCTAAGTCTGTTGACCCTTTGCCTGCCAGCCTCCGAGGCTCCCTACTTCATCCTTGACTGAGAAGCGCGTGTTGCTGCTCAACCGCCACGCCGGTCCTGTGGAATTCCCCCCGTCCGCGGTCGCTGACCCTGTTGGCATCCGTAGCCAGTCGGCATGGCCGACATGACACGGCTCTTCCTACTCTTCATGATAGGTAACCCCGGTAGGTGTTCTGGCAGAGTTGCCGCTCTTTCTTACACTCGGTAAATAACTCCAAGTCTCGCTTTCCGGCACCCTTCAGGACACATGTCGAAAAATGATGCTTGGAGCCTGGGCAGAAGAACCTCTTGGCGTATTTCTTGCACTTAGGTAACTCCGTCTTGGTTTTTCAGTGTGGCCGAGTTACTTTGAGGTGTGTGCTCCCCCCTCCCGCACCCCCGCACCCCCCCAGCTGCCCCCTCCCCCTCCCCCCCTCCCCCCCACACACACTAAAGCTCGGGCTACAGCAAAGTCACAGGGCAAGAATTCGTTTAATTCGATGTAAAGAGTTGCGTGCACAGTCTAAACGAATTTTTGCCATGCCAGGCCGGCACGTGAAACTATTGGCTCAAGCGGCACCTCTGACTTGACTTGTCCGTCTCAGTGCACGCATCATTCGGGTGGTAAGTGACAGCATAGGCCCTATCAGTTTCAGTAGTCGGGTATACGCGCGGAGCTCAGCAGCTGTGTGAAAGTCCAGGTGGCCGTCCAGAGCTCCCCGTCCATAATAGTCCCTACGGTCTCCGTGGACGTAAAGCAACATTGAACATACGCTGGCATAAGGGACTGAAAAACAAAAAAACAAAAACATGTCGGTCTACTCAATTCCACCACCGGCCACCACCACCCTACCTTCAATTCTTCACATAGGATTACGATGTGTGTTTCAGTAAAACTACAGCACGAACGGCTGCACATAGGCCTGCAACTTAGCCAATCAGAATCAACACACAAGGGAGTTAATTAGCGCTCGAAAGACGTCACACAAGCACAACAACAAAGCCCTGAGTGGCATACGGTAATTCTCACCTGGCACGCGTGTAAATACAAGGTACATAAATTCCACCAGAGGTACATCCCCAAACTGGTCAATCAAATCTCATTTAGCCAATCAGAACCATTAAGATGTTGTAGCGCGATGCTTAGTCATGTAGGGACTCGCACTCTGAGCATCGCTTTCCGGCACCTTCCTTCAAGGAGGAAGGATGTCGTAAACCAGTTCTTAGAGTCTGGTAGGGACTGTCTTCAGCCATATGCTCCCTGCATAACACCATCCACCCTCCAGAAACGGAGATAAATGCTCCCAAGACGGCATGTGGCTGCCTTGTGGCGGAGTAATAAAAAAATTAATTAAAAACCAGCCACACACGTAACCCTCCCCTCTCACCCTATAGAATGCATTTGTCAATGTACAATATATATATGCACGTCCCGATGACAAACAGACAACCGTGCCGTCATACAGATATTTTCATTGCAAATATTTGCCTTTTCATTTTTGGCTGTAGCGCTGCTAGCCGAGTGGAGCCCTCTTTCAACAAAAGGCCGGTCTGGATGCAAAATTATTACTTCTTGGACAGAAGATGTTAGACTAGGACAGACAACGAAATTCCTGGTTAGACTAAGTAGGACTGAGACAGCGAAATTCGTGGTTAGACTAAGTAGGACTGAGACAACGAAATTCGTGGTTAGACTCAGTGACTGAGTAGAACCGAAACAAAGTAATTTGTGATTAGACTAAGTAGGACTGAAACTTGGGGGCAGGTAGACTATGCTAAACATTGCGCCGATACCGTCAACAGACGACGATTCCGTTCAATAACATGAGCAGCTGGGTGAACTCTTTTTAACGTCAGGTTACGAATTGTGACGGGCAAAGTCCCAAGACAGTGTTCTGTCCACAAACCACAACTCTTGGAGAGAGACACAGACAGACAGAACACGAATTCGGAAAACGTTAATGCTCAAGGATAGTAGCGTTAGGTACATTTGCGCCTGACAACCACTCGTTGCTGTACTACAGAGAGAGAGAGAGAGAGAGAGAGAGAGAGAGAGAGAGAGAGAGAGAGAGAGAACTCGAAAACTTTAATACTCAAGGATAGTAGCATTAGGTCCATATTGGACCTATCTTACAGCTAGTCCTTGCTATACTAGAGAAAGAGAGAGAGAACTCGAACTCAAAAACTTTAATACTCAAGGATAGCAGCATTAGGTCCATTTGGACCTATTTAACAGCCAGTCCTTGCTATCAGACAGAGAGGGAGACAGACAGACAGAGACACACAGAGAGAGCTGTGAGCCTAAGCAGGAACTGAACCTAAGTCCGCCTGCTTGTAAGTATAACAGCAGCCGATCTAGACTGAGTGCCAGACCATGCCGCCAAGCCAAACGTGCATCTCCGGAGCAAACAACTGCTTTAGCTCTGTCAGTCCACCCTGTCTGCATGCAGGCTGCACATGTATGGTCTTTGCCCGGATTGAGTAATAGGATCGGACCACACAAGGTCAGACAATCCATTGCGCTCGAGTTCCACTGGGCCGAGGTCGGCGCCTAGTGATGGTCGATACCGAATCCACCGCAGTTTCCTCCTGGGACCAGGGATCTTGATCGGGCACTTCCGGTCGCTGCGGCATGCACCAGAGCTTCCACAGTAACCGTCGCTTGCTGCCGCCGCGGGAATTAGATCAATATTTTTCGTCGAACGAGAATCGAATCGATCAGGCGTTCAACTTACCACGGTGCTGTAAGCACGGTAATTGGCATGCAGCGGGCCTACCGCTTTGCGTTTGTGTCAACGGATCGACGGCGACGTCCCTGGTCATCACAGCATATCCGCACTGACTGACGAGCTGATTGGTTATTGATACTGCACTGACCGCACTGTCCTAGGCCGCTGTGAAGATCATATCACTGAGACGCGAAACACAAGTCATCGGATCACAAATAAAAAACCTCAGCGATTCGGCAGAGACTGAAGATCGGCAACAAACTGGCTGATAAATTGCGGAAGCTCTCAGTTCTTTCGTCGTTTATATTATTGCTATATTCAGCCACCACAACTTCATATTTCCCCCAAGCCTTACCTCTTCATAATAACGACTCGACGTGTAACAAGACCACTGAATCACTGAGGTTTTTATTTGTGAGACATGACTATATATTTAGCCACCGCATCTTCATCTTTTCCCTCCGCCTAACTCGACGTGTTATTTAGGAAACTGCACGCAGCGCTATATCTTGCAACTTGTTCCACGCAGTAAGTAAACATGGTGCTTAACGTCCACATAAACCATAAGGCTTATTAGGGACGGGGAGATGGGGGTGGGGGAAGAGGAAGATTGTATACATATCTCTACAGTGTCACCACCAGAATGATTCCTGCATTAAGATGGGCAGCGATGAGAGCCATTTTAATGTTTCAGTAGGAAGTAATGGACAAAGTCACAGGACAGTGTCCACAAACCACAACCTTTTTGAAGAGAAAGGAGAGCCAAAGCGGTATCGAACCGAGGTCCTTCCGCTTACCAACCTAACGCCTTACCGCTAGACCAAACCGGTTCACAACTGTTCCATGCTTCACAGTAAGAACCTTTAACAGCTGCGGCTTTTCAGCAGAAGAGGGTTCTTACTGAATTTCTGCGTCCACGGTACCCCACCGCGGGGCACTGGCGGCGGAGGACATTTGTGGAAGCGAGCACTGTGAAGTATCTCTGAGCGGCGGCCACTCCTCCGTGTCACCATGTCGGCATTATGTAGGCTCATGTAGACAGTTTAATGTCAGCCCCATTCAACCTAAAAACCAGCGTGTCTTGTTTACCTTCTTTAATTTTGTATTTCTAGCCCACGCATCCCCTTCCCTTCCCTTCCCATGCCTTATTTTCTACGCACCTCCCACCCCACTCCCCTCCCCAAACCCTTCCCAACAGCTCCTTCGAGTCATACAACTATGCCGTACGTTTCGCGAGGAAGGCTACTGTCATTGGTGATCGCTCTTGCAATTCCACAGTTGCAGCTGCAAATATTTGTCGCTTCAAGAAAAGCAGATTACAATTTCGAATCTGTGTTTCAGTGACGTCGCCCTGATATAAGCCTAATGGTTGACTGGGAGTAAAACACCAAATTACTTACTTACTTACTGTGTTTAACGCTACACATGCGCACAATGCTACAAGTTTACGACGCACACAGATTTTAGCCTAGATTACTTCTGCAGCCGCAACTGAAACGTAAGGCTGTCTCGCAGCGGTAATATCAAACTACCTCGCGTTCTGTCAGCGACAAAATTTATGATATTCGCAGCCGCAACAGACGCCTAAGGCCTCTCTCTCTCTCCCTCGCTCTCTCTCCAGCGGCTAACTTGCAGCAGGTTTTTCCAGCTGCGAAAAACAAACGACAATAACAATGGAAAACAAAACTAAAACTAACACGTAGAGGCAATTTTGTCGTAGGCAAAGTTGACATTGTTCTTGCGGCAAAAACGGCATCCCGTAATGATGATGATGATGATGGCGTAGAGCTTCATGTCCTCGGATGTCGGTTGACATATTAGGGACAATCTGTGACCAATGCGTCAGCATGGTTCAATATTGCTTTACGTCCACAGAAACCATAAGGCTCATTAGGACCGGAAGCCCAGGACGGCCACCTCGACTTTCACACAGCCTCGACTTTCACACAGCCTCGACTTTCACACAGCCTCAGCTTTCACACAGCTGAAGTCTGATGCATCCCGTTTCCGCAGCTGCGCTTATCAAGCTGTCGCTACAAAGTACACGCTGTGTTAGCAGCTACAAATTTGTATTTGCCGGCATGTGCATTATTTTCCAAGATGCAATACATTTCATGAGCGTAAATTTATATATAATCTAAATAAAAACATGTTTAAAAAAGTGTTTGCGGCTGCAAACCTGCACTTTGCAGCAACAATTCCTCAAATAGTTAGAACAACCGCACCAGTGACGTAAGAGTTCACCCAGCCGCGGTTACGGATTCACCCCACTGTGCCAAACGCGGGGGAGACGGCGTGTGAGGAATGTGACTCCGAGCAATTTGGGCCTGCTGCGCCTTCAACCACGGGCGCTGGACATCGTTTGTTTTGTACCAGCGATAAAGAGGGACAAAAGTAAAAATGTACCCCCACAAGTGAACCGACATCTAGGGCCTGTGACATAGGACCTGAATGAAACCGGTCGACAAGAATGACCGACATAACGCCCATGACTTCAAGCAGTGGCCGGGCCCCTCATTCTCGCACACCTGTTGTCTGATTTGAACTATTTGGTGCAGTTTTAGTTAGTTAGTTGTTGTTTTTTCTGAGCCCAGACTGGAATTTATTTTGGGTCGCAGCTCCCCCCCCCCCCCCCTCCCCCCAAGAAATCAACAGTCCCAGAGTCGCGCCATCAGTCGGGGACTCACCTTCGAGTTACTTCCGGTCACTGGGCTATAAAAATGTTTATAGTTCAGTGATTAACGCCGCGAGGTGGAACTGAGTTCCACTGAGCTTTTCCAGGACACTGTACAGTTCAGTTCCGGTGCCGTAGGTTCTTTAAAGGAGGCCCGAGGCGAGTTATGAAGAACACGGGCCCGATCGATAGGAATGGAATGAAAACAACAGACACAGACCAGTTTTTCACTCGGCGATTTCTGGTTCTGCTGGGTAACAATCCACGTTTGGATTTTTAGGCCCAGGGAAAATCATTAATACATGACCATGTGACTGATGCTATCAATACGGCTTTGTGCCCGCACTCTGCATCAGTGACGTCATGAACAATGCCGAGATGTGTGGCAAAAGTATCAAATACGTCACAAGCAGTCGTTTTATGCTCTTTATTGGTAAACACCGAACCAATCTGGGTAGCTCAAATTCGAGAGAGAGAGAGAGAGAGAGAGAGAGAGAGAGAGAGAGAGAGAGAGAGAGAGAGAGAGAGAGAGAGAGAGAAGGGGGGAGGGGGGCTTCTTTTGTATAACTATTGACAGAAAAATAAATGAAGCCTGCAAAATTGAAATGTATATATATATGCACATTTATTATGTTCCCAGGTTAAACTTCGTCTACGTTTTGGGTCCTCTTAACATGTGCACGTAGGTAGTACATGGGACCTACGGACTTAAATACGTCCATGGACAAAACTCTGAACCCACCATGCTGCGACTAAGCAAAGAGAGGGCGCCGGGCGGGGCGTGGGGGGCGGGGAATGGAGGGGGTAGTTCTCTGGATCGGAATTCGAACCCCATACTGACCCTAGTTCTCTTTCCTCAGTCGAGAGTCTTCCCCACTCTGCCACTTCCTACTAATTTCATTGCTTTTGAATACATTTGTATGGGGAATTCATAAGCTCAAAAAACAAAAAACAACAACAACAACTTCCTGTTCTGTGTACAAATCACGAAAGTAGATCTGCAGGACCAAGTATGGCCACTGTTGTGATTGTCGTCAATCGTTCATGGTAGGCTGTCGTTGCTGTTTGAAACCACCCCCTCACCACCTCCCCCCCCCCCCCCTCCACCCCCGCACACACACACTCCTTCCGCGTTCTCCCTTCAACATAAGTTTCCGGTTACCACGCCTCACTTCCCGAAGCGTCTCACTTCCCGAAGTCACTGTACAACTGTCTCCATGGCGGAGGACACCGCATACGCAGCAGGAAATCACCTGCACATGCAAACTCTAATCTAGCCGGCTCTGGGCGAACCCTGAAGTTGTCTCTCCCCGGCGGAACAAAATGAAAAACAACAACATTCCACACAACCATTTAACTGCCCAGGCCACGCCAAGACGGTATCCATGCGATCCGGAAAGCTCCTACATCCTCGGCGGTTCGAACGTGTTCCCTTGTAGCCTACTGCTTTCTTCTTGTCGATCACTCATATTGAAATTCTAGTTCTGCGCACGAAGGCTGCCGTGCACTGCAGGTCGTCAGTCAGTCCAGGCTGCTGAAAAGCTTCCTCGCCTCCGGGTAGTGACGTAAATAGAAGCATGGACCTATATATATATAAGAGAGAGAGAGGTCCATGACTCCTTCTCCCTCCACATCCATACTCCCTTCCCCCCTTCTCCCCGTCCCTAATAAGCCTTATGGTTTCTGTGGACGTTAAGCACATGGCACGTGTGTGTAGTGGGCATGCTTGCAACAGATGTTCCGTTGTCATACTATCGGTCTGAAAGGGTCAGAATTCTAAATGACCAATTCTAAACTTGGTAGAGCCGAGGTGATTGTTTAGACCATGGAATGACTAATTCTGAACTCGGTAGAGCCTAGGTGGTGGTTTAGACCATGGAATGACCAATTCTAAACTCGGTAGAGCCGAGGTGGTGGTTTAGACCATGGAATGACCAATTCTAAACTTGGAAGAGCCAAGGTGGTGGTTTAGACCATGGAATGACCAATTCTAAACTTGGCAGAGCCGAGGTTATGGTTTAGACCATGGAATGACCAATTCTAAACTCGGTAGAGCCTAGGTGGTGGTTTAGACCATGGAATGACCAATTCTAAACTTGGTGGAGCCGAGGTTATGGTTTAGACCATGGAATGACCAATTCTAAACTTGGTAGAGCCGAGGTTATGGTTTAGACCATGGAATAGAGCCGAGGTTATGGTTTAGACCATGGAATGACCAATTCTAAACTTGGTAGAGCCGAGGTGGTGGTTTAGACCATGGAATGACCAATTCTAAACTCGGTAGAGCCGAGGTTATGGTTTAGACCATGGACCTACATGGCATGTATGTGTATATAATATATATGTAAGTACATGGTTTAGACGGTTGTGACCTGTGATCTTGACAGCAGAATGGCTAAACGGGGTTCGAAACTGTTGTATGTAGATGGTGCTGCAGCCAAAGACCTACATATACTAGTATGTAGGTCCACTAGTATATAGGGGGCGGGGATAGCTCAGTGGTTAGAGCGCCGGACTCGTGATTGAAAGGTCGCGGGTTCGAATCCCTGCTGGAACGGCGGGAGAATTTTCTTCTCCAGGGTCGACTTTCTGTGCTGACTCTTATTTCGGTATCCGTTCCACCCCCGTGTTACCACAGTAGCATGTAAAAGATCCCGGTCATTCTGCCAAAAGTGCAGGTGGCAGGTTACAGCTAAACACGCATACACCTTACGTATGTGGCTTTTATTGAACCGTGCTTCGGCATTGGTCACAACTTGTCCCTAATATGTCAAATGACATCTGAGGACATTAAGCATCAACTCATCATCACCATTAGTATATGTAGGTATTACAGGAGTATATGTAGGTCCACTAGTAAATGTAGGTATTATACTAGTATATGTAGGTCCACTAGTATATATATATATAGGTCCATGGCTGCATCCACTTGCTGTGTTGCCTTGCCTTGGCGGCGATGGTAGTGTTGGGTTCTCTGTGTTGACCCTCGTTCTTTTTCCTCAGTCGAGTCTTCCCTGCTCTGCCACTTCCTACTAATTATACTGCTAAAAATAAAATATAAAAAAAGGCTCCAAAAACCAAACAAATAAAAAAACACTTCCTGTCAGTGTACAAATCAAGAAAGTAGATTTGTCAGGACCATGTATGGCTTCACTGTTATCGTGATTGTCGGATAGCTGCCTTTTCAAGAGGCCTGTCAGCTTGCTGAGGCCGTGTCGCGTCCTTGCAAGGGAGATCATTATTGTCGACCGCTACATGGCAACCCCCACCCCCCACCCCGCCCCCTCCGGCCTAATTGCCCCACTGACAAAGCGGTCAAAAGCAACGAGAGAAGAAACTTGCCGGAAGCCGTCGGCATGGCAGCGGCTAAGAAAATAAACCCGTTCGCCCCCAAGCTTACAAACACTGACGGGTTTGGAGTCCGGTGCCTTTTTTCGCCACTTACAAACAATTAAGTTGCCCGGCTTTGTCATTAGTCCGCCGTCAGACAGGGACCCCGCGGTTCTGACCTACACAGCCGCGCGTGAGATTGAGCACGTGCCACTGGCTTCCAGGCCTGCGCATAGGTTGGTTGATTGAGTGTTGCTTTACGTCCACAGAAGCCGTAGGCTTATTAGGGACGGCCACCTCGACTTTCACACAGCTCCTGAGCGCACAGGCTGACGGATGACTAGACACAGCTCAGTGGACACACACGCCGGTCGGTCGTTGTCCACCATTCAGGCAGCTGCACTCTGCCTTCTAAGCCAGAACGCCCAGCACGTAGCAGTAAGGTGACGTTATGTTTACTCCTGCGTTTCGTTCTCACAGGTGTTACTGAACGTCTTAACCTAAGACTCAACGCGTCAGTTTTCCCGCTACAGCGTACTGTTGCCAAGGTCATTTTGCTGTCGGAATTTACAAAGCAACACTGGTGTCTGCTTTATTTAAGAGCATCCGAGTTAAGATGGGTCACGAGATCGAAAGCGAGGCTGGGGCTAATGGGGGGGGGGGGGGGGGGGGGGGGAGCAAGAAGGAGAAATGAAAGAAAGAACAAACAAATTAAAACAAACAAAAAAGAA
The DNA here is from genome assembly GCA_963584105.1 of Alviniconcha strummeri. Taxonomy (NCBI): domain Eukaryota; kingdom Metazoa; phylum Mollusca; class Gastropoda; family Provannidae; genus Alviniconcha; species Alviniconcha strummeri. The sequence goes on along the minus strand of OY757541.1, from coordinate 11,296,356 downwards.
AAGAAAAAAATGTAGAGGTGGGAGATTTGTCGTCTGCACGGCCGTAGCGGCATACGCACTCTTTTGCGCCTCGCTTTCAGTCTGGAGTCTTTACTTAATAAATATTCCCTGGGAATGGTTCATTGAGAAGAACAGTGCGTCTGAGGTCGGCAAACGCTCTGACTCAATGTGTGTGAAACTATTACATTGTGAAAATATTAGTTCTTTCAGTTTAATCACGAAGTGGCGACTGTTTAACGCCAAAAATTCGCCCGATGAGCGCCGTTTGACTGAAATTGTCACGGTCCAACACTGGTGGCCCGATAGCGTTTCGGCTTATTTAGTGGGTGGGTAAGTAAGTAAGTAAACATGGTGCTTAACGTCCACAGAAACCATGAGGCTTATTAGGGACGGGGAGAAGGGGGGGGGGTTATGGAGGTGGGGGAGAGGGAAATTATATACCTATCGCTAAACTGTCACCACCAGAATGACTTCTGTATTAAGGTGGGCAGCGATGAGAGCCATTTTAATGTTTCATAATTGTGAGGGACGTGTCACAAGACAGTGTCCACAGACCACATCTTTGGAAGTGAAAGGAGAGCCAAAGCAGATGCGAACCGAGGTCCCTCTGCTTACCAGCCTACCGCCTTACCGCTAGGCCACACCGGCTCACATTAGTGGGGGGTAGGTGGGTAAGTAGTGTTGCTTAACGTCCTCAGATGTCAGTTGACATATTAGAGACAAGCTGAGACCAATGCCGAAGCATGGCTCAGTATAGCTTTACATCCACGGAAACCAGAAGGCTCTTTAGGACGGAAAGCCCAGGACGGCCACCTCGACTCTCACACAGCTCCTGATCTATGCTACATGACTGATGATGATGATGATGAAGTGATGCTTAATGTCCTCAGATGTCAGTTGACATATTAGGGACAAGCTGTGACCAATGCCGAAGCATGGTTCAATATAGCTTTACGTCCACGGAAACCAGAAGGCTCGTTAAGACGGACAGCGCAGGACGGCCACCTCGACTCTCACACAGCTCCTGAACTATGATTAGTGGGGGGTTTTCAGTTGCTGTTTTTATATGTGTGTTTTTCTACATAAAATCGTGCTTCGGTCGTGCGGCTGTGGGGCCCTATTGTCCGGTCCGACAGTGACTCTGCTTGACCAAACTCATTCAACGGCACGGATACGGTCACTTTCCCAGGACGGAAACCTGACCAGCACAATACCTGCTCAGGTCACCGAAGCGTGAGAACAAAATGTCAGCGTTTTCAGCGCAGTGATTGAAGTCCTCCCATTCCTATGCGACGGGGCGGCGAAGGCCGGAGAAACAGCGTCAGTGTGATGAGCAAACACAGCGATTTCCTCTCTCTCTCTCTCTCTCTCTCTCTCTCTCTCTCTCTCTCTCTCTCTCTCTCTCTCTCTCTCTCTCTCTCTCTCAGCTCCCTCCACCCTCTCCCTTTCCTGTTTCCTCCTCCACAATCCCTCCCTGCCGTTATTCTTTTTCGTTTTGTGTCAGAGGAGGGAGGGTTGCGGGAGGGGTGGGGGGGGGGGGGGGGGAGGGAAGGGGAGTGGAAGAAGAGGATTTGGGGGGGGGGGGGGGGGGAGATGACCGGTGCGGCTACTGCTGTCGTGTCTTGACCTTTGACTTTGTCATGCTCTTTAAAGTTCAGTGCCACGATCCGAGGTACCAACCAGCCCCTCAGTAACGCTCTCGGTCTCAGTTCACGCTGATTTCCTTTTACGACCTTTTACGGGTCACTGTCAATGCGGCAACCGTGCGAGACAGCTCATGGATGGGTGGGTGGCTGGGTCGGCGATAGGGGGTAGCACAGCGTGGAGCCGGAATTCCGAGTCCCCCAGTCCGTGTGTGTGTTGTATGTCACAGTGTGTGTGTGTGTGTGTGTGTGTGTGTGTGTGTGTGTGTGTGTGTGTGTGTTTGTGTGTGTGCGTTGTATGTCACAGTGTGTGTGTGTGTGTGCGCGCGCGCGCGTGCGTGCGTGCGTTGTATGTCACAGTGTGTGTGTGTGTGTGTGTGTGTGTGTGTGTGTGTGTGTGTGTGTGTGTGTGTGTGTGTGTGTGTGTATGTCACAATGTGTACGTGCGTGTATGTCAAAGTGTGTGCGTGTGTGCGCGTAATCCGCACGCACGCAAAGGCTATTACGTCAGGTTTGGGAACGGGCAGAAATACAAAATACAAAAAAAAAAAAAAAATTGAGAGAGAGAGAGATTGATTTCGTTTAAGGAGGTACCCATTAGTCGATACTCAATCGGGTACTTTGTGTTGTGGCACTTTTGGGTATCTAGTCAGTCGCGGGCCGGCCGCACGCAGTTCGATTCGCTGTTCAAAGCAAGTGTTCGTACACTGTCTGGAGTGCGCACTTATTTCTAACAGCCCACTGACTTGGAAAAGATAGCTGGGTATGTCTTGATTAGCAGTTAATGCCCAGTCGACCGTGTGGGTTACGTCTGAGCTAAACATAAACACGGAAGGCCAAACTGTATAGATATGCACTCAAATAATTATATGTCCTGAACTCGGAGTATCTGTGATGATACAACTCATACTACGCTCATAGTGACAATGTGTGTGCATGTGCTTGTGTGGTACCAACAGCTTACACTTATTTACACATGAGATTGCGTGTATGTATGTGTGTGTGTGCGTGCGTACGTTAAACGACACTTCAGTGATGGCCCCCCTCCATTCAGTGAGTGGAAAATCATTTAAAGAAAAAATACAGTAAGTCCAACATTCCACTATATAACTTGTCTGTCCAAATACAAATCCGTGACTAGCACTATTGGTGCATGTCAGTTTCCGCAAGAACACCTGTCTTGCCTTTTGTTGGGATGGGGAGAAGAGGTGTTCATTTTTTTATGTGTGTGTGTGTGTGTGTGTGTGTGTGTGGTGTGTGTGTGTGTGTGTGTGTGTGTGTTGTTGTTTGTTTTTGTATTTCTTTTGGTTCTTTGGTGGGTGTGTGGGTGTGTTGTGTTGTGTTGTGTGTTGTGTGTGTGTATGTGTGTGTGTGTGTGTGTGTGTGTGTGTGTGTGTGTGTGTGTGTGTGTGTGTGTGTGTGTGTGTGTGGACCTGCTAGGCTCAGTGAGACTGAGAATGCGGTGTAAGACAGACAGGTAGGTGTAGCTTGGCTGCAGGTGTACGTACGGTCCGGCGTTCCACGCCTCCTCACTCTCGCGGCCGTCTCAGTGACGTGACGTTCCGAGAGTACTGACAACCCCGCCTTAAACTCCACGCTTCCCTGGACCCAGCGATCCACGGCGTGTAACTAGCTAACTGCCAAGCTATGTGGGCCGGTTCACGATGAGTACGGACAGGAACAACTGCCGGAAAGGGAAGCCCACCGAGTGAAAGCTATTGCCTAGCGGCTCAGTGCTTGCAGCTGTGGTCAAATGAGGACTTTGATGCTGATGCTGACGATGATGTTGTCGATGATGACGGCAACAATGCTATGAATGAATGGAAGAGTGCGAGGATTATGAGCCAGGGTCAGTCTGATGACCATGGCATTGGCTGACGATGACGATGACTTTTCTATTTTAAATGTCAATGGTCAATGCCAAGCCGTGATGCTGCTGAAGATGATGTTGACGATGATGACAGCAACGATGTTATGAATGACTAGAAGAATGCTAGAAGTATGAGCCTGAGCCTGATGACCGTGGCGTTGGCTAGTGATGATAACTTTACTAATCAAGCGTAGATGCTTAATGCCAAACCGTGATGATGCTGACGATGATGTTGTCGATGATAACGGCAACGATGTCATGAAAGGATGACTGGAAGAGTGCGAGGATTATGAGCCTGGGTCAGTCTGATGACCATGGCATTGGCTGACGATGATGATGACTTCGCTATTAAAATGTCAATGGCCAGTGCTAAGCCATGATGATACTGATGCTGATGACAGCAACGATGTTATGAATGACTGGAAGAGTGCGAGGATTATGAGCCTGGGTCAGTCTGATGACCATGGCATTGGCTGATGATGACGATGACTTCGCTATTAAAATGTCAATGGCCACTGCCAAGCTGATCAGGATGATGATGATAGTGTTAATAATGATAACGACAGCGATGCTTCGCTTGAAATGAGCGGAAGAGTACGCCGCGGGGATGGCTGGTTGAGTGTTGCTTTACGTCCACAGAAACCGTAGGCTTATTAGGGACGGGAGCCCAGGACGTCCACCTCGACTTTCACACAGCTCCTGAGCCGCGGGGATTAAACCTGGGTCCTTTTTGGATGACCACGCGTTAATCAGTGATGACTCGCTATTGCACGTTAATGGCTAATGCCAAAGCCGCCGCTTGCTGATAAGTGACGGCGACGTGCATAATGGCAACAGTAGCTGACAATGCTGCAGCTGGTTATAGATAGCAACGACGTCGCAAATGACGTGAGTGATGGCAATATCAGGAACACCTGACTGCCCGCGACGGCTGCTACAACTGACTTATGATACACTCAACTCAGAAAGCACCAAGAAAGAAGAAGAATGAAGTCAGTGGCCACGCCGCACTCTCTGTCGCTGTCACACTCCGAGCATCGCTTTACAGCACCTTGAAGGAAGGATGTCGTAAACCAGTGCTTGGAGTTTGTATCGCTGTCACACTCCCACTCTCAGCATCACTTTCCGGCACCTTCCTCCCAAAAGAAGGATGTCGTAAACCAGTGCTTGGAGTTTCAGTGTGTCGCTGTCTGTTGTTGGTTATGTGATAATTACGGTCACTCGAGTCAGTATTGAGAGTCCAGACTGATGACTGACGACGGGTAACGGTGAACTGCAGTGATCGTCAGTCCATGTCCGAATGATGCCTCACTGCCCGTGTGCAAGTTCTCAGTCTCACCAAAGATCGTATCTATAGAGCTCTACATGATACGAGCTTGGGCCTGAGCAGATATCAATACTACAGCGATGTAGTGTAATGTATCAGGTCTGTTCAGTATCGCTTTACGTCCCCAGAGACCATAAAGGCTCTTGGGGACGGGGAGCCCAGGACGGCCACCTCGACTTGCACACAGCTCCCGAGCTCTGACACACAACGGTTTAATGTTGCTTTACGTCCACAGACAGAGACCATAGGGACTCTTGGGGACGGGGAGCCCAGGACGTCCACCTCGACTTTCACACAGCTCATGAGCTCTAGTCTGGTCCAAGTAAACATAGTGCTTAGCGTCCACAGAAAGCATAAGGCTTATTAGGAACGGGTAGAAGGGGGGTGGGGGGCCTGGGGGAAGAGCAAGGCTGGGGTTATTAGTCTTCGCTCCAAGCCTCGCTTTCAAGAGCTCAGGAGCTGTGTCAAAGTCGAGGTTGCCGTCCAGGGCTTTCCGTCCTAATGAGCCTTACGGTTTCTGTGGACGTAAAGCTATATTGAACCATGCTTCGGCATTGGTCACAGTTTGTCCCTAATATGTCAACCGACATCCGAGGACATGAAGTTCTGCATCATCACGACTTCACTTTCCGGCACCCCTTATCCGTTGGACGAGTACGGATGTCGTAAACCGAATCGATGCTTGTAGTTTGGATTAGGCCCTAGCCACGATCTTCCCTGACCGATAAGCTGACGACCCGACCCCCAAAGCGATGGCGACTGTAACACGGGAAATTGTCGTGGGGATGACCGCCGAGGGAAATCAGTCTTGTCTTCGTCCGCGCTTACTTCAGTGAAACGTCCGCTTCACACGAAACTGCGAGGCGGATAAAGAGGTATAATTCAATCACACATTTCCGCCAACCATCCGCCGCGAACTGGAGTGATCGTTTTACAGTAACTGAGACAGACATCCCTACACGACGAGTTGAGTTGACACGATGTAACTGACTCTGAGTCACCGAGTTAGATGTAGTCTCGCTTCCATTGTTTGGAATTAAGATAACATTTTAATTGACAATACTAGGCTACGTGACAGTAACACTGACACAGCTAGCCACAAAGATAACGCCAATCAGTTCCGTGACTGGCTCAGCGCGTTAATTATCCAAAACTTCAAAAACTCCTGCTTTGTTTTCATTCTGTTTCTCAGTCCTCAGCTCAACGCAGCGGCTCGCTGGGCCCACGACGGACGTCCGGCTTCAGTAGATATCGGAATTACTGGTGAGCTGTCCGTTGCCGGAAAATCAGTATTGTAAAATATTTATATACGTATTGTCGAAATATTTTCAGTATACGTGGCAACAGAAGTGCGTGCAGTCACCAAGAACGTGTATGGCACCGTCCAAATCAGTCACATCATTCCGGCGAAACCCTAG
>OY757541.1:11176362-11286362 GCA_963584105.1 Alviniconcha strummeri | reverse complement strand
GATTATTCTTGGGTATTTGTGTTAAAATAAATAAATTAAATAAAAAACCAAGAAAGCAAACAGTACTAAACAAGTGTAATTAGCCTGTGTCGTGTGCCTCTGTGAGTAGCGCCTGCAAGAGTGACGTCATTATATGGAAATCGAAACTTGGGTTATATTTATTCCCTGAAGATTTTGACCGCGCCAGTCCCTTCAAAATATCTCGTCGCATGAAAAATCAGAACATGCACACCAAAGCACCTGGACAACACGCAACGACAGAACTGGGAGAAAGTGCTGATCATCGGCACACACTGACTCTAACCAGTGCACCTGTGCGTCCTCTTTACCCCCCCCCCCCCCCCCCAAAAAAAAAAAAAAAAAAAAAAAAACTGCTTTACACAGACACAGAACGCCTGAATAGGATTATCTAGATAAGTGCAGAGCAACAGCCAGTTTGAGCTGACTGTAATAACATGGTGACAAATGGAAAGAACACCACAAACACAAAGTCAGGGGCGAGACAGTGTCAGTGTGAACAGCTAGAACTAAGCACGAGCTAGCGGTGCAGGGGACTGCACCAACAGTCCAAGGGCCACCACTCCTGCAGCAGGCAGCAAAGCGCAGACTACCCACTAAAGCGCCGCTGAAAAAAAGATCTGAATTACTAAACGCTACAGTGCCAGGAGTAATCTCCTCACACCTTTCACAGAAATAATGTGGCGCCAAACAGAAGGGGGGAAAATGTGCCTGTGAAGCCTTGTTGTCATGAGATTGTCCCGATTTCTGGCCACAAAATTTAGAAATATTCGCTTTGACTAAAAAACGAACGTGGGGAACTCGGGTCAGCCATGACGGTTATATCTGGGCGGGGGTGCCGGGGGAGGGGGGGCAGACAGCAGAAGGGCCTTCAGTGGGGTCCTGGGGCAACGTTCCCTGGTGGAGGTCTGGGGCAAAGCTGACTAGAACAAAAGTTTATCACAACTCCATTTCCCCAAAACAGCCCACAAAATTCCTCATGCAATACGGTTTTGTACAGGCCTCTTGGATTTGCGTCAATCTCAAGAATAACCCCTGCCCCTCCCAAACTGATGGAATTTTGTCTTTTGGTGGAAAAATCTGATGTCTCACATTGCTGTATGACCTAGCTATTTCACAATCAGTAAATTCAGGAAACTTTCAGTCTTGCAAAGCCCTCCGCACATTTCACAGCTGGCAAAAAAAACCCAAGTTTGGCAAGGTCAAAAACGTGAGCTTCAAACAGGTGGGAATTTCTGTGAAGGGTGCAACAATCAATGACATGAACTGCTTGGTACCACCTCTCTGCAAACCAAGATTTCTTGAGACTGGATTGAAAGAATAATACAGGTAAATCTGGTACACTGCTCATGGTATACATAAAAATCGAATTGTTGGATATGAAAATGACAAAGCTGACTAACGCACAGTTAGATGGATATCTTCTTGTGTTCATCTTCCTTTCAACTTCTTTCTAAAAAATATGAAACAGAATGAAGCCCAGCAGAATCAACAAACAAGGCAGTTAATTACCATTCAAAAGACATCACACAAACACAGCAACAAAGACCTGAGTTGCCTATGGTAACTCTCACCTGACATGCGTGTAAATACAAAGTATATAAACTCCACCAGAGGTACATCCCCAAAATGAGGCCTTTGTTGTTGTGCTTGTGTGACATCTTTCAAGCACTAATTAACTCCCTTGTGTGTTTTTTCTATAAAAAACACACATTGCTTACACTGTTATCTATGTACAAATGCACCAAACCAACATTACAGTTCTATCCAACAGAATGCCCATGTGATATCACACAGGTCAAACACCAAGAGAAGCTGAGCTTATTGTAAAAAAAACTGACCTTCCATATATATATATATATATCTCATTGCACACGGTTTCTTTCATCCTGGCTTGAAATGTCATCATGATAATTGTCCTAGTTAAAACACACATCACAACTGTCGTTATTGTGTTGCTGTAATACTAGAAAACTATTTTTAAAATTTAATAAAGAATAACCTCTATAAAAGCAAATAATCCAGCCTTCCAGTAAATCATTCAGAAGACGCTGTCAATCGCCATAGATTTTGCCCATTCCTGTACAGTGTAACTCAGGCACTTGACCGGAAAATGGACGGTTCAGTTATTTGAAAGCACATCTAAAAGGAAATCCAATTCTGTTTAAAAAGTAAGCAAAATTTACAAAAGCTTAAAAACAAGAAAAGAAATAAAGAAGAGCACTTCCAGACTTTTTCCCATGATGATACCACCCCCCCTTTAAAAACAACAACCACCACAACTAACCCGATAACCAGCTAAGCGAGGACCAGTAAACCTGGAGACATCATTCTGCATCAACAGGCAGGCTTTTGGCTCTGACACACCCACTTAGCTGCACCCTTTCCCTTCTGAAAATTCAGAAAAGCAAGAAGCAATTGCATGCATTTTTTTTAACACACACACAAAAAAGTCCTTCTTGAAGCATACCATACATTATCATCACACAAACTGGTTGTTGTATATGGACGTATGTTTCAAAGTATGAAAAATAGGCAATTACAATTAGCAAGAGTTTAATGCCTACTCTGGCTGGGAGCAGGTCAAGAAATGACACCCCACCCCATCCCCCAAAAAGGGAAAAAAGAAGAGGATTTGTCTAGCCGACCCAACATCAGCAATAATAATAATAATAAAAATTGGTACCTGAAACCAGTTCACCCACCTTTGCTTTGTATTCAAACTTAAAACAACTGCACATGTAAACTGAAAAATGTAACATTAATACCGAAGCAGCTGTGAGAAATTTTCAGACTGTTGCTGTTTGTGGGGGCTTTCTGTGGATGTTCCATTTCACTCTCCCCACTTGTGCAGAGAGGCCAATCAACCACACCCTCCAAATCCTAAACCACAATGACAGACAAATGTTTCTGTCCAGTAACTGAACAGAAAGGTGTCAATTTTAACTGATTCCCATTACATACCAGCAGGTGTCAAAGCACCTTGAAATGATGGAAAAAGATTGGGATATCTGGGCATTCACCAGTCTAATGACTACAATTATTATTATTTTGAACTCTGTTTCAACAAGCGTCGATTTTACACAGAATGGATGGACAGATTCCACAGCCACATAACATGATTAAAGGCTCTGAAGCTGATCTGTCAGCTTGCATATATATGCCACAGACTTTTTTCTGGATTGAGAGAAAAGGCATGGGAAGATGTATGCTTTTAAGATACAATCAAGTGATGATGTAGATCATAAAACTGTCTGAGAATCACGTCACCTGATCAAATATATTACATTTTAATGACGTCATCTTCCCAGCATTCTCAGTTTCAAATCATGCATTGGACATATCATGTGGTGGCTGCTGACTTAGGTCAGCTTTTTGTCCTTTAAAAAATAGTTTTTACATTTCTCTGCTGACATATGCTTACAAGACAAGTGCATGAGGGATTATTATTGTTGTTTTAATTACTAACATGACCTACAAGCCAGGTAGTCCTACCCTCACTAGATTGACTCAAAATATATTCAGCTAAACATCAGAAGAAAAATCTTCAGGATGATAAAAAGATAAAATTCTAGCAGCAAAATAGTGCTATGTGAAATTTACTGGCGCAAATGTGTTATGATCACTGTTCAAGGAACTGAGCTTAAACAGGAGTGTTTAGTCTTGCAAGCTATATATATTACATACATACACAAGCGTGTCACGTGTGCAATGGGGACGCATATAAAACTGATTCTGAGAATAAATTAAAAAGACAACATTTGGTGAGCTCCGTGCTTAAATATAAGTACAGTCAGTAATCAATACTAATCAAATCTCTCATGGCGGTTTAGTGAAATCATCAGTGCAGAGACACAGATGCAAGGAAATACACACAGGCGTACTTCTCAGAACATTATCATAGTCTTTCCTTGATCAAATAAGGAACTGGAATGTGAATGAGTTCAAGATCACAGGCACAGTTAAGTGTGAGCAACACTGTGATATACATATATAAATATATCTTAAAGACGTATTTCTTTGTATAACACACAACAGATATTCCTTCAAACAAAATGTTCATTACTGCTGACAAAATCACAATGAAATAATATATCTCCAGTGACTGCGTACCTCCCCCCAAAGTCCCAGTTATAAGTGTAGAGACAAGTGTCCTCATCTGTACTTACACAACTTCAAATCTGAAAAAGACAGCTCGACCAAAATATTGCATAGCACGAGTTAAGACTTGGAGATCAAGAGGAAATCACTCTGTCAAATCTCCCCTTGCTCTGGTTTACTGGTTGCCCACAGAGAAAAATCACTTTCAAAATACATTCCTATTTTATTGGATCAGCACGAGAAAGCACAGAAAAGGCAGTTAATTCAAATTTCTTCACTCTCACAAACCTCCACTTGTGTTGATTTATTTGAAGTAAAATGCTGTTGCTGTCATGGGAAAAATGTGTCAGTCCTAAGTTGTGTGAACTGAAATTTTCCCACAATGCCATTCATACAATGCATGTGCCAAGAAAGAGAGAGGGAGGGAGAGAGATACAGGGGGAGAGGGGGGGGAGGGTGGAGAGAGAGAGAAGGTCACAAACCTCTGCAATGATCCATAGCACATGCTGCAGTATACAATATGAACAATTAAAATGAGTGAAATAAATTAACATTCCAGACAAACACTGAACATGTTGATAATGTTACAATTTCCCTTCTACAAAAAACATTACAGAAAGCAAAGAATGACAATCTTAAAAATCGAAAGACATCTGGATCTGTTCTGTTAGAAAAGACACTCATCATTATGTACAGAGACATTATTGAATAAATGTTCCGAATGAGGATCATTCACATCAGACCAAGCCCAGACCATCTGCATCATTCTCATGCAGTTCACAGCAAATTACAAAGCATTGTTACAAAGTTCATTCACACCCAGTCCTGGTCTTTAAATGAAAACTGCAACATAACCACAAACAAAAACAAAAAACAGTCTACAAGTTGAAAGCATGATCGTTGCCCTCCCCCATCAACTGCTCTTAGAAATTTATACGTTATTAACTATAAATGTAAAACTTTAAAACTTTGATTTCTGATTTCAATTACATGGATCATTATAGTAGTGAAGCTAAAGAATGTACTGATTTTTCCCTTCGCATTTTTTAAAAGCTTTTGCTCGTGTGTGTGTGTGTGTGTGTGTGTGTGTGTGTGTGTGTGTGTGTGTGTGTGTGTGTGTGTGTGTGTGTGTGTGTGTATGTGTGTATGTGTGCGCACATGCATTACAAATATGTAGATTAAAAAAAAAAAAGTACACCTAAGAGTATTTTGTGCAGAATTTGTAAAACCAGCAAAAGAAATGGCCACGATTGGATACCGAGGCCTAACAGGCTGTATCACAATACTAAGAACAGAGATCAAGTGTTGGAGGAGAGGCAAGATGAGCAACAAAAACAATCTGATACAACATGGACTAGTTCATCATGAACACATAGACCTACCATACCAGTACTTCACAAGATAAACACCTCATGTAATTATCAGACAAACAGTAGCACAGTAGCAGAAATGAACTGATACCAGTCAATGACCTGTTATTCTGGTCTTTCCTTTCAAATGTACCCATTTCTCAAGAAACTGCATGCAACTCTTTTCTACCAGTGATCCCCCCTGCCCCCCCCCCCATAATGATTCAATGATTCAGACTTTCAACAATGAAAATATCTCTTGACAATAACTTAATCGCTAATGCACTGTCTGCTACACACCAAAGCAAAAAGCCTGGAATTGAACAGCAGTGCCTGAATTGACACAAACACACACAAAGCAAAGAGATGAAATCAAACACACCACACACAAAAACTTTCAGCTTCCGCACAAACAACAGCACTGATGAGTATTCTACAGATTTAGCCACATACTATGCAAAGCTTCTGTCATTCACACACAAGCGGTGAGATCAAAATGGTGACACTGTGCTGCAGTGGGAGAGAGAGAGAGAGAGAGAGAGAGAGAGAGAGAGAGAGAGAGAGAGAGAGAGAGAGAGAGAGAGAGAGAGAGAAATCGCATGGAACTGTTGATGAGCCAGCCATGAATCTGAATCCATTTTCATCACGAAACATGCATGTTTCAAAATTAACTGTCTTTGGTGCAGTGCACACAGTATTTTTCCTCTTATGAAAAAAAGAAGAAAGAAAAGAGCAGTCAGCCCAAGTTAATGTAGTCTGCATTTAGTAAAGTAAATAAAAAAATTGTTGCACTTGTACCATAGCAATCATTTTAAACTGTGTATGTGTATTAAGAATAAACACAGTTTTAATAGGCAGCCTTCAAACGTGAAACCCATCCCAACAAAATCATTCTGAATAGCTGTTCCGCTGGACAAGGCATGTCCAACCTGTCCCAACTCCTGAGCCCCCCACCCCATCCCCCTTAAGCATGTGCATCTTTTTTCAGTTCTAAGCCTGTGCATCTTTTTTCCCTTCTAAGCCTGTGCATCTTTTTCCTCCCTTAGGCCTGTGCATCATTTCCCCCCTCTAAGCCTGTGCATCTTTTTTCCCTTCTAAGCCTGTGCATCTTTTTCCTCCCTTAGGCCTGTGCATCATTTCCCCCCTCTAAGCCTGTGCATCTTTTTTCCCTTCTAAGCCTGTGCTGCTTTTTCCTCCCTTAGGCCTGTGCATCTTTTTCCCCTTCTAAGCTTGTGCATCTGTTTTCCCTTCTAAGCCACTGCGTCTGTTCTCTCCCTTAAGCCTGCACATCTTTTTTGCCTTCTAAGCCTGTGCATCTTTTCCTTCCCTTAGGCCTATGCATCTTTTTTCCCTTCTAAGCCTGCGCATCTTTTTTCTTCCTTAAGCATGTTAATCTTTTTTCCCTTCAAAGCCTGCGCATCTTTTTTCTCCTTTAAGCATGTTCATCTTTTTTTCCCTTCTAAGACTGTGCATCTTTTTTCTCCCTTAAGCATGTTCATCTTTTTAACCTTCTAAGCTTGTGCATCTTTTCTTCCTTCTTTTCTTTCTTTTTAGATCAGAGTGTCTCTGAACAAACCTCCCCCATCCCTCAGGATAAAAAAATGGGCACAACCTCAATTCCCAGAGCACGGGGGTTCGAAGAGTCCAATGTGTGCACACAGGGGAACAACAATGGACAATACTGAAGTCCAAGCCGCTAGCGTATACTCAGTGAGGAAGGAGCCAGTGGCTCTGTGGTAGAGAGGCATGACACAGAGGGGGTGGGTTCTATGCCAGAGGCAGACAGCTAACACCCCCCCCCCCCCCCCCCCCCAGCAAGGTGTTCACTTCCTCCCACCTGTTAAGCAAGCACAGAGGAACCGCTTTTTCAATTTAAAGACCATCCTACAAAACAAAAACAAGAGCCAAAGTAGTCTTAAACAAAGAGAGATGGGGTCCTCAGTTCAGGTGGTCATGAACGTAACTATGGAGGGAAAGGTCCGAGACAGAGTGATCTTAAAAAAAGGGATTTTTTTCATCATCACATCACACATAACATAGCTGCCTGAATGGCATGGGTCAGGGGGCCAAGTCAGCATCAATGTCCACTTGGATAGCACAGTTTAACTCCATGTAGGTGGCCACATGCTCATTTTACTTGGCGAAGATGATGGAGAAAGGGGGCGGGGGAATGTAGGAACTGTGAGAAGGATGCAGGAGGACTGTGGGAAAAGAAATCTGGTGTGCACCGAAAGGTCACATGTACGATATGCAAAAATATCACCCTGTCAAACTTGCTAATTCTATGATGTCAGAGAAACTGGAGAGACAAAGGGAGAGAGAGAGACAGGAGACCGGTTGGGGGGAGGGGGGGGGGGGGGGAGAGAAGAGGAGGAGAAGGAGGGGGGAAAGTCCTCAAACAAAATATGTATGACCTACATCCAAGACACTTATTTTTCACTGCATAACACAGGTTAAATACAACCACCTCTACTGTGTTTGAATTCTACACCCGTAGGCAACTCAGCAATATCATGATGTACCTGTCATGTTCACTCGCAATTTCATGGGAATTTATTTTTCACAGTGACACAAATGAAAACATCAACATAATATATATATATAAAACATATGTCCCAAGCTCTTACAAAGGTTGCAAAACTCCAGTGGCTCCGCTTGCTCTTATCTTTATCCATCACCATGACAGACAAATGCAATTGCTTCTCCCCCATCAGAGCATGGTTTTATCCATCACACCCTGCTGTCCAAACGCACAGAGCCTTGGACCCACAGAGTTGGGGGTGGGGTGGGTGGGGCAGAAGCCCCAGCTGATCAGCCCAAAGACAATTTCTGTCTTAAAAGAAAGTTAAACATTGCAAGCTGGTGGCATCAATGTTGAAGGGATGGGGTCTGCATGCAGTCTTTTGTGATCCACAGGTCAGGATTGTGAGTACAAAATCTTGTCACTCTGCAGCGTGCAGTGCATGAAAAGCAACAACAAACAAACAAATAAAAAAACACAACTCTTCTCCATCCCAGATTCACGTTTGAATTTAGAGTTTGCAAAAAATTCTGTCGTGTCCAAGATGGCAAATGTTTACTTACTGGAGCCACCATGCTCTTTCAAAGTGGTCTGTCTTGTTCGTTCATATCTATCACTGAACACGCACAGACCTGTACAATGTTACAAGACGTTGCGTATTTTGTCCAACAGGCTGGAAAAATCACAGTAAGAGCTAACCAAAAATATTCAACAGGCCCAAGGGAAATGTGTCGATATTCACCATGTCCATGGAAAAGTGTTATCAAACGCCAACCCCAGATTCACTCTCTTTGCAAAACCAAAGAGAAATAGCATCCTTTCACCAAGCATACTCTAAAAATATTTCATCGGCCAAAATAAAATGTAACAATTTTCTCTTTTAAAACATGCCCAATATAAAATCACAGGGGTTCACATCCTAGATATGATGTCAATCAACACGCACCAACGCCATACTCAAAGCAATGCACACGGACACACTATCACTTTTGTTCACGTCCATAGAGAGACTGATGCTGCGAAGTATCTCTGACTTGTTTGTAGTATTCTTCTCCCTTCTTTATACACACACTTGATGTAGGTATGCAGTAGTGCTGGGCAACTCCCTCCTCCTCCCAGGACTGGAACCCTCACTGGCCCTGGTACGGTGGCGGGGCAGCCGAGGCGGTCGGCGGGAATGAACAAACGGGGCTCAAGTGTTCATGCTTTTGATTTCCAAGAGGGATGGGTTCTTTTCCAGAATAGTAATGATGATCCTATCCACGTACTGCTTCAGTCGCAGGCTGAACTCCTTCTCCTGTCGAAGCTGCTGCATCAGCTGTAACCAGTCATTGCAGCAGTTAGGCACAGAGACAATGAAAGTGGAAGCATTGGTATAATCTTATTTGGAGTACTTGGCGAGAATTCACCTGCAAAAAGGTTAGGACAGGTTGAAGAGTGTACAGAGGGGGGTGTATATATATAGAGAGAGAGAGAGTGAGAGATTAGTGGAAAGGTGTCATTGCATGTTTGTTGCGTGTGTGTGCGTGGTGAAGAGAAGTGACTGTGACCCACTGAAGATGATAAACTGGTAAATAGACGGAGACAAAACCTCATCTACTGTCTCACAAAACATACTCTAACACCCTTCCATTGGCCCTGCTGTAACAGCAAAAGTCCATACACATGAACATGAATCCCTACCCCCCCCCCCCCCCACCCCAACTCACAAAATGATGTGCTGAACGAAGTAGTTGTAGCATTCCCCAGATGAACACTCTGTGGGTCACCCTGTATATGCAACTGTACTCTGACAAATGCATTGCGTAAGGTGGGAGGATTGCATGTGTCACTGTTTGACACGCCAGCTTTGGAGGATTATCCCCATTTCTGGAGAGCGGATGCTGTTATGCAAGGCTTATCATGGCTGAAGACAGCCCACACTTAAGGATGCAGCGCATAATAAAATTTTATATGTATGTAGTCATGGTGTTGTTGCTGGTGTCGATGCATTGTGACACAACCCAAGCGATGGTGAGCTGCACTGCTGAAGTACAATACCTATGCAGCATGCAATAAAAAGTGAAGTGTATGTTCATGTAGCCATGGTGTTGTTGCTGGTGTCGATGCATTGTGACACAACCCAAGCAAGGGCGAGGTGCATTGTTGAAGTACAATACCTCTTCTTTGGTGAGGTGATCCAGCTCCTCAGCCAGGGACTTGGAGCCACCGTCCAGCAACAGTGACTTGCCCTCCTCCACACAGCGGTTCATCAGCTGCGCATTGAGATCCTCATTGCTGTTCTGCAGACCCCGGTTCTCCTGCCACACAGATACAAATGAAAAACATCAGCCACCTCTGCCGTACACACATGCATCCAGGTCTTCATCGCTGTTCTGCAGACACAAACAGGAGTCATCTCCACATGCACACATGTATCCCTGGCAGGGGTTGCCACAAGTTTGTGTCGCGACAAAAAGCTTTTGTCATGACAGAACATGTCTTTTGTCACAACAAAAGTATGCTTGCCATGAAAAAATAGTTTTGTCATGACAAGCATACTTTTCTTGTGACAAAAGATGTGTTTTGTCATGACAAAACTTGTTGTAAGCTTGTTGCAACAATACTGTTGTTGCGACAAAATACGTTTGTCGTGACAAAAGTTTTGTTGCGACAAGCATACTTTTGTCACAACAAAAGAGGTGTTTTGTCACGACAAACACATGTTTGTCATGTGTTTCTCACGCACGTTCACTGAAATCTTCATTGTTGTTTCTCGTTTCTTTGAAGTGCAACATAAAAACACTTGTCTGTTTTATGTGCACATTTTGCAAAAGAGCCATAATAAATATGGTTCTATTGTGGTAAAAATATGAATGATTCTATTGTGGTAAAAAATGAAACATACATATGGCTCATTTACTGGGGAAAAAAATAATAATTTCTTAACCAAAGTCAATCCCCATAACACTGTGAAGACAAAAATTTAACCAATGAGACAGGAAGGATGAGAGGTCACTATGTCAAATAATGATCAAAACTAATTTCTCTCAGAATTAATGAAGCTCAAAGACAAAATTCATCAAACATAATACAGAGATGTTTGATTTTCAAACAAAAGAACAAACAACAGAACCCTAACAAACATGACCCAAACCACACACCACAAAAACTGCTAACAACAAGCAATCAACCCAACCCCAGATGAACCAATCAACCAGAAACAAAACCACACAAAACACAGATTACAAAAGTTGAAACAAAAGAGAGCAACACTTACACTTCATTTTACAGAACAATCTATCAATAAGCTGTGCATGTTTCTATACTGTATAAAAAATATATAAAAAATTCAGGAATACATTTACAAGCACAGTTGAATCAAAGTTTTAATTCAATATCAAATATTCTTCTCAAGTGTACAGGTACGGGGTTGGCATTTTCTCACAAAAGTATGTAAAATCTTTAGCCCCCCCCCCCCCCCCACCCACCCATGCAAGAGAGGGAGATTACCATGCAAGGTGGAAATTACTGACTAGTATTGTAGCAGTGCAGAGACTGAGATGGAGGGAAACAGATAAAGTGAAAAAGATACAGAGGGGTGCAAGGCAGAAAGAGAGAGGTGAGGTACAGGCAGAAGAAGAAGAAAAGAGAGAGAAAGAGAGACAGAGAGTGAGAGAGTGAGTGGATAGGTGGGCATGGCTAATAAAGCAAATTCCAAAGTTACATGTACATCTGTAACCATCATCCTTTGATGACGCAAAGCAAAACATGCCTTCTCTTGTCAAAACAGACAAGCGGTGTGAAAAAGAAAACGCCATGCTGTTCCTACACCAAAGGAAGATGGAAGATGTGGGAATGGAGGTCAGAGCAACTTCCGCCAAGCCTACACGAGTTACAAATGCTCACGCAAACAATCATTGTGGTGTACAAAGGGTGTGAACAGGATTTTGCACAAAGAAGAAGATAATGCCTTCAGGTGTATTTTTTTAAGTGCGTTCCCACTAGTGCTAGACTAAGAGAACTACCAAAATTTTCACTGTGCTGTAGAACAACAAAAGAAAAACCACAATGCAACTGAGTGTGATGTGTACATATTCACACAAAACAACGAAGAAGAAAAAAGAAAAACCAACATACATAAAGGAAGTAATAAATGACCACAAAAAAGAAAAGAAAAAAGAAAAAGAAAAAGAAGAGTATCAATTGCCCCCCTTGCTCCCCCCCCCAAAAAAAAACAAAAAAAACAAAACAACAACAACCCAAACAAATTCCAAGCAACCCCAAATCTGTCTGCGTTCAGGTCAGAAATGAGTTTTGGCGGCACTGGGTTCTGCACATTTCCTGGGTGTTTACTGTTTGTTATGACCTTGACACTCATGAGGCAGACCTGGATGGGTCTCAAGACTGCTTCTGTGTTGATGTGGGGATGAGTGGTTCATTTTTCACACACAAGTCGGACACTTGAGGTCCTGTGGAAGCAGTTTTAGGATGATGGGGGTTGCACAACTGTTCATTCACTCTGTACTTGTAGGGACAGTACACAGACTGGTTACCATCCTCTTTGTCATCAAATTGTTTGCACTGGCCATTTGTGAAACGGAGCCTCTAATTCCCTCTCACTCCCTCTGTACTTGCAGAGACAGTAAACAGACTGGTTACCATCCTCTGTCATCAAACTGTTTGTACTGGCCAGTTTTCAGTGTGAGAACACAGCACATTGTTCACTCTAATTCCCTCTCACTCCCTCTGTACTTGCAGAGACAGTAAACAGACTGGTTACCATCCTCTGTCATCAAACTGTTTCTACTGGCCAGTTTTCAGTGTGAGAACACAGCACATTTGTTCACTCTAATTCCCTCTCACTCCCTCTGTACTTGCAGAGACAGTAAACAGACTGGTTACCATCCTCTGTCATCAAACTGTTTGTACTGGCCAGTTTTCAGTGTGAGAACACAGCACATTGTTCACTCTAATTCCCTCTCACTCCCTCTGCACTTGCAGAGACAGTAAACAGACTGGAGTAAAGAAGGAAAGAAACAACACATGCACATAATGATTACAGTCGGTACGCAGTGGGAAATGGAAATGGGTGGCAGGTGAAGTCTTTAGCCCAGCTACAGTTCCATGGACTAGGACCAACGCCGAAAGCCAGCCATGGTCAAGTGGCAGGTGAATTCTACAGTTCCATGGACTAGGACCAACACCAAAAGCCAGCCGCAGTCAGCCCTATTCCACAACCGAGCAAAGTGCAGTTCACATCCATCCTGGGGCGTCCAAGTGTCAACAGAATATCCATCACTCAGCCCAGACATTTTCACTGGTGTAAATGGCCCCTTTAATACTAATGGTGAGGCTCAGTAAATGCATGCACACACACACACACACACACACACACACACACACACACACACACACACACACACACACACACACACACACACACACACACTCCACACAATAAAAACTAACCATACCAAGAATATGAAAGACCAGGCCTCTGGCACGTTGCAGCAATAAAACAACTCTGCAACAAACTGCTCACACTACCACCAGCCACAGCCCTACCATCACCTGGTCCAGCTGCCGAATCCACTGAAGGGAAGGAGCAAACAAGGAAGAAAACCTACATCTGAACCAACTGTTGAAAGTGCCCCAATAAAAGTATTATGCGCAAGATGCCATGGCACATGCTGTGAGGCATGCGCGAGAATGGAAACCCAGAAAGTGAGAAGACAATGGAAAAAAACACGTCCTTACCAGGTTTTACTTGTTACTTTTAGGACTGAGGATTTACCCTTGCTATTCCCACTGAAAGTGTTACTGTCATGATGAAAGTGTTATGAGCAAGCAATGGCACACGCACACACACACACACACATGCACAGAAACCCAGGGAAGAGCAAGGCAATGAAACGTCTCCGCTGGTATCAGAAGACCAAGGATTATTCGGTCACCTCCACTGAGGGTGTTTATTTTCACAATGATGTTTAAAGAAACAGCAAAGCAATGATGGCACATGCTCAGATGCATGCACAGGAACGAGGAACCCAGCACATCGAGCAGGGAAGCCAGTGTGAACGGCAAAAAAGAAAGAAGAAAAAAGAAGGAGAAAAAAAAATGATGAAAAAAGAAGAAGAAAAATGCAAACACAAAAAAAGTTACAACAGGAATGGGATACAAACCTTCAGCAGACCACGCCATTCTTCCCACATAGCCTTCAAAGAAACGCAGCCGAGACAAGAAGGAAATTACAGTTAATGCAAAAAAACAAACATATCTCAACACACTTCACAACAGCCTCAACTGGCTGTGGAACGGAACTGCAAAAAAACTCTCCATGCTTTTATTTTCTGGTTTCTTTGATAAACATAAAGTGAAGTTGTCCTGACATAACCATCATGGCTGACTGGGTATTAAAACTAAATTATTCATCTATTTATGAGTGCAGCAAACATCTTGGAAACATGCACCTTAATCTTTTTACTTTTACTTTTCCTGCAAAATTGTTATCTTTTTATCATATTTCAAGAGTGCTCTGACTCACAATGTGCACCACTGACATAATGCATCAGTCCAGTTATGAAAAGATGAAATGTGTATAGACCAAAGATGAAGAAAAAAAAGTAGAAGAAGAAGAAGAAAGGGAACAGCAGCTAGCCAACTCTGACAAACTTGCCAGGGAAAGCGAAACAGGAAGACGGTATAAACCAATTGTTCACTCACCACAGCAAGACAACACTGAGCACACACCATGTTACACTCAGCAGGAATAGGCTTGGACAGCAAATGGGAGAAAAAGAACTGCAAGCCCATATATATATGGATGTGCAACTGATGAACCAGCCCAAAGCATCACAAAAAAAAAAATATATATATAAAAAACGAAAGTAAGAGAGAGAGAGAGAAGAAGAAGAAGAAGATCAACCAAAGGCTGGAAAAATGAAGGAAAGAATTCTTTTTTTAAAGTATGCAACAGACCCCTCAGCAGCCAAGAAGGATGGAAGAGCATGGGACTTTCCCTGAGAAGCCATTTTGCTTAAAAAGTTTTCAAAAGCTGAAAACAGTTCCTGGCTATACTGGCAATATTTACAGGATGAATGGCTGATTTTTTACTGGTCCTCATCAGCTCGAGTTTCAAAAAGCAAGTGTCTAATGTTCAGTTCCGGCTTGACATGGGCCAAGCTTTGCATTCTGTATTTTAGTCCAGTGGGAAAACTGGACTCAGCATCTAGTCCCTTGAATGAGACTGAAAAGTGTGTTGGATCCATGTGTTTTTGACTGGCCTCATCAGAGGTTTAGTCCCCAGACATCTGGAAACCTATTTGACATTATACACACCTTTTTTGATTTTTTGTTTGTTTGTTGCTTTTGCAGGGCTGGGGGTAGTTGCTGCTTGGGGTGGGTGTGGGAAGTCGTTTTTCAAGCACAGTCTGCACACCACTGATGTTGGTTGTATCTCTTATGTATTAACATTGACCTTCAACCCCAATTTTTGCTGTTGTCACATAATGTATCACTTTACGATTGGCACGAATGTGTGAGTGAAAGTACTTGGAACCATCACACATTCCTTGTGCAATAACTTTGACTCTAGGCAACACAGTTTTACTATATGTCATTGTAAACTGTAGAAGCACAGGGAAGTTCTCTGGCCGCCTTGGCCAAATCAACGCCTATTCGTCGTTGCATAAGGACAGGTAAACCTCTAACACTGAAGTACAGCCGGCAGGGTGACTGTTATCGCAGTCTCACCCTGGCGAAGTGACCCAAATTCCAGCAGAGGATTAATGAATGGCTTAAAAAAAGTATACACACACACACACGCGCGCACACACACACACTGCAGGACAAGCTGACCCTCTGTCCTTGAAGGGGGTGATCAAGCATAAAAAATGTCATAATCAGTGGCTAGTAGTTAGTAATTGGATTTTAATGTCCTGTCAACCGTGCAGGGTCACCTCAGGACAATTATGATTAGTAACTATAAAAGTAACAAAACAACAACAAAAACCCAACACTTTCAGCATTTCCTTTTAACCAGCATCCAGAAATGCTAGCAAGAACCACTGTTAATGATTGACAACTGACTTGCACATGGATGACTCAAAAGCAAGACTGTAAACAACGATGATGATGGTGTGGGGCTTCATGTCCTTGGATATTGGGTTGACATATTAGGGACAAACTGTAATGTAAACAACGAGAACACAAACATGAACAAGAAGACCATTTTGCTGCTGTGGTGTTGTCAAGCCTGTCCCCACAAGTGGAGTGTTTGATCATGGAAGCAGGGAGTATTCAGGGAGTACTGGCTATCCCCCTGTCCAACACGTGAATATGTGTGCGTATGTGTACACGTGTTGTTAGTGTTATTGTGAAGCACCCTATGCTCCCACCGTGTGGAGTAGATGGGTGCTCTAGAAAGCCTCTTTATTATTATTACTGTGCCAGGAATCTCCAGAAACCCTGAAAATGTTTCTGGATGAAAGAAGTGACTAAAATAAAGAGGAGATAAGAAAGCTGTGGAATCCAATAACAAATCTAAAAAATCAGCTACTACAAAAAGCAACAACAAAATATTCCCTTCACTCCAAAATAAGTGGAAAAAAATCAACAACCAAACCAAACTAAAACAAAAAATCCCCACCAACTAAGCCGCTGAGTACCACCAAACCAAAATCAATCCCATTTTACTACATAATTCACCCAGCCCAAAGCAAAGAGCACAAAATATGTGAGTGACATGGACCATGACAAAGAAAACAACAAGAAATACTATGCAAATGGCTGACCTCTTTCAGCTTGTGGATTTCACTCTGTAGATCCTGGTAGCGCCCAGGAAGCTCCGATATACTGCCGCTGGGGGACCGTGCACCTGTCTCTATCTCAATCTTGTACTTCCGCAGGTCTTCCAGCTCCTTCCCTAACTCGTCCAGCAGCTGAAACAGGACAGCATCTGAGAGGTCATCATTAGTTGATGTGTCCAGTGATTGAAAACAGTCAGCATGTATCAAGAACAGCACAATTAGTGGATGGATGCCATTAGGTCTTTTTGTCAATGGCTGAACCTCTGCGACTGTGGTTCATGTACCTGGTAACTGAGAACAGCCATCATGTCTCCAGGACAGCACAACTAGTGGGAGGTTACCTTTAGGTCTTTTTGTCAACAGCTGAAAACCTGTGCAACAACTGAGAGGCTGTCATCAGTTCATGTGCCCAGAGCAGTGCTGCAACTGAGACGGTTAAAGGCCACCACTGGGTCTTTGCTCAGCAGCTGAAAAGAGCACAACTGTGAGGTCATCATTAGTCCACGTGTCTAAAACAGCACAACAACTGAGAGGTCAGCGTCTTTACAACTTTTTAGCCACCAGCTGAAAACAAAACGACAACTGAGAGTTTAACTTTGGCTCATGTGCCAATTGGTACCACAGCAGATCTTCAAGCTGCTTTCACACGGCACAACTGTATCATTACCAGGAAAGAATCCAAGCACTGGTGTCATATCAAACAGGTGTTAATAAGGCAAATCACTGATACCTCCACAACACTGACTGGGCTACAGAACAGAAACACTAAACGCTTGCACTTGTACTGCACAGGTGGGTGTGATATTTGTTTGGGTGACTGAGGATGTAGTTCTGGTGGGGTTTATGTACCTTCTTTTTTTTTTATTCGCATGCCACGTGAGAGTTACAGTAGGTGACTCAGTTCTTTATTGTTGTGTTTGTGCGACCTTTGAGGTGGGGGTAAAATTTGACTGATTGAGGCTGTACTTCTGGTGGAGTCTAGGTACCTTGTATTTATTTCCATGCCAGGTAAGAGTTACCATAGCCAACTCAGGTCTTTGCTGCTGTGTTTGTGTGACATTTGAGCACTAACTCTCTTGTTTGTTGAGTCTGGTTTGGCAGACTGCTTTGCCCAAGACAGGCTAGCAGTGCCCCCATGGAGGTAATGCTGATCGTTGCCAGCTGGGTGGAGGACAAGGTTTACAACACAGAGGTGAGTGTGTACCTGGCCCAGGGAACATGGAGGTAATGTTGATTGTTGTCAGCTGGGTAAAGGTTTACTACAGGGAGGTGAATGACCGGCTAGGAGTGCCCCCATGGAGGTAACGCTGATCGTTGCTAGATGGGTGGAGGACAAGGTTTACAACACAGAGATGAGTGTGTACCTGGCCCAGGGAGCGTCGCTCTCGCTGGTGAAGCTCCTCCTGCTTGTGGTACTCTCCTTTCAACCGCTCATGGTCCTCGTACAGCACGTTGTAGTTCTCCTGCTTCTCCAGCATCCGCTCCTGCAGCTCAGTCTTCTCCTGAACACACACACATGCGCACACGCACACACACACACACATGCGCACACGCACACACACATGCGCACACACACACATGCGCACACGCACACACACACAGATCATTTGTGAATTAGCAAGATTAAGACACATCACATGAACTATTATTAGTATTAAAGTATTATTTTTTTCTAAGTAATGAGTGCAATCAAAGGCTGGTATCAGAGGGTGAAGAACACCCAGCATTGCATAACAAAACACCCGTGTCTCATACTTGGCTGGCAAACCACCATGACAAAATGATGCGCAGTTTTTTAAGTATGGGGGGTGGTGGAGGGGGGCAACTGAGTAGAGTAAAATGAATTCTTGTGACATTTGTTCAAAATGTATATTGAGAGGATGTGCTTGCTAATTACCCACACAGATTTTCATGGTGACACAAACAAGAATCAGATGCACAAAAACAGTAACGCCACAGTGAGCATGGGGTGAACGTTTGATCAACAAAAAATTCCCATAATCCTCCAAACATGGAGCAAGTCTTTTCTCAAAGTCGACAGACTGCTCCTAGCACTGTCTGACTGTGAATTTTTAATGCCAAATTAGAATGGTTGCATTATTTTCACACTGCGCTAGGACACGCAGACCAAACAGTGAGTCTTGAACTCACATTATAATCTTGCACACTTTAAGAATGATGGACCTCCCCCAAAGGTCTATGTTCTGACCATTACTGTCAAGGATGTTCAGGAGTCAGATCAGTTCAGGACGGCATTTACACACTCAGGAAAGCCCAAAATTAATATGCTCCACCCTGTTTCTCAGAGGCTTCCTCTGCATTGCTTTTGAAACAGTTCCAATGTAGTCTGATGTTTAAAATACAGAGCTGTTTGCATGTATGCCTGTGAGAGCATTTGGACTAGAATTGTATGATCATCTTGTCATCTCATCACCAAAGTGGTCACACTAACCTTGCTTTGTTTGTTACTGTGTTTTTCATTGTGGTTGTGTTTCACCTCATCACAAAAGTGTTCACTTCAACCTTGCTTTGTTATTTTGTTTTTCAGTGTGGCTGCATGTTTCACCTCATCACCAAAGTGTCCACATTAACCCTGCTTTGCTATTTTGTTTTTCATTGTGGCTGTGTTTCATCTCATCACCGAGGTGTTCACTTTAACATTGATTTGTTTGTTATTTTATTTTCTATTGTAGTTATGCAGCTTCCATGTTTGAGCCAAGCCATCTATCACCTTTCTGTAAATAAAATGCACATGTGCCCTCTCCTTCTCTCTCCTCTGTGTCACAAATTCTGCTAACATTCAGCCTGAATGTCACAAATAATACAAAATGTTAATACAACACACAGCCTCAGTTCATTGAGAAAGGTTTCAAGAAAACAAAAAATTCTCAACACAGTGTTGTGTTACTGTTGTTCTTATCAACTCTAAAGTGAATATTCTCTTAAGTGTGAAACTGTACCAAAGAAAAAGTAAACTGTTGTATATTTTACAAATACACATTCTATTCCAGATATCATACACAGATGCCTTTTGACTTGCCTGCTCTCACTTTGCTTACAACCTGACCACTCATATGAATGTCCTCTGCCAGGCACAAAGCACTTAATTTATATACATATATCTATTTTATTTTATTTATGTAAGAAAATTTGATGCATTCAACAACGGTTCTGAACCCATCACTCCCAAACTTACCGTTCTCAATTTGTTAATCTCATGGCGCATCTTGGAGGCCTCTTCTTTCAGCGCCTCATATTCACCCTCTATCCTGTGAAGCCTGGGAAGACGATGAACAGTATCAGTCAATCAATCAAATGGCATCTGTATGGCACAAATCCACACATTGTGTAGTGCCCCTGATAATATACGACTACTGTAATACTAAGTACTAAGACAGACATAGATGATGCCAACAGTGTTCCTGATGCTCCAGGCATTCAACAAACCACAACCGCAACTGGAAAAGTGCAATGCTTTTATTTTATCACCACTGTTGTTTTGTGGTTTTGAAAAATGGGCTTACCCTGAAAACACTAATACAACACACACATGCATGCATGAACACACACATGCTGCAGCTGCAGAAAGATGAGTTTTGGAAAAAGTTAGGATTGCCATTCAGTAAAATGGACAGTGAAAAGGCAGAATTTCAGTTTGGATTTGAAGGTGTCTAGGGGTTTTGTCTGTCTGGTTTCTGAAGGGAGCGTGATCCATGCCTCAGGGGCAATGTAAGCAAATCAGTTGGACATTCACAAACTTACATTTGCAAATGAAACAGTGGGGACCACTCAGGCCAACTTCTTCAAGGCAAATTTCTGCCCAAAATAAAGTCATTTAAACATCCCCACAGGCACCCCATGCTTTTGGGTTTCATTTCTTTTTGAAACTGTTTAAGTTTCAGAGTGATTTTCGGTAAGGATAGGTCATGATATGTAACATCTGATGCTCTGAGGCAATTTGTTTCACTGAACAATAAAACACAGCATAATATAATTATATGTTTTTGTTATACACATGCCATCAGCCCTTTAACTATGACATGCCATTTGATAAATCAAACATACGTTCCTTTTTTCATAAACCTGCACCAACAAAAAGTCACCTTACTCTTCTCCTGAACAGATATAATGCTATTTGTCTTTTTTCTTCTTTTTTTTAACTCCATAAATGTTATTTTCTTTACAGTCCTTTGCAAGTCTGATACCAGTAAAGCAAGACAAATCTGAGTCATTATCCTCTGAACTCTATGAGAGACAAATCAGTAAAACTCAGATTTCTGTTGCAAGTTTAAATCATGTGTATCAGTAAATCCCAAACAACTGTTTTTGGTAAGCACTCACAAACCAACTATAAGTGAATGACCTTCATGCCTGGTCATTATGCATGATTACACAAAAGATAGTTACTAATATCTACTTCACGGAAATTACAACTGACCTTTGTGTGACGTAGTCCAACTCTTCAGCTTTTTCTCTGTCACGCCGTGACTGCAAAAGATGAAAGCAAACAGAGCTGTTACAACAGCTCACTCCACTCTGTAAATCAGTAAGTTCAACAGATCACTCCAGTCTGTCAATCAACAGGCACAGGAAAGACACCCAAGCCAACCAGCAGCTTGAAGCTCTGCATTTGTGCTTGTTTCTATTCTCATCCATTTGAATTTTGTTGTTGCAATAACAGTCAGTGGTTTAAGTACTTCTGCCGAGGTGATTCCTCGACTGAAGGCTTTTGTTTGCATTTTCATACATGGATACAAGGATATTTATTCGCCAGTGGCATCAAAACGTACACAGGAATTCGTTTTGGTGACATTCCACTCATACAGTGCATTAACACATAGACAAAACATTTTTAAAGTGCAGAATGGGGAGAAGAAGAAGAAAGAAAAAAAGGTCACACACCATATGTTCTTGATGTTTTCGCCTCTCTTCTGCCAAACGTTCACCTGTTCGCAGCTCCATGTCTCGAAGCTGCTCTTCTAAGTAAAGAATTCTGCAGGACAATACAAAATAATAAACATCATTGTAGGCTTACTTGATCTATACCTCAACCATACAGTTGCTTTCAGTGTGTGTGTGTGTGTGTGTGTGTGTGTGTGTGTGTGTGTGTGTGTGTGTGTGTGTGTGTGTGTGTGTGTGTGTGCGTGTGTGTGTGTGTGCGTGTGTGCGTGTGTGCATGCGTATGTGTAAACTTGATCTAATCCTTAACCATACAGTTGCTTTCAGTGTGTGTGTGCATGCATGCATGTGTTTATGTGTGCTTGCATGCAGATGTATGCTTGTGAGTGCACTTAAAGTACTCAGCTGGACAACAACAACAACAAAAGTCATTGTAGGCTTACTTGATCTAAACCTCAACCATACAGCTGCTACCAGTGTGAGTGTGTGTGTGCGTGCATAAACTTGATCTAAACCTCAACCATACAGTTGCTTTCAATAAGTGTGTGTGTGTGTGTGTGTGTGTGTGTGTGTGTGTGTGTGTGTGTGTGTGTGTAAACCTGATCTAAACCTCAACCATACAGCTGCTTTCAGTGGGGGTGTGGGGGTGCATGCATTAATGTGTGTGTGTGTGTGTGTGTGTGTGTGTGTGTGTGTGTGCATGCATGTGTTTACATGTGCTTACATGCAGATGTGTGCTTGTGAGTGTACATGCACTGTTCACACACAACCTTCAGTCAAGCAGCTGATGAAAAACCACAACGCTCTTCCCTGCATTAACTCAGTGTCCTGACACAACTTGCACAATAGCTATAATTATAACAATTTATGGTGCCCCATCTTGTAAGAGCCCAGAGCCCTTATGAAGAGCCCAGAGCACTTACAAAGAAATAAGGACATGCTTTTTCACAAATACAAATTTAAAGCTTGCATCTAAACTTGTTTTACTTTATACTGCAGTCTTTGAAAGGCTAACCATCTGACCTGTAAAATGTTAAATATGCATGAGCTAGTGATTGCTTCAGTGGAATGGAGCTGCACAAGCTCAGCAGCTGTGACTCCCGACAATCTGACGCATATGATGATAGTAAACATGACGGCAAAAGTGATGGGCTTGACAGTGACAGCAACCAGCACCTACTTGTTAACAAGGGCGCTGTTCTCGTCTTTCAGCCTGGCTTGTTTAGTGGTGGTCTCCACCTGGCTGTCCGTCAGCCGCAGCAACTGGCTCTCCAGATATTTTACCTGTTGACATACACAACGGCACACATGCAGCTATACTCGACACAATTATTATACGAACACTGCTCAGTATAATTATTATCACACCATCACTGCTCAGTATGATTATTATCACATCATCACTGCTCAATATGATTATTATCACATCATCATTGCTCAGCATAATTATCACATCATCACTGACATTTCTTTCCCATCAATAACATTTATAACTACTACTGGTACATGGTTAACTTGTATGCCAACTGCATGCAATGCTGACACAGGCATACTTATCACTCTAAAAATTCTGCTTTCTTAGCTTAAAAGATATATACATGCAAAAACAGATCAATGGCAAAGTAATATTTTTCACATCAAACCAGCTTCCTAAATTTGAGGTACTCTTATAAAGCTTGCTTCTTCAGTGCTAAGTTTACTTTAGAGTAAGACACTGAGCAGCTCAGTTAACTATGCTTCAAACACTGAGTATCTAAAAACAAATCTACTTCTTTAGCTTGAAGGACATACGTGCACAAACAGACCAGTGTCAAAGCAGTATTATTCACATAAAAAAACAGCTTCCTAAATTAAAAATAAGTATTGCTGCTAACATTTAGTTACTCACATAAAGCTTCCTTCTTCAATGCTAAGTTTACTTTAGGGTTAGACATTGAGCTACTCAATAAACAATAGTGCTAATAAAGTAATACTGTAGCATTAAACACCGAGATCTATCAGCAGCAGATGTTGTTTCCCACTGCCATAGCAACATACACTCAAACCTCCATGGGCATAATAACAATCCAAGCATTCTTCAAGTGCTCTTACTCTGCCATTGAGGTCCTGAAAGTTGCCGTCGATGTCATCAAATATTTCGTCCGACCCGTAGCTGCTGCGGCGAGTGCTGTTGGGGGTGATGTCCCGTGAACTCCGCTGCAGCTGGCTGCAATAAAGTCACTGTAGGTGAACATGTGTATGTCTCAAACATAAAACCACTACCTGTGGTTCACTTAGTAACCGGATTTTAACGTCCTGTCAACTGGGTAGGGTCACCTCAAGACAATCAAACTCTGTCACACACAAATGAACATTTCAAAACTCTTCTCATATGTAAGCTCTTTTTCAAGTTAGATCCGCAACAACAACAAACAAAAACCAAATCACATGCAAATGCAAAGCAAAACCTACATGCACAAACATCAAATACAATTTTTTAAAGAGTCAGTCCCTCCAATACTGCCCTTGTTAAAATAGCATACGAGGCTAGGACATGCTGGTATCATCAGCCATTCTGTAACTGATTTACTGACAGTGATACGAGATTAAAGAAAGGTATAAAAAAGAAGAAGAAAAAAAGAAGGAATGGACAGATTAAAAAAAATAAAAAATAAATTGTAAATGCATAATGGAAACTAGTTTTTGGTTATTTAAATTGTTTATAATGTGATCAAGTACCAAGCCTCCAAAAGCTCTAACCAGACTGAAAGCAAAAACTGTATCTAGGTACTCCAACAAGATCTTTCATTATCAGTATTGATTAAGTTCTAATTTAAAACCTATTTGGCAGGTTATGTAACTGTTCAGATGAGCACCTTAGTTAGTTAGTTGGTGCTTTGAGCTCAGTCAACCACAAAGGGTTATATCAGGGCTAAAGATGAGCACCTCAGCTCTAACTCAAAATGGAAAAGAAAAGTTACCTTGCCAAGGCAGCGGTAGTGAGTCTTCTGCTATGGCTGAAAAAGACAAGGAACTGATTTTGAATTTTTTTAACTAAAAAGCAACAAATGAATATTACATTATTAGTTTGTAGATAGATAAAGTCTACTGGTTGTTAACATCAGTATTTTTATAACATTCTTAAATGCTTAGCATAATAATAACATTGAGGATTCAAATGCCACCCATATTGGCAGAGCCAGACATTTATTTACAAAAACTCCCCCCCCCCCCCCCCATCCCCACCCCCAGAAAACAACAACAAACAAATCACACTGATGGACATTATTAGATTAAAAAATATATATATATATTATACGCACGCTGATGTTGAAATACTTATAAAGCTGTCTAAGAAACAGACTAAAGCTAAGTCAAACATTTCACATATTATAACAGTCAAAAAGCAAAACCAAACCCCATCAGTAACACCTAGTGCAAGCACATACACACACACACACCATGCCGTACCATATGTATTAGATTCTGTGTACCATGAAAATAACCACTACTTACCCACCAACTGGTACAGACTAACATGGGGCCATCTCTCTAGCAACTAGCAACATCCCTCATCCCCAAAAGAAAGAAGCAAAACACACCCACAAAACCACAGGTGAAACAGGAATAACTGTTATCTTGCTCAAATTCCAGTTTGTCTATTCAGTTCAAACTAAAGTGGTGAGCTCTCTTATGCAAAATTTTGATACAATTATTATACCTTATTATTATAAAACTTTTCCTTCTATAGATTTACAGTTTGATATGCTGATGTCAGAAATTATCGTATCAAAATCTCAGAACAAGGGTTACTGCTGTCGCAAAGGATACACTTTGCATAATCATATTCATAGGAATAAGTGTTTAGTACTTCTAGCAAAAAAACTTGCACATCTTGTATGAGACAGTAATATTTCCTGCCAAGTACTGTGTGCATATGTGTTTGAGCATATGTTATGTGTGTGTATGTGTATGCATGCGTGTGCATGTGTGTATGTGCATGCATGCGTGTGCATGTGTGTATGTGCATGCATGTGTGTGCGTGTGGGTGTGAAACAGTAATAACCAATATGCACAGGACATATATTTGAGAGATGTCTACTATTGCACATTTCAGTAATAACCAATCCCATATAAAATGGTAGAATTCTACCACACATACAGAAACATAAAAAATAACATAAAATAAAAACCCAAGTTTCTCTATATCATTATGCAAATACCATCCTGACCAGAACAAAAGATTAAGAAAATGAAAACAAATGACCATGATTTTTCAGCTTATATACAAA
Source organism: Alviniconcha strummeri (assembly GCA_963584105.1). Classification (NCBI taxonomy): domain Eukaryota; kingdom Metazoa; phylum Mollusca; class Gastropoda; family Provannidae; genus Alviniconcha; species Alviniconcha strummeri. The sequence goes on along the minus strand of OY757541.1, from coordinate 11,260,414 downwards.
AGAAGAACAAATGCTGAGGTGTATAGACTGATGACTAGTGGGAAAAAAAGAATATTTAACTTTTGGAGGAAACTAATAAGGAATATCCCACTGGTCAATTGTGTTGACAGCTTTCTCTCAAATATTCGACTGGTGGTAGCAGTAACAAAATAATTTTACACCAAGACAAGGAGGGCAGACAGATATCTTTGAAAGCTAACTCTATTCTTTACTGAATAACTGTGTTAAAAACCTGTTGTTGTTATATTATGGTTGCATTCAAGGGCAGACAACATTAATGGGGGGGGGGGGGGGGAGGGGGTTCTCTTCCTGATTTGATAACAAGGTTCTTCACAGGGAAATGAAATGAGAGAAAACTAACAACCTCTTTGACAAAAACTATTTGTTCCTTACGCTGGAGAATCACAGGATTTCCACTTAGGCCTGTCAAAAAGGAAGGAAAAAACACATTCTTCTGCACTTGTGATGAAGATCCAGTAGCAAGCAAACTCTGTGTTCCTCTCCTTCTCTGCTCCTGAGTCCCTGCCCCTGTATGTGCATGTGTGGGTTTTCTCTCTCTTTGTGTTCCTCTCCTTCTCTCCCCCTGAGTCCCTCCCCCTGTATGTGCATGTGTGGGTTTTTTCTCTCTTTGTGTTCCTCTCCTTCTCTCCCCCTGAGTCCCTCCCCCTGTATGTGCATGTGTGGGTTTTTTCTCTCTTTGTGTTCCTCTCCTTCTCTCCCCCTGAGTCCCTCCCCCTGTATGTGCATGTGTGGGTTTTTTCTCTCTTTGTGTTCCTCTCCTCTCATGCTGACCAAATTTAATCTGAGCATCATAGAAAGAGATGAAAAGAAACGAAAACCACCAGAATAAGATTAAAAAGGAACAACACAAATTAAAAGCTCAAATGCTGCCCAGAAAGCAATCACTGAAAATGACATGAGAACCACAAAGAATAAAAACTTTCAAAATCTTCCCACCAACCAAACTTCCATCTCCGTTTGACAAAACCTTGAGATGAATAAGCCTAAGTGATACAGAAGAGATCAAAATGACATGAGAACAATTGGAACACCACAGGAAATGTAATGAAAGAAGTTGCTATCATGAAAAGGGGTCAAGAGATAGGCAGAGTTTCTGCCCTTTATTGATCAATTCAGTATGGCTGGCTTTCAGAGCAGAAGTTACTGTCCAGGCCACTGCAGGCTGCTTTGTTTTTTGCTTTACTTCACACACATGTGTGAATACACAGTCTGAGGTCAGTTGGTTTTCAGAAACACATGAACCAGGATTCATGGCATTGACAACAACTGTGGGATGAGCAGTAACAAAAAACCCTGATGGCATATATTAAAATTTCTCATTTGGTTCACAGACGTAGTCACTACACAACCACAGTCACAATACAAGTTACATCAATCAAAGCCAAGCTGTTTACCAAGAGCAGTGTGTCTGTTTTTTTAACATAATAATATTGTGGATAAAAAAAGAAAAGAAAAAAAAAAATACCCGTGGAGTAAAACTGACAAAAAAAGATTCATTCTACTTGACTATCAATTTAAATTAAACACTCTCTTGGTACTTCATCAACTATTTGGTGTACAGCTGATATTTTTCTGCAAATAGCATTCTGGTGACCCACTGATACCTAAAAATGATGCATACTAGTACTTACTAGCATCGATACTAAAGTAGGCATAAACAGGGGGATGCCACTGTTAGATATGTATATACTAGCATCCATACTGATGAATGCAGGCATAAACAGGGGGATGTTACTGTTAGATATATATACTAGCATCCATACTGATGAATGCAGGCATAAACAGGGGGATGTTACTGTTAGATATATATACTAGCATCCATACTGATGAACGCAGGCATAAACAGGGGGTGTTAATTATTCCCTCCCATAAATCAACTAAAACAAGCGCAAAGAACAACAACCCCAAACCCAAATTATGAAGAACAAATTATAAACTTTTTAGTTTTTTGTTTTACAGCAAGACACAAAACTGTGGTACTTTTTGCAGTCACAATAATTTTCAAACAAAGCATGCTGTCTACTGTTCAAAGAAAAGAACAAATTGCTGGAAAAACCAACCAATCAACCAAAACAAAACAACAACACCCATCCTGGCAGTCAGTATCACATAGAACGTCAACATTACTTACACCAGCATGCAAAATTAAAACATATAAACAATAACCAAGAGAGAGAGAGGAGAAGGAAAAACAAAACAAAAACTGACACCACCAAAATATGGTTAAAAACAGTTACTAAATTGATATAAAATGTACAGTGTGTATACTTGATTACACTTCTATCTAAGATACATAAGTATTATTACACAGCAAATCTTTTGATCTGGTGTATTTCTTAAAAGTTTATATTTCTGTATGTGGACTCCTGCAGGGAATCAATAAAGTTCTATTGCAGCCTATTGCGTTACTCAAACCTTTCTCTCCATTTCTGCCTACACTGAGTCTCTTTCACACATTCAAAGACAAAGTGGAATATGTGCATGTGATGCATGCAAATTTTTGCTACTTCTGACAGGGACAGCTGCCACGTGTGCATGTGAGTGAGTGTGTGTGTTTGTGTGTGTGCACGCATACGCGTATGCATGCATACGTGCGTGTGTGTGTAATACATGTAATTTCACACACTATTGAGGCTTATACCCACTGTCCCCACACCCCCCACTGCTACCTTGCTTATTTATCTGTGACATTCTTAGTCAGTTAAACTTGTTTAACACTGAGATGTCTCTGAAGAAGTCCTCATGGAAGCCAAGATCCCACGATGTGGGTGAAGAGGGAGACTATACCCAACACTACACTGTCACCACCAGAATGACTTCTGCATTAAGATGGGCTGAGATGAGAATCATTTTAATGTTTTATTAACTGTGAGGGGCAAAGTCACAAGACAGTGACCTTCTTAGTTTGTATAATCACTGTTTTTATGCAGAGCACTTTGAGCTTTAAATTCTCGCGGAAATCAGCATATCAGAAATATATTTATTGTGATTATTAAGAATACACTGATATATATGTCTGAAACAATAAGGATGCAAATTATATATATATGTAACATAACAAAGCTGAGTTTATACAATACATAGCATCCCACAGTCCAGGCCAGAGCAAAATGCTACAAAGTGGCGAGAAGAGAAAACGGTGATATTAATCATTAAAAGGCATCCAAAAAAAAGAAGCATCCACTGACACGTCAAGAGCAGATTAGAAAAATCATCCTACAATGCACACAGACCGAAAGAAAAACAACAACATACAAGCAGATTGAGCATGCAGCCAAAACAGAAGCAGCACTACGAAAAGAAAAACTGCAGATGCGACAATCATGAAGAAACAGAGATTTTATGTTGTACCAGGCTTTTTTATGACTCCTTGATAATAAATCCCTCTTGTCTCCACGTTTCCGGGGGGTTACAGGTGTGCTGGAATTGGAACAATTCCATCAGACAGGTACACTCTGTTGCAGACATCGTTACATTCCAAAGGATACTTTCTAGGTATACGTGGTGGACGAGCATGCATATGGTATACTGACTCAGTTGAATCAGGTTTCAAACAGGGACTAAAACATAAATGTGCCTGCACTGTACTGCTCTGCTGAAGCAGCAGGTATAAACAAATTACGGTTGGTTTTAGTTCACAAGTAGGTACAGCTGCCACCTTCATCCAAATTTCATTCCAAAACTGTCCTGTCGTTGTGTCAGTAATTCTGTATTTAACCAAGGTCTGGTTAAAGTGTGCATCTGATTACTGATATTCTGCTATATTTTAATAAGTTCTTTGAAGATAATAAACTGAAAGTTGAAGTGAAATCTAGACTATGATCATCACCTTTGTAGTAAATGAGAAACCCATTAAAACAATTAAAAAATGAGCCAGTGACAAAAGACGATAAATCATGAGCGATGATGTCATAAAATCCATCCTAAGTAACACCGATCTAGTACAGGGTCATAATTTTCAGTTTGCTAACTATGAACTGCCTAAACAAAATAACACTAAAAACTCAAATTCAGGGGACTTTAAGTGCTATTAGTACTGCTCTGTCACACACATTCCTCCTTTCTGAGTTGTGTAGAAATAACAAATTAATAAACAATAGCATTTGATACTAAGCACTAAACTAAAAGGGCCACAGTCTATTTGAACAGTTTAGCTATGAGTAAGTATGATGAAAGGAAACAAAGTCCTGCTGAGTTACTGCTGTAAAAACCCAAAAAACCAAAATAAAACTGGCACTTCTATGGCATATATTTCCCTTTTTGTTTTGTTACTGGCTCAAAAGTTGTATGTAGAAGTGAACACACACCCACAGTATAAAAAGAAAGACAAACTGCCCTGCTTACACATGTCACACCAACTGAGAGTGAAGGTAGGGAAAAGAAGACAAATGAACAAAAGCAGGTTGATGGACTTACAGGCCTTGATCAGAGACATCAGCCTCAGACTCGACTTCCCCAAAGTCTTCATAATTCTCTTCGTCAGTGATTTCTGGACGACTGAAACAGTTCACACACTTCATAAAACATTGTTTGATAGTAGAAACACAACAGCTGGTTTAAGCACAACATTCATAACAGTTATGATCATGCTTGGATCTTTCTTCAGCATACATATAATTTGTGAAATGTCCATCCCTTCCAACACACATAAAATACTATGTGCACCCCATTCCTACCCCCCCCCCCCCCCCCCCCCCCACAGGGATCCATTAAAACAAAAACATTCAACTAGAAGTACCGGACAAGACAAAATTAATGTGAATTCATCAGTCTTTCCCTTAAAAGTTCTTTGCACTGTACTGCTCCCTTAAAGCCCATTGCACTGTACGTACTGCAGTAAAACAGAGTGACTGAAAGTATTCAATTGCTCACCTGTTTTCGTTGATCTCTGAGGAGCGCCCACTGAGGGCGCTGTCCCCCTCGTCCTCAGAAACTGGGGGAGCTAGTACAGTGCTGTTGAACTGTGGTGCCAGCAGAGCATCATCCACCAGGGCACCGCCGTTGTGGCTCAGTCCAGTCAGGTCCCCGGAAAAACTGCTGCTGTTGTTGTTGGTGCTGGAGCTGCTGAAGTCCTGAAGACCATCAAAGTCGTACTCTACAAATGTTGAAGGGCTGGAGGGGCTCACTGGTGTATCCTGCACCCACATATGCCACAAATAAACTGAATGGGATCATTGTTTCAAATCATTCACAGTACTTGAATAAATCAACAAATAAACCAGTGAATCTATTACATTAAACCACTAAATCTTTCGAACAACACTCCAGAGCTGAGGAGCTGTGCGAAAGTCAAGGTGGCCATCCTGGGCTCCCTGTTGATGTAAAGCAGCACTGAACTCAGACAACACACAGCAGTGCTGACCTCTGGCAGCTCTTTCAAAGTATGAATCCTTCCCAGCCTTCACTTCAAGGCTCCTTGTTGCACTTCACCCTTGACACAAAATGACTGATTGATTGATGGATGGATTGATTGTTGCTATTTAATGCCCAGCCAGCTTCAAAGACCACACCTACACACTCACAGCAGCAAAGCTGCAGAGATTACATTACACACTTGAGTGGGGCAGAAAAGCCTCCAGGCAAGTCAAGACCCAAAACCACTGGCCTGTTGGGCCAGTCATAATTTTGCTTTCCCTGATGCGATGAGGACTTCTCAGACTCTGGGTCTGCAAAATCTTCGACCATCAGAGAAGAATCACAGCAGTGTTGTCTGCAATGCAATACCAGTTTAAGCTCGCTAAAAAAAAAAAGGCAGTGTCATGTGTTAAATGGAACGTGTACGTATGTTTGTCATAACATTTTATGGGGGTGGGGTGGGGGAATATTGGGCTAGTAGTAATTCCTTTGGATCAGTGAATGTGTGTCAGAAAATTTTAGGGGGGAAATATTGGGCTAGTAATAATTCCTCCAGATTAGTGAATTTTTCCAGTGGGTTAGTGCATTTGTTTCTTTTCTGCAGACCTGTTTGAAGAAAACTCTGGACAAAATTAAGCTGAATAATACAGTCAAATTAGAAATAAGAACTGCTGGCAGTGGGGAAGCACGAAAAGCTATCTTCTGACCTACTTCAGACACAAAATGAAAACAATGCCAGTGAGTATCTTCATCACTGGCATTCAGGTAAAATACATTGCACAAGGCAATGTCCATGCCTTATCATGTAAGCATTGGTATTCAGTTGGCCTGAGTTTATTATTTGAGAGCTCTAAGAATCGAGTCAATCCCTGCATCATCATTGCGTTTTTGTTTTTTAGATGATAAAGCATTTCATTTATAGTATTGAGAAAAGCCCTTCTATCGGGTTACCGATCCCCTTTTTTAAATCTCTGTTCAACTTTAGTCAGACTGTTGGTGAAATTGTCTTTGTAAGTTCTGAAGTTGAAAAGATGAGAATGTTTTTAGTTCAGTCAATAGTTTGTTGGTACTGGGTCTTAGCGCGGTTGTGGGGTGCAGTGGTCTCCTTTCCCGTGTGAAACCACTGACCAAAGCATGGTTCCAGTTAGCGCTGGTCAGTTGGCCGAGCTGTAGACAACAAGCCTCCCTGTTCATGGCACGGGCATGGAAGAGCTGCCTTCCCTTTTCTGTTACAAATTCTTCTTTTATTCCAAATTCTGGGCCACTGATGCCCTATTTTTGAAGGTATAAAAGACCCTCCATTTTAATCGCCGCACTACTTGCCCTCACAGAAATTTAAGGACCGTGTGCCCTCTTTTGCAGTCACTTTGCCAAGCCTCCAGGTCATTCTCCAAATCAGTCAGTCTCTAAGTCTCCAAGTTTTTCATTCATGCAACTAGAGTTTTGATTTAGACCCAACTCATTCCACATCCAACAGGGTGGTTTGTCTATCTTTTACCTTCCTAGTTTTTTGACTAATGTTTTATTGTTGTAGTTTTTTGTTTTTGGCTTGAACTTGCTGTAAGATCTGGTGTCGCTGATGTTTCATTAAATGATTAAGTACAGGGGCCAGCTTCGTGGTAGCCACGAATTATTTCAAATAAATATATGGGTTATAACATTTTTTTTCATTTCATGATTGATGTGTTGAATCTTAAACTGTGTTTCGCTACAGATGTTCTGATGGAGAAGTCAGGTTTGTTATCCGAGCCTGGCTCCATTTTTTCCATTCTGATCTAAATCTCCTAATGGAGTTCCTTTATTTTACTGGTTAGAAAAGGCCTGTTCCGCGTATCAGCAACTAACAGGTTCGACTTTTCTATTTAATATTATGTGAAAAGGCTAGCTCTGCAATAGTCCATGATTAGCTTTGGTTTGACTTTTCCATAAATAATTCTCTAGTGTATTCCGTCTTCCACTATCCACAGACTTGGAAGATACCTTAAAGTTTTCTTCCATAAATTCAGTGTAAGACCCTACTGATAAATTATAAATTGAGGTGATGTTTTTGATGATACACTGGTTGTGAACCGTCTTTTCACAGGTTTGTAGCTCAGACTTTTGTAACCTGCACAGATGATTTTGTGTTGACTTAATTGTTGTTTATGTTAAATTCTCAGGGAATGAGACAACCAGATAAAGTTTACCTCGCTATATTGGCTTTTAGAACCTTTGTGCCTTCTAACCCCTTCTTTTGTCTGCTTATGACATGCTTGTGACTTATGTTTTTGATTCAATAATATTTGGAACTTTCATTCTCCACTTGAATTCATGTTGAAAGAGAGGTGGGAGTTGAGCGAGAAAAAATAGAACGATTTTGTGAGTGCGTGTGCTGGATCACTTCCTGATACTGATAGTCATGAGATGCCACGTGCAAGTAATTACTGCACATGTTTATAACCTAACCGGACCTGCTAGTGTTCTCAGTTGCAGTGGCCAGAGAATTTAACTCGATGACATTTGATCCCTTCATGCACTAGAGATGTTACAATAACACCAGCATCTTTCATTTTCTTGGTTCAGCCATCTATTCTTTAATTTTGAGAACTGCCACAAACATGAACAAAACTTGTCTGCACTTGGCAAAGTCAAAAAGAAACATACACACAACAAGTGGAATTTTTATGCAGTTCAGCATGTAACTATTAGTATGTAGGTGAGTGTATTTTAGCACAAAGTCACTCAAGATATATATAGATCTATATAGCTTATAATTTATATTATAACCAACCTCACTCACGTCAACAAAATTAAGCTGAATGATACAGTCAGATTAGAAATCAGAACTGCTGGCAGTGGGGAAGCATGATAGCTATCTTCTGTCCGACTCAGACACATAATGAAAACAAAGCCAGTCACCCAGCATCTTCATCACTGGCATTCAGGTATACCAAATTTGTATTATAACCAACCTCCTTCATGTCAACAACATGACTGGACAAACTAAGTTCAGTCAAGCTCATCGTACAGGAGATGGTTGGTAGCATTCAACTGTATCTACAGGTACAATTTGTGTTAATTAGTACTCGGGCATCCAGCCTAGCATAACCCCCGATGTCATGGGTCATTGAACACACACATTGGTAAACTACCTAAGCCCTGCTCCTTGGGGCCCTGGGCATGCATAACAACAGTTTCTCCTGTACAGTGTATGCCATGCATCTCATCACACATGAAAAATACACAGCCCCCCCCCCCCCCCCCCCCCCATGAAAAATACACAGCCCCCCCCACATCTCATCACACATGAAAAATACACAGCCCCCCAAAAACTCTAGGCATTTCATTAGGCATTACACAACAACAACAACAAAAAACACTGTAAAGACCAGATCAAACAAAGAGGGCTCACATACCCCTAGAACAGAGCAACCAACTTTTTAAAAAAAAGGTCTTCATATTCTATTACTTCAATCAGGCCCCTGTGCTGGTCCTACAGTTCTGTCACGTTCTCTGTCAGAGCGCTCAGCCTGGCTGTGACAAGCCAACAGACCACACAGTTCATCGCAGAACAGCCAAGAAACATTCTCTGAACACCACCCCAGCATCTCAATGCTGGCAGTGATGCATCCACTCTTTTTTCTTTCTTTGTTTAAAGTACGATACTCTTAACACTTTCCCTTTGCTGCAGCACTACAACCACGCATCACAGTTAACATACATATTCACTTCATGTCCACTCCATCAAGTCCAGTATCACATGACAGAAAACTGACCACCATGCATAACTGCCCTGAGGGAAAAGAACATGGTGAGCCCACCTGCTCTAGTTCATCTGACATGATGATGTCTTTCTCACTTTAGGAGCCAGGACACAAGACTCCACACATCACAAGTGGTCCAACTATACTCCTTCTGGGGCAGGAAGTTGACCGAATTACACTAACACTTGAGCATTGGAGCCACTCACACAGCCTCTGGGAACAGTCCAGACCCTTCAGGCTGTAGGACTTGAGAGGTCCCACTGAGTAACTCTACACCTGCCTGGATGTCTACCACATACTTAATTATGTATACTACATAACAGACATGGACGCTTGTCAGCCAAATTCACTCTTGCAGTTGCACCTCAAAACTACATGGGTAGTTGTACTGGTGAACCTCATTACAAGCTCTGTAAGTGTGGAATACCTATTAGTGACCACTTTGCAAGTCTCACTCTCTCTTCCTTCCTTGTGTGTTTGCGTGTGTGTGTGTGTGTGTGTGTGTGTGTGTGTGTGTGTGTGTGTGTGTGTGTGTGTGTGTGTGTGTGTGTGTGCTGTGTATGTGTGTGTGTGCGCATGCGTGTGTATGTGTGTTTGTGCATGCATGTGTATGTGCATGTCTGTGAGTGGCAGTGGCAGTGCATGTGTTTATATATATATATATCTTGACTGTGCCTTGTGTCATACATGTATAGTGAGGTTTCTCTGTATCAACTAATCAGCTCCCAGCCAAGCTATCATCACCACAGCCTGAAACTCATTTACAGGAACAGCACAGAAAAGCAGTCCAGGTCATGTGCCAAGATCCACATTCCAACTGCATGCCCTGGCAGATCAACAGGGTTTCCCTCACAAACATCAGTAAGTGCCCCAACCAAGTACACACTAACTACAGACCAGTCAACTGAAATGTGCTTGCAAAAAATATACACATGTAATACAAATTTACAAATATATAAATGCCATTATATCTACTTTTCCTGCCCCACATTTACTCCATAATAATTTGAAAAAGTAAATGTTTGTGGCACTCTGAAGTTCTGAACAAGAGTGGGTAGGTGTTGGGAGGAGGAGGGGGGTGGGGGGTGATAAAGAAAGTGAAAGTCAGGATTCACAAGATTCTGAAAACATGTCAACTTCACCCAAACAAACAATATCTGGCTGAAGACAGCTTCCTAACCCCATGCGCAAAAACAACAAGTAGGCGTATCTAGGTCATATATTATGCAACAACACATCACAAGCAAACATGACTTACTTCCCTCACAAACAGAAGGTAGGTGGCACTAAACCTGCCCCAAATATGCACTCACTTCAGTATTAACATGAGTCAAAGAACAGGGCACTGGTGACAACTTATCCATGTGACCAGACACCAGGTAGATCTGTTTCATGATGCACCATACCTGTCCCTACCAGTACAACACTCATTGCCTTGCAAATACTGATCAAGAAACAAGGCCCAAACCCAAACCCCATGTCCCAAAACAACATGTAGGTCGACATCGGGATGCACCAGTTACTATATAGACACTTGCTGCACTGCTAACACATCAAGGAACCGGGCAGGTGACAACTTCCTTGTGTGTCCAGACAGCAGGTAGATCTGTTTCATGATGCACTATACTTGTCCCTACTAGTACAATACTTTCATTGTATTGCTAATACTACTCAAGGAACAGGGCCCAAACCTAAACCCCCAAAGGGTCCAATGCCAAAACATGTAGGTCTACATGGCACACCAGTTTCTATGCATTTGGTCAAGGAACTGGGCAGATGACAACTTGCCCCTTGCCTAAATAGCAAGTAGGTATATATATATCATAATGCACCTGACCTGTCCCAGTAGTACTACACACTCATTGCAACGCTAACATTGTCCAGGAACTGGGCAGGTGACAACTTCCCCCATGTGCCTAAACGGCAGGTACAGGGGGTGGGTCTACACGAGTACATCATGATGCACCACACCTGTCCCTACTAGTATTACATACACACTGCAGTACTAATGTAGGGGAGTGGGGTGAGGAGTGAGGGAAGCTGGTTGGAAGCATGAACGAAGAGTCACAAGTCAGAGGTTGCTATAACATAACTTTTTATTTGCACCAACCAGGAAACAGTGTCTGTGTTGGAAAAGACACAAGCAAACAAAACATTTAGAACATGAAAGCAAATGTAACGTCTAAACAGCAGCAATTATCTAATAAATACAGTAACCATGTAGTTTACCTGTAGGTTACTATAATACATGATGGTAACTGTGACAAAATGATTAATAATCAAGCACATAAATTGTGTGCATGACTTGCACTTAAAAGCCATATTTCACAGTATCAAGGTGAGTATACAAGAGACGGCCAGTCAATTAACTGATGAACTCCCAGTATATAACTATACAATAAAGTAAGTGGAAAATATGGATTTCCAAGCTCATTCTTAACTAAACAGGAAGAGTGAGGTCATTGTTACAGCAGTTCCACTTAAGCACATGATGAGATGGACAGTGACACGGGTGGCACTTGGAGGAACCATGCCGTAAGCGGGAAGAAGTCAGTCATAAACTGACCGGCTCCAGCCTCGATACTCAACGCATGTACAAAAGGGCTACAGCATGTCACTGTTACTAACTAGCAGAGCATATCTGTGAACAACGTCAAGGGTCTTACTGATGTGGGTAGCGTATCAAGAATCTAAGCTGCTGATCTGGCTGCTCGGTTAGTGAAAAGAGGCAAAGACCTAACTGCCACTACTGACGCGCATCACCAGCCAGTTCGGGTACACGCACAAAGACCCGGAAAGGGTTTACAAGCTAAGCAGAGTGAAAGTCTGTGCGCCCAAAAGCCAGATCAAAACTGAAATAACCTGTCTCACAGTTTATAATCAGCCCTCAGCACTAAACCATAATTATACTCAACTATTAACATGAAAGTTCGACAACTATAAAGTCAACATCTTCAAGTGTTAGCCATAATATACCACCAATTTCATATAGAAAAATAGATCTGTAGAAAACTAAACAAATAAGTTATGCCACACAGAGATCTGCACGGCCACACAAAGGAACCATACCTCACAGAGGGATAACTGCATCCACAAAGCATCACACAAAATGAACAGCCAACAATGGCAACATAACATCCTAGCTACGTATCAGCTAACCAGGGTTAGCTGCATACATGACGGAAGCACTGGTCATCTTATGGCATAAAACTTAAAAGCTAAAGATTTGAACACACATACAATGTACCCTGACGCCATGGCGGCTGCAAACAGGCGGCAATCTGACGCCGAAATTACCCATATGTTCAAGAACCAAAATCAAGGCACATTGTGAACATGGTATCATTATAAACATACATCATTTACATCAATGAGAAACAACAGAACAACAATTAGCCACAGAAAAATAACTACTTACAGGTTCTCCCCTGAATCAGATGCAAGGGCAGCAGCTCAAACTAACTCTCAACCTGCTACTGCAGGGACACTGGGGGAAAGAGGATGTGGCGGGCCCAGCGCACAAGTTTTAATACTTTATTTAGATAACTGGGGCCATAAAACTCCCATGCAATCAAGACAGGAAAGAAAAGATAAAAGGGTCATGGCCTGAAACATATATACAATATACTTGGTTACACTAACACTAGTTGGTAAAGGAACTGAGCAGGTAACAACTTCCGCATGTTCTCCCAAACACTGTTTGAAACAGGAAGGTCTTTACCATGAAGTACCACACTTGTCCCTATTACAAACCCACAGCAGTTCTGACCCTAGTCAAGGAACTGGGCAGACGGTAACATGTGTCCAAAGAACAGGCAGGCCCACGCATAATGCTTTTCTAACAGTACCTGAGCATTATACTGCAGTGCTAACTAACATTAATAAAGGAATAGGACCGGCCTGGTGACCTCCCCCCCCCCCCCACACCTTACCCCATTGTGACAAAAAAGAAAAGCTAGATTAGATAGGCCCATTATAACATGGCAGACCTGTCCTGCTTAGAATGCAACTTCTGCAGCTTTCTGTCTACCACTTGTTATCAGGGTTATTCAGACAGTTGGGTTATTCAGACAGTAGGCTGAATGGTGGACATTAAAGAAGGATTTGTTCCCATGGTGGGTTGATTACCACTAGGTCACGATCATCTGACTCAGATCTTTAGAGTTCAGACAGGGACATGTATTATTATGGTCCATGGATTGTTGTTTTCAGGGGAAAGAGATGTTTGCAAAAATTCTATGAAGGACAGCAGTCAGATAATCATGCTTACAACAAACAAACATTACAAGGGACCCAGAGGGGTGAGGGGGTGACTTAAAGTGGCAACACATATATATATACTAATATAGTGAGACATGTACACATGCACAGACATATATATATATATACGCACACATGGTCAACTGTATGCACACTAAGACACGCTGAATCATGCACAGAGTGTTTGAGGGGACACTATAACTACAGTAGTTTAATCATAAATATGCATTTATCAATTGTAAACTCACAATATGTCCGTACAGAAAACAATGCTCTACATGATTTTGTGGAGTGTCTGGTATTATAGTGGTAATCATAAAGATATGAAGAACTAAGTTACTAAGTACCAGTTAAGACAAAAGTAATAGGTTATTTGTAAAACATCTACCACAATATTAATACTGCAATAGTTCATGCAGCTGTCACATCAGGCACTTAAAGTTATGAACAAGAGCATGCACAATTACTCTAGTATTCTAGCTATGTTCTGAAATGGAAAGGGGTTGTGATTTCCCCCCCCCCCTCTATTATATCCAAAGATACTTTATATTTTGCAATCCGTCAAGGCCTCACAAAGAATCTTTCTTTAACAAGTTTAAAGAAAAGTTTAAAGGGGACTTACCAAAAAAAAAAAAAAAAAGAGAGAGAGAGAGAGAAAAAACAAAAGAGAGGGTCAAATGCCTGAGTCAAAATTACATCAAGGGCAAAGTGTAACCCCTCCCTGGCTAAACTCCCAACTTCAACAGCCAGGCCCCAGCAGCTACACAAAAACAAGCTGAGGAGCAAACAGCTCCACCTGATTAGTCTCAGTCTGAGAAACTGGCAGACAATTAGTCTCTGGCCAACCTGCTCAAATAATGAAATGTCATGTTGACACATCTTCTCTTCCACGATAATCTCCATGGTGCACTGGTGGTGCTTACTTGCTACTTTCAGCCTTCAGAAATGTCCTGGCTGCTCCTTGTTTAAATTTAAAGATGAATGACTAACACCTGATCCTTGGGGATGCAGGTAATTTCACCAACGTGCAAATGTATTGACAACAGAGTACGAAAACATGAGCTGCTCCACAATACATTGTAAGTATAAATATATATACATGTTTTCTTTAAAAGTGACTGGGAATATTCTTGGCAAATTCATTGCTATTTTAGTACTTATTCATTTATCTACTTAAATTTTTTAATATTTAAGTTAATTAAATACTCCTCAATCATGGGGTTGATAGGCTTCACTACAGCAGGGCATGCAGTCCCAAGCTTATCAGTGTATTCTTCTTTTTTTAAGCATCAACACACATGTTCATCTCATAGTTTAATCTGGACTGAGTATCCATCTGTATTATTTAGTATTTAGTACTGAGGTTCAGCTCTTTTGCAGCTGAAGAGCTGCATCCAGGTAAATTCAATTCTGATTGTGACAAATTTAACAACACATAAAAAACACTGATGGAACCACAATGCATTTTATAATAATGAATAGATAACAATTTTTTCAGACATATCATGTAACAAGAAGCACTAATGGTGCTGTAAAATATTGAAAAAGTGTAATTATGAGGCATACAATATAATTATAATATCCACCTACCTGTAGACTAGAAAGGTCACCAGCAATGTCAATAGGAACGAGGGTGTCTACACTGACACTGGATTTGATTTTGGTTGATAGTGCTGCAAACACAAGAAATGAAGAATAGGGGAAACTCATAGAAACTTTTTCTCAATGGTCAACATATTCAAAATAGTATTTTAAAAATATAAACACATCTTTCAATATATATACTTGCAGCTAAACGTAGCAAAACATTTCAGCTGATGCTATAATGTGACACAAACTAACTAGTGAATTACTCATTTACTGTGTAGTAGGTTTCATCCTGCTGTCTTGAATTAGGCTAAGTTTAAATTTAAATTTATTTCAGTGTCATGGCAGCCCCAATACCTTCTGGTATTCTCAGATCAGTTCTTTAGCAAGCTTGTAACACATTTAACCTTCTGGTATTCTCAAATTTGTCTCAGATACAAAGCCCAAAGCATGATAGTCCAAAACAAGGCATATATATATATCAGTAATGAGATAATCTTACAAATGCACACTACCAAGACCAAACACATAGCAACTGATCATAAACCATAACATTACATTACATACTTCTGTAGTACTTGAAGTTAAACAGAAAACAAATATTCCAGTTGTTCTTATCAAACACTGTATGGTGTATACATCATCATACCTGTAGAAATATATAACTGTTCAGTGACATTTGGTTTTAGCAGGTTATCTGGATACTATGAGCATGATAGTATAATATTATATATGCACAGACATAGTCATTAGCTGGATTCCTTATGGTGGAATATGATTGCAGACTATTGTGTTTTCCCCCCTACATTTATCCTCTTGGTGCTTCTGCTCTGCTGACAATAACTTGCACTAGAGAATATATATATACATTACAATAACTTGTACCATAGCTGTACAATTTTATTAATAAGAAAAAAACTGTTTTTCTAAAACTGTAACGCTGACAATGTACGTTCTTCTTTCTATGGAAGTGGTCCACCCCTTTTGGAGACAAATTGTGTACGTAACCAGTTTGAATTCCTTTGACATTTGGGCAGCCATGGTCAAAGGTTGACCTGGTGCATATTGTACACTTTTGGGTGCCCATATAACCATAAATAATATATTATATGGCTGCCACAACTTGGGATTTTTAATGTGTACAGATGTTAATTGAGTCATGTGATTGCACTGTAGGGTCTGTATGTAACATATATATATATTTGTAATCTTGACTAAGAAAGACTGCACAGAAAGTTGGATTGGGGAGAAAAATATCTTGCTACACCCAGGAGTTGTCTGCATCAGCAGGGCACTAGACCCAACACTCGACCAACTGAGGTATTTAATTGCACACCAGCCCCAACTGACCCTTGTGAGCTGATTTGGCCTAGCGCTAAGGCGTTAGGCTGGTAAGCGGAAGGACCTTGGTTCGATACCGCTTCAGCTCTCCTTTATCTTCAGAAAAGGTTGTGGTTTGTGGACAGTCTTGTGACTTTGTCCATCACTTCCTACTGAAACATTAAAATGGCTCTCATCGCTGCCCATCTTAATGCAAAAGTCATTCTGGTGGTGACAGTTTAGCGATAGGTATATAATCTCCCTCTCCCTCCATGCCCCCTTCCCCCCCTTCCTAATAAGCCTTATGGTTTCTGTAGATGTTAAGCACCATGTTTACTTACTTACAACTGACCCTAGTGATTATAGTCATCATGACAAACGTGCTCCACAATGTTGTGAAGCACAGCAACCAGACACATAATAACCAGCAATTTGTCAGATCTGAGCTTGGCAACAAAAACCCACCAAGTATGCACTGTTAACAAACAGCTGTACAATGTTATCTTACCTTGCTGCTGTATGTCAACTATCTGTCCCACTCCTCGGCAGAAGTCGTCAAAGCTGATTAGCCCCTTCCCGTCGGGGTCCAAGAGGTTTATGACACCAGTGATTTCCTGCAGCACATACCACACTAATAGTAATATCAGCCACAACTCAGTACAGGCATGGCACTGCCGTCAGTCTGAAGGACCTGTACCAACAAGTACAAGTCCTAGTGGTCTCTGTAAGGTTACACCATTGTCCTGTTGGCAGAAACTACCATGAAGATCAATCAGTCCTGACAGGGCAAATTGATTCTGAAACCTCACTAGGATGTGTATACACAGGAAGACAGTTTGAACTCTGCCTTTGATATATATATGCTATGCAACTTCTTACCATCAACTGATGAAACTGTACTTTTATTAGAAGAGAAAGTTGCAATTGGAATTTGTGCATACAAATAAAAGCTTCCTTCTTTTAAAATGTATTGGGTGGTTCAGGCAGGACTGTTAACTCCCTTGACTTTTGCCTGGCATTGTTTAAGTCCCTTGGCTGCTTTTACTTCCAGTGCATACTTTCTTCACAATGGAAGGTGGTGACAGTGAATTTGCAAATTTTATACTGCCAACTTTAAAGGCACATTAGGAGGCCCATAGTCAGAACGTATTTGGCAACAAGCAGTAACTTGTTGCTTGTGCTACAGAATGCCCCAAAACAAAAAAAATCCACAAAATCACAATCTTCTGGTCATCCAAAAAATGATGCACACACTTTTTTCCCCACCCTCCATCCCCTTTCCTCTGTAATTTTTGCAACTGTAACAGTGCTGGCATTTGTACTGTTTCATAATTCTAGGTTCAACTTCCATTGTTATACACAGCGTGAAGCAATGCCAAATTCAGAAACTGACCCAGAAGCGACGCTGCGACCTCTCATGACTTCTTGCGCGAAAGATTACAAAGGGCATTTACTCATGCAAACCAGTTTCACTGAACCACCCAACAGCTTTCAAAGGGAAAGTCTAGATCCAGTGGCCATGATGGGTCAACTCAGAATTACACATGTCTAACAACAACATAAATGAATGCCTGAACTATTAATGGACATGTGGAATGTGCTATTTGCTTTTTTCAGGCAACTAACAAAGTCAGACTGGCACCAAATCAGGCAAATGAGTAATCTTACTAAAAGTAAAACAGAGCAGATTAAACTAGACAGCTTTTGCCCCAATTGAAGTGAAGTGAGGAAAGTCTCCCATTTACATTACACTGATCACAATGATTTATTATTCAGTTCACATAAAAATGATTTATCATCAATTGGCATCCTGTAAAATTCATCTGTACAATAAAATACCAAACAGTGCATCTCCATTGTACTGATCACCAATACAGTAAGAGTTGGCCAGTTGTGTTAAAGAAGGTAACTCCAATTCTGCATGGGGCAAATTACAACAGATATTAAGCCAACTGCTGCTAGCTGTACTTGTTTACTGTAACTGTCGAGCAACATGTTCAAAAAGTTTACAATTTTGACATAACATCTACGAAAAATAGTTTATCATTGTCAGTATGATAAAAAGGAAGTAGTAGTTCTGTGACTCACACAGAGGAATTCCCAGTCAGGCTGAACCAGCTGATACACAATGTGACAGTAACGTATCTACAAAAGCTAAAAAAAATCTATACCTTCAATGATTCATAGTCTAGACTAAGTATGATCCACAGATGGTTTACTGGGGCCTGGGGTACCCACTGAACCATTTTGCGATCAAATAACACCATTGCTAGAGCAAACATTTTGCCACTGGCTAAAGCACGGTAGTTAAATTTTAAGAAATGCAAGGAGGGGCGGGTGCTCGGAAGACCCACATTCACATACAAATGTTCACACTGTCTTTATATTGTGTGCACGCGTACAAGAGGGATGGAGGGAAGTTCATGAGAGACAGACACCGAGAGAGAGAGAGAGAGAGAGAGAGAGAGGGGGGGGGGGGTCCTTCATCGCTTAAAAAATAATTCAACTAAGAACTAATGAAGTCTGTCAACACGCAACAAAACCACGTTTCGTCAGTTTCAAGCAAAATCAGGCAAAAATCACACACACTACCCCGGCTACAAATTAACACTGATAAATTGAGAATGCTGAGTGGACGGAGACGGGCAACAGAATTACCAGTTTAGCTGAAGCCTATCTTAACAAGTCAAAACATTATCAACCTGCGGTCTCACCTCCAAGTCTAATCCTTCAGCTCCAAAGTGATCCTTGGCAAGCTCTTTGAAATGATCCACGTCTATGTATCCATCTTTATCTTCGTCGCAAAGGTCAAAAATAGCTCTGAATCGATCAACATCGTCTTGCGGATTTTCCATATCACAAATGAACGCACACGCCTTCCCAGTGAATCACCTGGTCGGCATCAGCTACCTTCCATTATTGACTTGGTGGGGACGGCCTGGGTGTGCCTTACAGGACAACTCACCGCTACCAAAAGTAGTCCGGTTCACCTGCGATTTTTTATATATATTTTTTTTAAATCACGAATCTTACAGCGACCTCTTATTCAGACTTTCCAGCTAAGTATTGTTGAGACCTTGTAATTGAGTTGATTGTTCTACTAAGTACATTCCTGCAGAAAACAACAATCAAAAGTGACTTGTTTCACCTGGCGGAGGAATACCGATGACGCTGGGGGCGTCACACATGTCAACAAAGAACGGCTTGATCGGTTTACCTTCACAGGTGTTCAATGTAAATTCTGCAGGTATAGCTGCCGGCAGTTGGCACAAACGCTTATTTAACAAACTTTTTCCCTCGCTTCAGAGATCCTAGGGTTTTGCCCCAGTTACTGTTTTAAATATCTTGAATAATATAAATAGCTATACTGGAAATAGCGAAATTATAAGCACATAAATTGAAAGTCACATAATGCAAGAAACATGTCACATATTAAACAAATATTTGTAAACTATGTTGTTGTTGTTTTCTCTACAGTCCGGTGCTGCTAAATGTCACTGATGCAGGAGGATTGTAAACTGAAAATAAAAACAATGGATCCTCAGATATGAGTTTGTGTCTTGTCCTCTCCTTCAACAAACGTTTTGAGATGGGCAGCTCACAGAGTAAAATGCAACTATGCCTGGTTGGACTTTAAAACACAACAAATGATCGTGTTTTCTTGGATGCTTTTTGAATGGTGAACTTTTTTTTCTTCTTTTTTAAACTTTTTAATTTTTTTAAATTTTACATTGATGACTGACACATTTTCATGGTCACAAGAGAGATTGGGAAAGAAAAAAAGTTCATTTGTCATTGCTACAGTCTGTAAGAAAGACGAACAGAAAAGTACATTCCAAACAGATTTCATTTTTCTTTTCTGAAAACTATGCTGTGACCTTAAAAATGGGTCAAGGGCAATGAAACTAGTATGAAAGTCTCAGTTAAACAAAGTTTGTACAGATCGAGTTAAACAAATAAAAATCGCAAAAATGGAATTCAAAATAATGAATTAAGGGTTTTACCTTGAAAGGAATGGTGTAAAATAAACTCATATCAATGTGCATGATTATGTCCATAGTTTATAACAATCATAAAAAGTATACCCCCCCCCCCCCCCCCCCACTACTCCAACACACATAAAAATACATGAGCTGGCTTGGCCTAGTGGTAAGGCATTAGGCTGGTATGCAGAAGGACCTCGGTTCAATATCGCATCGGCTCTCCTTTCTCTTCAAAAAGGTTGTGGTTTGTGGACACTGTCTTGTGACTTTGTACATCACTTCCTACTGAAACATTAAAATGGCTCTCATCGCTGCCCATCTTAATGCAGGGGTCATTCTGGTAGGGACAGTGTAGCGATAGATGTATAATCTCCCTCTTCCCCCATCTCTATGCCACCTCCTCCCCCCCCCCCCCCCCCCAATAAGCCTTATGGTTTCTGTGGACGTTAAGCACCATGTTTACTTAAACTACAGCACAGAACTATGATTGCTTAAGTGCGTGCAGGGAGTTGCTTAATCATGATACAGTCAACTTTGCCAGGCTTTGGGATCTTTTTCCAACATGCAGTCACTACAACAGAGGCTCAACATATGCTTCATTCCCATTTGTGTTTGTTGTTGTTTTGTTTGTTTGTGCATCCTCTTCTCTTTTTGAAGCAATTTGAAAAAAATCTATTATGGGCAGGGTTGTTTTTTTTTGTTTTTGTTTTTTGCATGCTCAATAAACCAACATTGCATTAAATTTGAAGGGCAATACACTATGTACTTTCACCAAAGAAAGAGAGAGAAAAAAAAGACCCAGAGCTGAAGCAACTCCATCTAGTCTGAGCTTTCCCAGTTTTTGGCATGGATTCTCTCCCTTTCAAACAAAATACTTTTTAACTGATCAGGCATGGGAGAGTGGTGGAGGGGGTTTGCAGTTGGCAGCTAAGTGGGAGGTGGGAAGGGGGCTGTAGTTGGCAGCACAGGTATTGACTTGCAGATTACAAAAGCAGACTGGGGAGTTGCAGCTACCTGTAGAGTGAAGGTGAGGTGGGGACTGAGGACAAAGAGAGGCAGTCCATTAAACAACAACAAAAATAAAAATGAAATAGCTGTGGCAAAATGTTTCAGGCCTGCAGAATTAAAAACATTTTCTAGCTCACTGGGCAAGTGAATATGAAAATATATTAGCCAGAAGGAATTATTACTTGCCCAAGATTTTTCTCCCTCAAAGTGTTTGAAAAACAGTTCACTTTACCTTTGGCCTTGCTTTCAGTTTTAGTCAAGCTCACTAATGTCTGCTGCTGCATTTTTGGACAGAAGTCGACTCTTTTCGGAATTTTTCAGGAAAGACACACACATACACAGACACAAAGCAGTTTCATGACCCAGAACAGAATAGTAAATGGTCCATAACAGCCTCCAATCAAAGATTATAAAGCCACGTTTTCTAACATCAATACTTTATTTGTCAATCAAACTCAACAAAACAAATGTTTTGAAATATATTCATTCTTCAGTTAGAAAAAACAACAAGGCATGGTATACTTTTACTCCCTCCACCCCCCTCCCACCCCTGAGGAACACATCAAAAGCAAATCAAGACACATACATGTGCAGGTAATAAAAAACAACTTGTCCTCTTGGACAACATGGTTCCGGGTGCTGAGGCCCCATTGGTCTTCACTGTAACTAACTTGAACACAGTCAAGATCTTCAACACGCTAACGCAGTCTTGCTTCCTATGTACAACAATGGTACTGAACGGTGGAACAGAATCTGTAATATGGGTTTTTAGAAAGGAGTTATCTTTCCCAGGTACAGTTCAGTTCAAAATGGTATCTGCGTGCTCAGAAAAGCCCAGTACCGTACAGTAGGACTGCTGCAAAACAACACTATTTCACATTAAAAAACAACAACAACAAAAACACCTAACAACAAAAATCTTTTTTATTGACATTACAAGGTTAGCTGAAGTACTGACACTTTGAGTCTTTTTTCGTCAATTTACAAGGACATAATGAACAACTAAACAAAACCTTTATTTGGCCCACACTAAGAATATAAACCATTTCATTGCAGACAATGCCCATAAAAAAATAAAAAGTCAGAGTTAACTAATTTATACTTGGTATTTGTTGCTAAGTCAATTGCATTATAAACTCAAATCATCACATCACCAGCACAAGTATAATTCACTCATGATCATTGTTCATGCTACACACTGCTTCATGTTTCAAGAGGATTTTTTCTCCCAAAGTCAATTTTCAGTGCAGCCTTTCTTATGGTGTCCACACAGCCCCTTGTGTGCAATCACATGCATCAACATCTGTGTGCATGTTAAAAATCCCAAACACTGCCAGCCATACCATTGTTTGGACACATGAAAATATTGCACACATTAGTAGGAATGGGTAGCATGCACTTGTGGCTGCTGTGCCATACCCAAATAAGGTGACCTGAACTTCCTGCAAGGGACAAAGAAGTGCTAAAAAAAAAAAAAAGAGAGAGAAAAAAAAACAGGGGGCGGGGGGGGGGATTAATTACACAATACTTGTGAAGACAGAAACATATAATACAATTGTACAAACAAACAAACAAAAATTCTCTAAAACTGAGGTCTGATCATGCCAACATCCGACCAGAAGCAAATAATAATTTTGAACATAACTGGATCAAGCTTGAGTTCAGGCTGAAGACATCAGCTTGGGTTCAAACATGGATGACAATTCCAAGGTCACCTGCAAAGAAAATGCACAACACACTGTTCAATATCTGTTTAGTCCCTGCACAACTTTGTCAAAAGCTAAACCACTTCTGAGGTAAAACAAATGCACACACACACACAAATTATATAAAATAAAGAAAAAGAAGAAAGAATTATCAAATCACACACTCAATATTAACATTACACATTAATCTAACCCCCTGGGTTGACAGTATCAAAATGAATGAATAACTGCTGGAGAGAAAAACAAACAAACAAACAAATTGAAAAGAACATGGAAAATGTATGTACTGATACACAGAGATGAATACACAATAACCAGTGACAAACAATATAAAGCATGATAATGTTTGTCACTGTTTGCCTTTAGTGCATTTGCCTTGAGGCATACAATTTCGATGTTCTTTTTAATCTCAGTTTAATCAAGAACACTACATACAAAGTTGTGGGGAAATAATTTCTATAGGCCATGTTTACTTGACAGAGAACAGATTTAACTGAAAGGAAAGAATCTGATTCCACTCAGTGAAGAAGAGACAGCAGCGATTCAGAGCACAGGCCAAAATGCCATTATGAAAGTGAAATCCTTGCTCACAATTGTGCATGTTGCGCTCTCTCTGTTTCAGTTGCTGTTTGTGTAAAACATGCATGGATTATGTACAAGTACTAATGCTGCATGCTACAACAAGAATATATCCCTGCAATACTCACCACCTTTTCCTCCTCACTCCTTTCATCTTCAGGCAGATCAAACTTTCCTGGCTTCTTCTTACCTGAACAATGACAAGCCAACAAACACAGCAATCTTAGTGTAATGTCTGTAAATGTATCTAACTCAGGTGACCACAAACAGAATGGCTATCTGAATGTTACTACCCAACAAGCAGGAAGGCAATGCTCATATCATGGTGTAAAGGAGCACCTCTTTATTTTTGCATAGCATTTTAAAAACACTGCATAAGCTTTGACTGTATGGCAGAAGGCATAAACAAATGCAGCCACAAAAAAAAGTGGTCCTCTGTGGGAAATTCATTTACATGGAAGTATGAAGGGAAGGTTTTAAAGAAAGTGTGGTCTTAAAACAGGGGTGGTCTCTTTCTCATCAGAGTGGTCTTTTATCAGGGGCTGCACTGT
This sequence comes from Alviniconcha strummeri, assembly GCA_963584105.1. Taxonomy (NCBI): domain Eukaryota; kingdom Metazoa; phylum Mollusca; class Gastropoda; family Provannidae; genus Alviniconcha; species Alviniconcha strummeri. The sequence continues at coordinate 11,236,301 of OY757541.1, read as the reverse complement.
ATTACTGCCAAAGCTACTTCTAATTTGTAATGGACCAGGCACATGCTGGCATCTCTTCTCATGGGGAGATCAAACCATTGTCCCCAAGGAAACCCAGTTGCAACTGTCATGTTCCCAAGCCTATCAAACCTTACAGCAGACCCAAAGCAAAGAAGCATCACGTTCCTATCAACAGGAATGTGTGGAAACAAAATACACTCACACTAGTCACTATCACAACATTTGTTCAGCTGATTTATGGGACATGGTCTAGTTCATTAAAAAATAAAATCAATATTTGAATGTCAAATAAAAAACCCAGACATGTCCAAAAACACTGCCATTATGACCAAGTCTGTGACACCAGGAATGTGTCTGGCATGTGTAGCAGCCATGTATATTATGTCATGATTGAGTAAACCCTTTTCTGCTCTTTGCTGGTAAAAGGTGAACCAACGTGACTGTTCCCTGAGGAGCTCAAATTCAAAGCAAAAAAACAAAAACAAGAAAGTCTTTACGTTGCAGAAATACTGAAAGAGCCCCACCATACAAAACCTGCACATGGAAATAATTGTACATTTTGTTATGCTTTCAATCCAACCTGCATCTTGGCTTGCAGTCCTCTTTAACCTGATGGAATTTCAACAGATTGGTCCGGCCAATGCCTCTGTGTTACTGTGACTTTTAAGCTTTCTCAGGTGTGTACCACTGATGCAACTTTGCAGGACTTTGTTCTCAACATCTCAAAGACTGGACACTGAGTACACCACCCTGAGGCTAAGGCTAAGGTTTATGCCAAACTGGCACTCAAACCCACAACCTACAGTGTCTTCACCATGAGCTACACTGCTTCCATACAGTGCATGTACGTTGCTGTACAGAAAGGAACCTTTCCTTGGCAACTTCCAAAAATCTGGATTCAGCCTGGATTCAAGAGCCCAACTTCGTCACCAGGTTCTGGATGCAAAGTCTCACCTGGATCTGGGCAAACTTCCCAGTTTTATCAGATCAGCAACAAGAAGAAGAAAATCACCAAAACACATACAAACTCACCCAATGTTGTGTTATTGTCCAGCAGCCTGACAGTTACAGACTGACTGCTCGCATCATAGTCTAGCACCTCAGCTTCCTGAAATGAGTTAGTGTTATCTCCACATCATGACAACATATGCAAATATTTGCTCCCTGGCATATGTGTCTAAATCTAAATCCACAGTCCCAGTATCCGAACACATAAAAGGTTAAAAAGAAAGCTAATTATTGGGACAAAACATAACCTACCAAACATGTAAAGGTTAAAAAGAATGTTATTTATTGGTACAAAAACCAGTCTCAGTAATCAGCAAATGCATCAGTATTACCTCCACATCCTACAACATAATTATGCAAATATTTGCTCCCTGGCATACAGGTCTAAATCTAAATACACAGTCTCAGTAATCAGCAAATCAGGAATCTCCCTGAGTCTGAGATAAAACAAGGAAGTCTAAATATGAACTGTGGTTAACTCTTCTCACCCTAAGAAACAAACACACAAATAAACACAACAAAAACAAGACATTATTAAAGTATGACCATACTGAACAATGCAATGACAATTATTATTATCAACTGAGCAAATAATCAAACAAATCATGACTTAAAAAGTTTGTCTTATGTGGTGTACCTTGTAATCAGAAATCCCAGGGGTGTAATCATCTCCCATCTCCAAAACCTAAAAGCACAAGGGAAAATATTAAGCTGGCATACAACTCCTATACCTCTAGACTGTTAACATGTACATATATTTACTACTAGTACTATACTTTGTAATGTACTAGCAGTTTATGAGAATGCTTGCTATGTCAATGGCTATTATCATAACACATATATTACACCCAGCCCCATCAAGATGATACGGCATTCCACATTCTGCCTACTCAGCCAGTTATTCATTACCACAGAGATGACCCATCAGGGAAGCTTGTCAATCTGGTTATTAAACTTAAAGAAATAAGCACTGATTTGTCATCACTGAAATGAATCACCTTCAGACCAGTCACATGGTTTATTGCACCATCTTTTCGAAGGCATTCTCTCTGAAAATCTGATTTTGTTATGGTACACACATCATCAGTACAAGCAACAGCACAATATTTTCAATGTTAAGACAACTTTCAGAATTTTTTAAAGAGGTTTGCAGAGATGTGTGCACATTTTGCCATTTCAAGCTGGATACAGGTGTACTTGGAACAGGTAATAAAACTCATGACAATATACTTTATCACTAGTTATGTTGAAAACAAACATATAACTGCTCATAATCTTGGTTGGCTGACGGGACATTAAAATCCCAAAACTAACACACATTCATTAAGTTGACTCTTCTGACTACGTAACAGAATCAATGGACTCTGCGGTAACCCTTTGAGTGTGACAGAATCTTCTGACATCTGACATCTTCATAATATGCACCACAGAACAGTCTACCTACCATGCAACGGCTGCTAGCAATATCTCAGACAGCTATGGTAAGATCTGTTCTGGAAGTGGAACACATCTTACTATACTTTTTGAGGTATGGCTAGCAGCAAAAGGGCAGTCTTAAACATAGATGTCCGAAAAATGAGCCTCCAGAAGTGGCAAACCCACTGATTTTACTGGTTTAGTTAATAAACAAAAAGAAAGAAGAAAATGACCAATTTGTCCATAAAATCTTTATTATTTTTTTATCTTTTGTCAATTTATCAGCAACAACAACAAAAACAAAAAAAGCCCCCCTGAATTTATTAGGAAAGGGACAATAGCACCATACCTTGTATGCAATCCGGTCACCCACTTTGGGGGCAGCAGTGAGGTCAGGAAAGAGAGAGTACTCCCGATACAATGGAGTGACGTTGACCACCACCTGGTCTTCGTCTGTCCTTGTGGCACAGCTCTGGTCTGATGGGCAGTGTCCAGCCTCAGCAACATCTCTGCTCTCCCAGACTCCTCCCCTGTGGGCACCTTTCTCAGTCCCAGGTGGATTCTGCAAGAAGAGGGGTGGGAAAGCTCAGGTGGCACAGGTTTTATTCTCCTGTGTGGCAAGGGATTTTCCCCCAGAGTCAACTTTCAGTGCAGACTCTATTAATGGTGTTCACATAGCCCCTGTGTGCAATCACAATGTCAGTGCATCAACGTACGTGCATGCATTAAAAATTCCAAACATTGGCACTGGCGGTAGTCATATGATTGTTTCGACAAACAAACAAATTGCACACGCTGATGGCAGGAATGAGTAGCACTGTTCTTGCAGCTGCTGTAGGCACCCAACTAAGATAACTTTCATGCAAGGGATTAACGAAGCATGCAGAAGAATCTATTTAAAAGATTAAAAATAAATAGCGCAACATGCACACACAAAATAAGCAATAAAATATTTTCCTATTCTTCACTGAAAACTTCTACAGGGGTATGGGTCCTTTCCTAAATAAATCTTCCTGATGACAACCAGTGTTAGTCTAACAGTAACAGAAACACTGATCCTCTCTAACCTGAATGATGACAGACTTGTTGGTGCTGACAGTGTCCAGCTGCTGTTGCTTGCCAAATTCACGTGGGGAAGCCCCCTCAGAATAATGAACAGCAGAATGCTTAAAGGGTGATGAAGAGGCATAGGAGTCTGTGTGCTCTATCTGTTCAAGGACAGCTGCCACTGGGTTTCTGGTGTACAGCATGGCTCCATTTGATAGTCGCTTGGCTTTCACATAAGGTGGTAATTTCACTCCACGATCCTCAGGCGACATCTTCAGGTACTCAGCTAGATTTGGATGTACCACCTGATGCTGACCACTGGTGTACTGATGCACTGGTGTGACTGACTTTTCCAGTGCTGATGCAGTCTTGTGCTTCCGACTCTGCTCCTCTGCCAGCTGGTCCTGATGCTGTAGGTCGCTGTGCCACTCATTTTCCTCATTCGCCCTGTTGCTGCTGTTTGCTTGAGCTGGATAACCATTCACACCAACAGCACTGGTTACCTCCACAGTGCTCTTCACCCAACCCATTCCTGTAGCAAGTCCACAGTTCACAGCATCTCCGCTGCCCTCCTTAATTTCTGTTGTCTGGTTGCTGAAAGGCGAGCTGACTGCAGGGACTGATTCACTAAAACTAGTGAAACTGTTGCTGCAGCTGCCAATTTGTGCATGCTCAGAGCCAGAGGGTTTACCATTATCATCATCTCTTCCTTTCTCAGCGTCTGCTTCATCTGATTCCTTTACAACAGAATCTTCATCAGATGAAAACACAAGCTTCTTGCTTCTGGGCTGGTGCCCTTTGGGCAGTCGCAGTGGTGCTGGTGCAATATCTGTATGGGTAGCTGGACCTTGGCTGTTAAGGGTAATCGTGGATTCCTGAACAGCAGTTTTTCTTTTGCGCCTCCTCCTCTTTTTGTTGGTGCTGGCTGAACCATTTACATCAGCAGCATTAGAGCTCTTCTTCATACTCTTAGCCAGCACTGGTTCTACAGCATCTGCAGTCTCTGACTTATCCTTGATGCCATTCTTCTTGTGGACTTCACTTGATGCTGCTGATTGCTCTTCAGATACACAAGGCAGCTCATCAGCAAGACTGAACTTTTTGTCTGTAACTCTTCTTTCTTTCTGTTTGTTCTTCTGCTTTGGCACACTCTGGTCTTCTTCACAGGTCACAGGATGATGTACATCACATGCAACAAGCAGGTTGTCATCTTCTTCAGCATCTTCATCTTTTTTCTTCTCCTTAAGTTTCTTCTGTTTCTTGCTTTTTTTCTTGTTCTTGGTATCAGTGCCGGTGGAGTCTTTGGTTCCCTTCTTCTCTCTGTACTTTTTCTCCTTTTCACTCTCACCCTCACAGTCAGACTGACCTCCATCCACTTCTGCCCATTTTCTTTTCTGGTCCAGTTCTGGAGTCCTGATGGAAATACTGTCTGCAGGATCATATGTGCATCGCTTAGCCCTGAAAGCAAAAGAACAAAATGAGAGCTCTAGAAAAAAAAGAAAAAAAAATGAAGCAGAAGAAGAAGAAAAAAGGCCTTAGACTTATTATAATTTAGAATGTGAGCACACTGAATCTGCAAACAAGTACCATTATTATTGGCATAAGTGACCATGTAGCAACAAACAAACAAAGTTACAAGCACAACAATCACTACTGAATCAGCCCCCCCCCCCCTCCCCCCACGCCCTCCCCTCCAACCTGCTATTGTATCAACACAGTAACACTACATTATACATAATTAGAATTTGACTATAAAAAATAAAGTATTGCTGAGTTAAGTGGGGTTTTTTTATTTTATTTTATACTTTATAATTATAGTTCAATGGCAGTACTTACTGATGATCACATTTCCAAATTTCACAATAATGTAATGAAGAATGATTTTAATTCCACTTGAACTTCTTTAACATTTTTCTTGTACAGAAAATTTGGGAGTACTTCTCTTCCACTTTTTTCCAATCACCTGATTCAGTGATTGCAGCATATTTTGCAGTGCATCATCATTAAATGATTTTAATTCCCAGTGCTAATGTTTTGAGCAAAGAATGAATTTGCATGGTTCTGGAATAGAGCTGCTCAAAGTGGGAATTCCCAAAATGAGTGCTGATTCTGGAATCACCAAGATTGCTGATTGGAGGGTGAAGACTTTGCCTGGAACACTAATGCTGGTCACACAAATCATGTCTATGCCCACTACCTGTTACACCTACCTTGTGTAGAGAAGGTGGGCTGCTTACAGAAAGCAAGTCCAATGCTGGCGCATAGGATTAGAAAATAATGATTAATGTGTTAATTCAGTTAAACTTAAAAATTCAAAATGATTTTATTTTATTTTTTTAACTGAGAAGGAGTTAAAAGAGCTTGTTTAGCTGTAGGTGGGAAAATAATCAGAGAAAACTCCAAGCACTGGCTTACGATATATCCTTCCTCCAAATGTCGGGTGCCGGAAAGCGAGGTTTTGGGTGCTTAATCTACTATTGTACTAATCATTGAATGAGTGAATCAGAGCTGTCCTGATGCATTTTTGAGGAATTAAAAACATGTTACGGAACGACAGAAACAGACAAAAAGCTGAAAAACAGCGGGGAAAATGTTCATTTTTAGACAATGGTTTTAATTCCACATCTTCACTGAATCTATCCACACAGGTGCAGATTTTAAAACGAAATCAAATAACACTTACTCCACGTGCACAACGTCGTTGTCTCGCAGCAGTTCAGTTGGTTCATTAGACGGTAATACGCAACCGTCAAGAAACAGATTCTTTAAGCTAACATTTTTACAGCGTTGTTGAATTTTCTGCTCAACGTCGATAATCCGTGGACATTCCTGAAAGTCTACAAACATCCAGAACGGCTGAGCGTTATCCACCAGTACCTTGATCCGGCATTTGCCCGCCATGTTTGTTTCGCTTTCAAACTATCTTTTTACTACAAAACGATTGTATTTTTGACTCGAAGTGGCTATTTGCACCGTCGCTGTGCGAATAATTTTTCTGATGCTCCTTCTGCTATGATATTATTATGAAGTATTTTCTATTTCTGGTATGTGTCTTGTGATTGAAATGAAGAAATTGTATACGATTTGGTTAAAACGTCTATTTTCAGACTGTCAACATGGCCGCTTCCTGGGCATTTCACATGTTTCCCGTCAATCTTGAAACAACTTGATATTCTGATACAGTCTCACACTGTAACTACAAAACTGACAACAACAACAACAAAAGGTACACCCTCTGTGTTTTAATTTATACTGCTTTCTTTTGCGGACGTAGGTGGATTTGTCTCCAAACTATGCATTAGAATTTTCATTTTATCTTCTAAAGTTCTACGTGTTCATCCCGATTAATCGTTTTAATCATGTGAGTTTTTGTGACAGCCAACACCAGTACACATTATATTCGACTAAACAGAAGTTGCTGTTCACCAAAAACTGAAACAGGATTGAGGAATTTTGTTTTAGGAAAATATTTTCATAATCTCATCCAGCGGGCAGATTTTCTTAAAATAAATTTGTTTCTTAAATTTATGACGATATGATCAGTTCAACTCAAGCAGGAATACAGTACTGTTTTAACTTTTGTGTACTTTGACTTTTTGTTTAAACTTAAACTAGTTAAAGTGCCGATATATAATATTGTATTGAGCACTGTATCACATTGTGTGTTTCACAGAACCATTACACTTGTAGTTTGTATACTTGTAAGTTAAAGAGATCAGTACTTCACTACTTGGCACTTTGAAATTAGGTGCTTTTTGTTGTTGCTGTTTTTAATTAAAAGCATATGTCTAGGACAGTAAGAGAAATTTGTTTCACAGTTCAGCTTGGTACATTCGATTGAAAAAAATAATTTTGTTAAATTTCACAGATGGACAAAGTTGGAACAAGCACAGATCATCTTCCTCGACTCAAAATGGATGTTTCAGCAGTGCTGAGAAAGCAGGAGCAGGTATGCATCTTTCTGATCTGTGAAGTAGAACATTGCTAATTAGTGTCAGCGTGCTTTTAAAAAATTTAAAATTAGTAACTTTTTAAATAAGTCTATTGGGTGATTCAGCGAAGATGGTTTGCTAGAGTGAATGCGCTTTGTAATCTTTTGCATGAGATGTCGCAAGAGGTCACAGCGCACTTCTGGGCTGATTTTGGAGTAGGCGTTGCTTCACGCTGTGTATAACACTTAACAGTGGAAGTTGAATTAGAATTGCGAAGCAGTACAAATGCCAATACTGTTGCAGTTGCAAAAATTACCGTGGAAAGGGGATGGAGGGTGGACAAAAAGTGTCTTTGCGTCATTTTTTGGCTGACCAGAAGATCGTGAGTTCATAGAAAAAATGCGCATGTGGGCATCCTATAGCACGAGCAACAAGTTATTGCTTATTTCCAGACACATTATGACTACAGGCCTCCAAAAATGCCTTTATACTATTTTAAAGTTTAAAGTTGGCAGTGTAAAATTCGCAAATTTACTGTCAACGCCTTCCATTGTGAAGAAAGTACACACCAGAAGAAAAAGCCAAGGGACTTAAGTGATGCCGGGCAAAATCAAGGGAGTTAACAACCCTGCCTGAATCGCCCAATAAGAGAAGATGCTTCACATTGACATTGACTTGTTCCTTTTGTGTCCTAAAAAGTGAAATACTGAAATGAAATAAAATGTTACCACTGTAATAAAAAATGTGTAACTGTAAGTATATATATTATATATATTTATTATTTTTTTTAACCTTTAACAGTTTAAGTAAATTGTAAATGTAAGTATTTAAATTTTAACTTAAAATATAATATAAAGTATAATATATATATATTTGTAATAATTTTTTGGTCATGTTTTCACCCCCTCATGTTTCACTTTCAGTATATTTAGCTGTAACATTTGCTGTGGATGCTGATGATATGAAATTTGTAAATTGTAATGTGTATGATATTAACATTAACTGATTCAGTATGATTTGGTTTGTGTGTATACCTGTGTGTGTACCTGAAATCTATTTTTCTGGTATAACTCTTAACAGATTTTGTCTTGTGTAAATAAAAACAACAGTAACATTTGTCAAGTGTAAATAAAAACAACAGTAAGTTGAGTAACACCACATTCTGTTTAGAATTTTTGGCTTTCTTGAAACCTTTCTCAATGAACTGTGACTGAAGAATGCTGAGCGTCACAAATCCACACGTAAACACATATAAGCGTAATTAAATGTAACCAAGTTCATTATGTTTCTCTCTGACTAAAGAATGCTAGGCACTTTACAGATTTTGTTCGCAAGATGAATGATGATTTTTGTGCACACATACTTTGACAACTATGGCTGATCATTTGGATTTTTGCCCTTTTTCCTCAGAGTCCATGCAAAGAGTATGACATCTTGTTGTTCATCCTGGCAGAACCAAACACAGAGGTATGATTCAGAATAAATTAACAAGAACAACAAAATATTAGTATTACTATATATATATATGGTTAACTTCAGTTTTATTTTCAGTTAAATGTTTTTTTTAGCCAAATCCATACAGGATAAAATAGATAATATTTTAACAGTCAGACCTAAGTTAAAACTTATACATTTTATAGTACTATTAATATCCCTATCAAGTCATTCTAATCTCTGTCACACTATCTCGGCAGTAATCCTAAACATGCTATTCTACTGATGCATTGCTTCACAAGGCTGAATGAATAATTGGTTAAACTTAAAGTCAGCGATAACTGATACTGAATGTATGATATTGTTTAAATTGTGGGTTATAATTTATATTGTCTTGACATCGATTAAAACCACTTTGTTGCTCTCTCTAGTCTCAGTGTCTGAGATTTGTTGTGTTTTTTACTGTTCTGCAGGCTGAAGTGTTGACAAAGTATCTTCGTCAGCTGAGAGACTGTGTCAGTCTTGTGACTAAGGAACATGAGCAGCTGGTTGGAATTATACTGGTAGGCAGGTTTTTTTGTAGTATCTAGTAGATCTGCTTGTGTGTGTGAGTATGTGTGGTACAGTATAAGTGTGTGTGAGACTGAGAGACGGTGATTGCGCAAGACATTTTTCAGATTGGTGTGACACCTGACAAAAGTTGTTCACAGCAACCGGTCAGACCGTCAGTGTAACCAGCGTGATACATGGCCATCTATACTACTACTGCTAGACTAGAGCTGCACTAGCAAACACCCTGCTCCCTTCCCTGTCTCGAACACACACACGCATGCATGCATGCTTGTGATGTGTGCAATCTGTATGTTTTTTTGTTTTGTTTTAGAATTTGCCAAACAAAGTAACAGCTGGTGCATCTGAAAGATTGCTGATTTTTCCCCTGGTAGATATGTTAATCTATTCTTAACCAGTAAAATACCGGAAATTACCACTTAATGTGAACACTGGAGAGAGGATAGTGTGTGAATGTAGATTTATGCTGTGTGTTTGTGCATATAATGCGTGCATCTGTTACTATTACAGTATTAGTCCATGTGTTTGTGTGCACAGGTATGACATTGGCAAGGTATTTGTGGGTACGAGGCCACATAACAGGATTGTAAACACTGAACTCCTTTTTTTCTTCAGAACTTGGACTGGCTTGACAGAGGCCCAGCCTTGACACGAGAGTATAAACCACTGCTGCTTAATCTTGTCTCTGCTCACCCGTACTACCTCCGTGCATGTGTTCGGATGTTAGTAAAAAAGTTCTTTCCACATGGTACGTATTTTGCAGGGCATGTTCCAAATGTAGCATCTCATTGTAGGTGATGCATGCTGAGCACTGTGTTGAACTGTACTTCATTGTTTGTAAAATGTATTGATCATTTGTTTCACTCATAATGTGACACAGGCGTGAGTCATTTGTTGACTGACATTTTTCAGATGCCTGATGTTATTTAATCTCTGACGATCTTTCCAGGGCCTTTTTTGAATGTATAACAGCTGGCTGCAAACTTTTAAAGACTAAATCCAAGGGCTTGGTCTGTACTACAGATCTGATGTATATTATTTGTGAGAGACATTGAGACAAAGTAAACACCACTGCACCATTGCAAGCAACTCAACTCTTCCATTTTAAAAGATTTATTTGGAGATATTAAACAAAAAATAGATTTAAATATATAATTTACTATAAATGATTGGGAAAAGCACAAAAACAATGGTGTTTTGTTTCGTTTTTAATTATGCAAGAATCTTTACTGACTGCAAACAAAAAGTTAAGAATCAAACACTTGAAAAGGTCAAAAATTTAAGACTTTAAGTTTAATTTTGAATTCTCTGTACATGTGAATCTCTTCTTTTTTTTTCTTCTTTTTTCTTTCTCCTGAGTACTGGCAGTTAACTGTGTAAGTTCTACATTTCTGCAGAAAAAAAGCACAAAGAATACCATGCTTCAGTTTGCTTTAAGTTTTTGTTTTGTTTTTTGATTTTACTGCCAGTTTGGGTCTCAGCTAGGCTTCACTGATGAAAATCTGCACATAAAAATCATATTATTTTTGGTGTTAATTTTCAAGACCATTTGCTCTGTCTCCTGTAGATGTGTCCAAGTCAAAGAAAGCAGCCTCAGGCAGTGAAAAAGGCCCTGACAAGGCAGCAAGGGAAGCTGATGAAGTCAGGTTTACTCACGTCCATGAGCTGTTCAAAGCAGTTGCCAAGATTATCCCAATGTAAGTGCCGGTTTCATGAAATACCTGAATCGAGTACAAACGGACATGCATCACTTCTGAAGCCATTATGCACCTTGTTCCTTACATGGGTGTCTATTGTTTGAGTCATTTCTTCTGCCTGTTTTTTCATGTACTGATGCAATCGACTGTGAAGTGTCAGTATGGGACAATGTTGAAGAGGAACTGAAACAAAGAAGCACCACAGGCCCTGTCACAGTGTTAGTAGGAATGAGATCAATAAATTTTAAAAATGGACTCAAATGTCAAGAGTCCAGGGGAGATCAAGAGGAGGGAGGTGGAGCTGAGTTGTTCCTCAACAGTTGCTTTTTGGACACTGTCTTTGTAACTTTGTTCCGCACAGCTGTTGAAACAGCAATTAGCACAGCTGTTGAAACAGCAGTTACAACACTAGTTGCTTTGCACTGGCCCCCATCTCCTCAACATTGTTTTTCTGTTGGTGGCTGATGGTCTCTTTGGTGTTTATGGGTCGGAGTAATGGGATGAGCTATGCAAGTACCCCCCGCCCCCCCTTTCCCCATCCCTAACAAACTGTACAATTTCTGTGGATGTAAAGCACCATAAAAACAAAGAAAGAAAGACACAAACCTGTGTGTGATATGATGCAGCCTCTGTCTTGACTGTTGCTGTTGCCATTGTTTGTGAACAGGACTAGGACTGTGGCTTTGCAGCTGATGAAGGAAAGCTTCCCCTATCACACGCGTGATGTGTACAGCCATGAGGCGTTCACACGCAACCTGCTAATGGTTGTCCACTACATCCCTGACCTGCGCCTGCAAATTTTGGAACTCCTTGTGGAGAAGATGCTGCAGCTAGATGTAAGATATTGCACTTTGTTGTTTGGGTTTCTGTCGCACTTTTGGTGGAATTTATTAACACTAATAGGTTTTCAGTTGTTTTTCTGAAAGTTACGGTTCTTTTTGCTCTTGTTGCTGTTATATTTAGGTTGAAAAAGTCATTTGAAACTGTGATCCATCACAGATTTTTTTCATTTTTTTTTTTTCATATATTGTTTTAGAATCTATGGATAACAATAACAGCTAAGTTGATGCCAAGTGGAAATGCTGCTCAGTTTCAAAGGCAGAAGAACTAGAATGAAGCATAATGTTTGTGTGTGATGGTTAGTGAGATGTAGAGTGATGTAAGACATGTAGTTTCCAGAATGCCTGCCTGCTGTTTCTAGACTTAATTACCTGTCACCGATGATCCCCAGGTGCGAGCTCCTCGAAAAGACATTGTGGAAGCAGAAGACAGCAGCGATGAGGAAGAGGATGACAATGATGATGACGGTGAACCAACAGTCTTTCAAATGGTGAGTCTTGAAGGGGGCTGGCTTTCTCAAAACATAAGCTTTTCAGCAGGCATAAGAGATCACCAAAATGCTTTAAATCAAGGATTTTGTGTTAAATGCCCCATTGAGTTTATAATGATGTTTTTAACTGAGTTTAGTGAATAACGATTAGCAGGATTGGATGTGTAAAACACTGATGCAGACTGTGACCACTTTGAACTATCAGCTGTAGAGGTTGTGTGAGGCCAAAAATGTTAATCAGCTAAAAAAAAGAAAAAAAAGAACTGATTCACTGTTCGGGCCACATATCACTAAGTTTCCAGTCCTGCAGTTGCTTTTCTTGAGGGAGTTTTTGACAACTGTCATTGAGTTCATTTTGTCTAGACTTTCAAGCCAAATCACTCTGCAGGTCTCAGTAACATTTCCTTCCAAGAGCCATTGTGACTGTGTACTGTTCAGGAGGGGTCGGAGGTGAAGGAAGAAGAAGCGGAAACCACCCTGCTGCAGGCAGAGGAAGTGACATCACAGACCATGCACCACAAAGAGGCCATGCGACTGGATGTCATGATGGACTTGACCTTCAGCTACATCCACAGTACATGTTACCAGGATGGTATGCTGTAGCTTCTCTTGCAATTGGCATTCAGCCATTATGAGAGCATTTTTTTATATTTTTTTGTGAACTTCTTTCTTTGAAAATACACTAAATCGCTGTCAGAAGGTCACCTCTTTGACATTTATGACTTGATTTTTTTAATGTATCCCTTTTCTTCCCACCCTGATGATGCAGCAAAAGCAACAACAACAAAAGGGCAAGCAAATACAGATAATTGAAACAGACACCATGACAAAAAATTGAACAGAGATACATAAATCAAACCCAATACAAATAGCATGCCTTGGTCATCTGCAGTTTTCTTGTAGCATATGATGAGCGGCATTATTTGTTTCTTTGTCTTCTTGATGTTAACAAATTGTTTAGGACACTACATGTAAGTAATTGTGTATGTGTTGGATAACATTTGAATGTGCAAGATATACTACCTGGCTTTGGACAGAGAGGGAAGAACAGGAACAAAAAACAACATCTTATTCATAAAAGATGTTCAGCTCCATGTTACTGACAGCAGTTGGGCATATTACTGGATTCACTGGAGTATCACTGGCTCTGTTTGGGTACATTATTGGGTGTATTCGGGTACACTGTTGGTTGCATTTGGGCACACTACTGGTGTGATTGGGGTACATTTGGATATGCTATTGTCTGCATTTAGATACGTTATTGGCTGCATTGTATGCTATTGGCACATTTTGGGTATGTTATTGTCTAAATTTGGGTATACTGTATTTGTCTACCTTATTGGCTGCATGTGGGTATGCTGTTGGCTGCATTTGGGTAGAACATTGGTTCCAGGTGAACTAAATTGGGAAGTGACCAAACAGCTGTACCGGGAGTTGCTGTCTGTGTTTGACAAGCTCATTTTCCCCACACACGCCTCGTGCCATGCACAGTATCTCATGTTCTACATATGCAGCTTCAGAAAGGTAGGTCTTTAAAAAAAGTGGATGCCTTGATAGTCTTTCTCTGATACTGATAGGTAGAGTGTGTCTTGTGTTGACACCAAATTACCCATGTTAGAGTGTAAGTTGTCACAGGGTAGCATCAGTTAATAGTTACCATTGATTTTCTGTGGAGCAGAAATATGCAAACATCCTGATGTTTCATTTTGGTGAAGGAAAACAGCAGCAAAAAATACAGTTGAAGAAACAAAAGAAATAAAAAAATAAAACTCACACACACCAGAGAGAGCTGTACCAGATCAGTGTACTAGATTGTACCATTTGTGATGCTGGTTTTCAAGGTTTTGTCAATGTCAGCCTTACAATGGCATTTTTCATTTGTTTCATTTTTATTTTGGGTGCTTTTGACTGTTCATTGTTGAGTCCTAGTTTACAGTTAAGTATGCTGCAGATGTACATATATGTGCATGCTGTCAAAGAGTTGTTCTGATGCTGATGGACTTTCTGTAACTGTGCTGTGAATCTTTGCACACAGGAGCTGTTGGTAGGCTTCCTGGACTTTCTGTGGAAGAAGGTGAAGACCCCCATGACACAGAATGTGTTCAGGCAGGCAGCAGCTGGCTACCTGGGCAGTTTTCTGGCAAGGGCTTCCTACATTCACATAAGGTGAGTGGAGAATGGGGTATGTTCAGATAGGCGTCAGACAGGTGGATACCTGGGCAGGTTTTTCTGGCCAGGACTTCTGACCTTCACACATGGAGTGTTAAGATGAAAGTGTGTTCAGATAGGTGTGAGCAAATTACTGGGCAGGTTTGTGGCCTGGGCTTCTGACATTCACACCAAAGTAAGTTAAGAACAGAGTGTGTTCAGATGGGTAGTGAGCAGAATTCTTGGACATGTTTTTGGCTAGTTTTTTTTGCACATACATCAGGCGAGTGTACAGAGGAATTCCTTTCACTGTAGTCTGATTCATGCAGTGCGTTGTTTCCCTAACCTGCACGGTTGGCAGTGTGTTGAAGACAAATCATGTTATTTACCCATCCTTAGTATTCACCTAAGATTTCAAAGCAGGCTTCTTGAAATGGGGGTCATGCTTTTTGGACAAATCAGTTTTCTGGTGGTTATTTTTTGGACAGTATCACATGAAGCATTCCTGATTTATATTCTTGACTGATTGAACTCTTGGTCAGTGCCAGCAGCTATAGCTGTGTCATCTTGTGCTGCAGCACTTTGAAAACAACAGTGAAGATGATGGCCTGCTGGTTGCACGACTACCTCAACCAAGCAGGAAGTGATGGCTTGCATGCAGACCTGGCTCACCATGCACCCTTCTACGCAGTCTGCCAGGCAGTTTTCTACGTCTTCTGTTTCCGCAGTCAGCAGCTGTTAGAACAGAACAGAGGTAGGTTCCTGAGACTTCAGTTGGTGCTGAACCTTTTTCAGGCCATTTTTATTTTGACGATCACTTTGTACATGTATGGCATTGTCTGCTGGTGTCAGTGGGTGTAAGGTTTGCATTTTGTATAGACAGTCATCTACTGAAGGACAATATCGCAAGTCAAAACCCAGAATGTAATTTATATTAGTTGGATTGCTGTGAAAATTGGCTGTAAAGGGAGGCAGATTACATGTTTTTTAGCAGGATGTGCTGTGCTGGCTTTGCCTTTTACAGAGTCTCTTCTTTCTCATTCTTGTTGCTGTGGGGGGGGGGGGGGGGGGGGGGGGGTGCAAAAAAGTAAAGGCAAGAAATAAAATTGTGTGAGTGGCAAAATTACCTTTTGCCGTCCCAGTTCATGTTGCTTCATTTTTAACCACTCCATTTTTGACGTCTTTGTGTGAATGGCAAAATTACATTTCGCCATCCCAGTTTGTGTAGCTTCATTCTTTACCAGTTCCTGTGAGATATAAAATGAGTTGTGCCTTGCACAGTGAATCACATTTTTTACTTGGGATTTCATAAATTGTGTTTTATGTGCATATTGACCTCTGCAGTTGGTTGGGCACTTAATTTTCCACTGCTGAAGTATGCATGGTGATCAAAATTGATTGTGCTCAGAACAGAGAATGAGACAACACTAGTTAACATTGGGAGATCGTGTTATGCAGGTTACAAGTGGGCAGAATCACTCAACTTTCAGCGACTAGTCAGCAGCAAGTTGAATCCTCTGCGACTCTGCCTCCCTCTCATCTGTACAACATTTGCATCTGTCACAAGGTATGAACAGCTTGGGGTGGGGGTTGGGGGTTGCTGGCTGTATTCTTTTTGGTTTTAGTGCTACAGTTTTACACATGAAAACAGCAGTCAACACAGGACATCCCCAGCTAAACAGCACTTTTGAAATGTGGTACCCACATATTTCTCATTCTTCCAGGGATCATCAAGCAGATATATTTCATTCAGGTCCTCCCTCATATTGGAACAATATTAAACTGGTGAGACTCAAATTAGCGATTGTGACATGTGAATGTAGCTATATGAAAATATCTGACATTGTATTAGGGAACAAAGTGTCTGTGAATATGAATATTGTTGACTTTGTTTCCCTTTCTTTTTGCTGAAATAATCTGTGAACAAGTATAGCTATATGAAAATATCTGACAGTGTATTATGGAACACTGAATATTACTGGCTTTTTCCTTCTCCTTTTTCTGAAATATACAGTGATTTTTCTTCCCATTTCAGGAAACACCAGCTTGCATTTTGTGACACAATCATACAGCGCAACAACCGAGTCAAGTTTGCATCATCAGAACCCACCTTGGAAGCCTACTTTCCCTTTGATCCTTACCTCTTGAAACGGTAAGTATATTAACCCTTTCCCTGATGGGGAATTTGTACTACCAGTTCTAGTTCCTCCCAACAATGGTCTCAAAGCGAGCCCTAGCAAACCTGAAACCAGTTTAAGACATGTGTTCCACATGGGGATGCACAAAATATTGGAACTGAAGCAGGTTGTCATACTATGTCACATGAGTAAACTGGAAGAACTCTGCTAATGATGACATCATACAAGCTCCTTAGGGCAAGGAATGGGTTAATTTTTCATAACACACACAGTAAGTGCAGCGTCAGCAAGTGGTCGGACTTGCCACAGAATAGTTCCTGTGGTTCTGGTGTAGCAGATAGGGGGACACAATTATTAATGAAT
This sequence comes from Alviniconcha strummeri, assembly GCA_963584105.1. Taxonomy (NCBI): domain Eukaryota; kingdom Metazoa; phylum Mollusca; class Gastropoda; family Provannidae; genus Alviniconcha; species Alviniconcha strummeri. The sequence continues at coordinate 11,219,218 of OY757541.1, read as the reverse complement.
CTGTATTTAAGTGGGCCCATAGAACTGAACTTACGGTTGGCTGCCTTTGTAGTTGACCGTTACTGCTGATGATGCCCTGACCCAAGTATGCTCACATAGGGCAAATGACTTGAGCTGTAAGTGTGGCACGTAAATTTGGGCCCACCTGCTTATGTGTGCAGGTCTAGCAGGTGGGTGAAGTCGCTGTACAGAGAATATGAAGGGGTTCTTCCGGACACCAAGAAAGAGGAAGATGACGAGGTTGGTGTTTGTCATGGCTTCTTTTTTTCACCCAGAAAATTATATATAAATTAAAAAGTTATCTAAACTGATTATTTGTGGAAAGTTGTGATGCAGAACTCAATGCAAAGTGGTTCAGAGGAGCACTGATGTGCCACTCCTGACTTTTGTAATGCCTACAAAATAGTTGGTGTATCTGACTAGCAGCTGAAAAGTAAATGTCTTGTTTTATGCCACCCTACAGTAATGTGCCAGGTGATTCTTTAAGATCTGATTTTGTTTTAACAAATGAAAGAACATTTATTTTGTGCTGTATTACACTCATGAATTTATGGGACCATTATTTAGGTGAAGTAATTATTGCAATACTTTGTTTACAAATGTTTTTGAAATAGAGCTTATTTTGATGCAGGATGAAGATTACTTTCTGCCAGACGAGGAAGACATGGATGTGAGCATGGGCATATCAGTCCCAGGTGCTGATGCTGACAAAATGGACTTTCTGCAGTATAGCATATCTCCTGGCTTCAAAAAGTGACAACAAGCAAACTTTGGACACTCTCTATTCCAAACTGTGGTCAGCAGTAAAGACTCCAGCACATTAATCTGTTGTCATCAGTTTATGATCCAGCACCGTCATCTTTAAACTGTGATTGTCCGCAAACTTTCCAACAGTGTTAGCTATGGACTACAAGTTGTGACATGGTGGAAATTGCTTGCTCAGAGTGGACTTCATTATTTAACGGCAGTGTTACAGTGGACTTCAGATATCTTCTTTTTTTTTGCTTAAGGTGTTACCCCCTTTGTATTCTGTGATCTGCCCTGCATTCCGGTTACTTGTATGAGCAGTCATTGTTTGTGCTAATGAGCTCCTTGAATAAATTTGTACTTTTGGGATAAAGCAAATCCCCACATGCTGACATCCTGACCAATCAGCATGGTTTCCAGTGTTACTGGCCTGGTTGCTTCCTGTTGCCGTAGGTCATGATAAATGTGTCAAGTGCACACAACAGTTGTCTGTTGACCTAATTCTGATGTGCATCATTGTTGGTGCAGAACTACACATCTTCACAACTGATGTTATTACTGGCAGCTTCTTCTCAGAAGTGTATTAGGTATTAAGTAAATCATACCCTTTTCAGGTAAAAAGTTTTACATTTGGCTATCAGGCTTGTCAGGCTAACTTTGATTCTTCCATGCCTATGGCTTTGAGTGACATACCTGCAACTGTAAGAAGCCAAGCTCAACAAAATGGAGTCCTGGAGATGGGGAAACCATAAAGGAAGACAAAAATGGCTGACTTGAGGAGTGAACGGTCCTGATGTTGTGGATTAAATCCTTTCTAAAACAGGGTGATAATAACAAAGGCGGTGAGGAGTGAAGTTGGATGGATCAGGGGCTGGAATCGGGATTCTAAGAGCTTCCTGTTGATACGGGCAAGTGTGATCACAGGATAAGGAACAAACACTATTCTGTGTCTGCCTGTCTCAGCACCAGTACCAAGGAGAGTGGAAAATCATGACCTTTTTACCTGTTTTCTGTAGTAACCATATTTCTTTGACTTCAAACTGTAGGATGGAGTCCACAAATTCTCTCAAAACATTTTACAGGGTTCATGGTGGTGCATATGTTTTTGTTACAGGTTTGTACAACTTCATGGAGTAGTTTTGTATTTGGTGTGTGCAGTCTTTGGTACCCTGCATTTAAAATTCTCAAACAAGGGTTGGTTTTGGGCGAATGGATGATTTGCATTGGAATTTATAAAGAAACAAGTTTAAAATGGTATTACTGTTAGATTGTTCTATCAGTATGAGCTGTGACCATTTTATAGCAATATATGAAAGAAATACAGTTAATAGTGTATGTGCGTGTTTGTGTCAGTGTTGTAAAAGTAAAACACAAACCCTGAAAGTAACACTTTGGTTAGCTGTTGGATGGTTGCAATTTCTTTCTCTCAAACATTTGTTGACATGTATTACGTCAGATGTAAGTTGATAAAGATTGGTTAAGTGTCATATTGGCAGCTGAAGCTTCAGCACCACATGGATGGTCACAGTACTGGTAATTCGACAGACCAGACTTGTCTTTTGTGTGGCAAGTAAAGCGAGGATAAAACAAAGCTGCTATGAAGTACACTTTGTGTGTGTGTGTGTGTGTGTGTGTGTGTGTGTGTGTGTGTGTGTGTGTGTGTGTGTGTGTGTGTGTGTGATATAAAAGAGTCTGTCTCACATGATACACATCCACAGACAGAAGTTTATTCACAAGATAATTGGTGGGAGAGTCTCAGTTTGTGTCAAACTAAATGTGCTCAAACAAAACTGTAGGCATGACCCCCAGAAAATTGTTATCAGTTAAATGTCTTCAGTAAAACATATCACAGATTCTTAGCATGTTAGGTTCAAATATACAAATGCTCTCTTCAAATAACAGCAACAAAAATAATGGGGCAAAACAACAAAAATGACACACATTTGAATGAAATTCTGTGCATTAGCAGACAAATGTCTTGTACATAAAATGGTCACGAATGAAAAAACAAAGTAAAAGAAGATGAAGACCCAAAACAACAATATTGAGCAGTCATGTCTTGATTTTGCCAGGTATCCTTTCATTAAAATAAAAGAAGAGAACTTTGCCTGTGCATATGGTACAGTATCCCTAATTGTGAAGACATTAATGATAATGTAATAGGACTAAATAAAATGTTCAAAATTCAGAGTCAATGATGAATGTCCACAAATGCATTAAAGAATGAGATTGCAAAGCTGGCTCTAAACGACAAGGAGCTATGGGCAATGTACATTTTGCTTTAGAGTTCTACCTGCAAGCCTTCACGTCAAACTCCACTGACATGTGAGTCAGGTCTGAATACTACTCAATACTTGAACTAAAGACACGATTTTAGTACTTGAACAAAAGACAAAGTCATCATCAAGGTCAGTCTCCTACTAAGAAACAACATCCCTGTTGCTTTGTATCATAATTATAAAAGCACTATGGCTGTATGAGCTTACTTTTATTGTTGGAAAGAGAGCTTTAGAAATTAGATATTATACAAACAAGGTTAACACAATCAAGAAACAGGCTCAGCTCAGCTCTGTATTGTATACATTTAAATATACCATGTTGAAACTGTTTGTGGAAAAATCTAATCTGAATTTTTAAAGTTTTTTCTTCTTTTGTTTCGTGTATTTAATTTGTCCAAATTGTTCTGTATGAAGAAACAAAGTAATTAAGCATTTGTCCATTTAAAAAAAAAAAGATTTCAATGTTGCTCTTTGACATTTTCAACTTCATTTGGCTAACAGCATGGCCAGGGTATGTTGTGCATGTGTCCCTTTGTCAAAATGATCAGTCCCAAAGTGAAACCACATACCCTTCCTCCCCCTGCTGGGATGCACAAAATGAGAGAGAAACTGGAAGTCGATATGAATTCCCTACCGCAACCTATTGTGACAACTTCCTATAATGGAGTTGATGCTGTCCCCTGCCTTAAACGTTTTTTTGTTTTTTGTGTGTGCTTTTCCTCAGTTTTAATAGTTCATGTACTGGCAGAACCTTCAAATAAAGTGAGAGCAGCCATTCAAAGAAACATAAGACAAAAAGCTAAAACAGCATTATTTAAGGTGTAACCCTCTCCAAATTCTATCACAACCTGCTTTGATCCCCAATCCTCATTCACTCAAAGTTGTTCCCCAAATCCTTGTACTATGCATGGCCAAGAGGATCAGACCCTTTCCCATTTGCCATCAGGAAGCTTCTTGTAGCAGCGGGGTCTGTCTCCTTGAAACAGAGTCTTCATGGGCTCGGGATGGTCCTTGATCTGCTGAAGACAGGCCCTGATGTGGGCCTCAAATGTGGGAGGCTCTTGGGCTGGGGATGTGGACATGTACTGCACACAACAACAGACAGGCACGGCACACCGTTAAGTCATGTACTTTGTGGAGACAGGCTCTGGCATGGGCCTCAAATGTGGGAGGCTCTTGGGCTGGGTATGTGGACATGCACTGCGCACAACAACAAACATGCACTGGACATCGTTAATTCATGTTGTACATGTTGGAGATGGGCTCTGGTGTGGGCCTCAAATATGGGAGGCTCTTGGGCCAGGGATGTGGACATGTACTGCACACACCAAACATGCACTGGACATTGTTAATTCATGTTGCACATGCTGGAGACAGGCTCTGATATGGGCCTCAAATGTGAGGGGCTTCAAGGCCAGGGATGTGGACATGTACTGCACGCAACAAACATGCACTGGACTTTGTTAATTTATGTTGTACATGCCGGAGACTGGGCCCGGTATGGTTCTCAAATGTGAGGGGCTTCAGGGCCAGTGATATGGACATGTACTGCATACAGGCACAGCACATAGTTAATTCGTGTACTTACTGGAGACAGGCTCTAGTGTGGGCCTCAAATGTGAGGTGCTTCAGGGCTGGGGATATGGACATGCACTGCATATGACAATAAACAGGTACAGCACATAGTTAATTCATGTTGTACATGATGGAGACAGGCTCTGGTATGGGCCTCAAATGTGGGAGGCTCTTGGGCCGGGGATGTGGACATGTACTGCACACAACAACATACATGCACGGTACATTGTTAATTCATGTACTTGCTGGAGACAGGCTCTGGTATGGGCCTCAAATGTGGGAGGCTCTTGGGCTGGGGATGTGGACATGTACTGCATGCAACAAACACGCATTGGACATGGTTAATTTATGTTGTACATGCTGGAGACGGGCTCCGGTATGGGCCTCAAATGTGAGGGGCTTCAGGGCTGGGGATGTGGACATGTACTGCATACAACGATAAACAGGCAGAGCACACAGTTAATTCATGTTGTACATGCTGAAGCAGGCTCTGGTATGGTCCTCAAATGTGAGAAGCTTCAGGACCGATGATGTGAACATGTACTGCACACAACAACACACATGCACAGCACATTGTTAATTCATGTTGTACACACAGGATGTACTGGAGACTGGCCCTGATGTGGGCCTCAAATGTGAGAGGCTCCTGGGCTGGAGATGTGGACATGTACTGCACACAAGAACAACAACAACAAACACACACTTTAACTCCTCACTCAGATCATGTTAATGTGCATGCCTACCTGTCTGTAGAACTGATCTGATGACACATGCATACCCCAACACACACACACATACCCTTCAACTTGTGACTAAGATCCTGTTACAATGTGTGCCTACCTGTCTGTAAAACTGGTCTGGCATTCTCAGCAGGTTGTCAATGTTGTCCAAGGGTTCATGTGTAAAGGGACCAATTGCCAACTGTTTCTGTTGCCAGTTGTAGACAAGTAGGTTCTGAAACAGAAACAATATAAATACAATCACAAACTCATGTGAAAGAGGTGCAGGAGCATTTTCAAACATTCTGATTATCTGATTCAAATATTTTGTTATGTATCAGTGTGTTGCAGTTTTCTTATCAGGCACACTGCTACTTACCATGGCTAAATAAAAGTACTTACCATGATGCCACAGAGAATACCTGTCTTAGAAAATGTCCCCTACATTCTTTGATTTCCAACTGCAAAGGTATGTAACACAATGGTGTTAGGCCCCCTTTAACTATCATGATGGGCGCCCGGCGAGGCCACATAATTTATTGACCATCCTTGCTTTTAATGTTGGGGGAGTGATTATTATAAGGATCAGGTACAGCCGGACAGTGGTCATCGGGAGTGCGACGGGCTCATCGACAGCTTGTTGTCAGGGCCAGGTGTGGCCAGACACTGGTCACCGGGAGTGCGATGGGGCTCACCAACAAATGGGCTGGACGTAACAAACCTCCCTTGGACGAAGCAACATGCTTCTTTTGATGTTGAAATTTATGGGCAAACGGAGGGTGCCACGAGCCATGACGGGGGAGATAATCCTGGAGATACGGCGAAAGTGTATATATCAGGATGTATTGACTTGGTAGATCAGAGAGAGACAGAGAGAGAGGATAGAGGTCAGGCTCGGTAGCTAAGGCTCAGGCCGAGCTCAGGCTCGGCATTCTATAGAAGCTATGCATTGCTGGCAGTTGAGAAAGCAGGAGCGCAAGCTTGGGGTAGACTTTAGGGACATGCCAGGAACTGATGGGGAATTTTTTCTTATATTTGATTCTGACTTGCTGAAAATGTTGGAACTGTTGACAGTTGATTTTATTTAAGAAAAAATGGAATAGAAGACCAGGAAGAAAAACTAGGGTAGACTTTAGGGACATGCCAGGAACTGATGGGGAATTGTTTCTTATATTTGATTCTGTCTGGCTGAAAATGTTGGAACTGTTCATGGTTGATTTTATGTAAGAAGAAACGGAATAGAAGACCAGGAAGAAAAACTAGACTATCGTTTTGGACTTGCTTTTATTTGAATGACTGTATTTGTTTTGTTCGTCCAGTGTGTTGGTGATAGTGTTACAGGTATCTTTCATGTGTGCCTTACATTTCTCCCTCCAGTGAAGTGACGTGCAGCTCGGAGAGGTATATCTGGTCCTTGGTCAGGGAAGGTGGCATTGAAAATCCTCCCAGTTTCTACGTCCACTGCTGCAATATTATGTCAAAAGAAATCCGATGATATCAACAGATTCCTTACCCTCCACCCTGACATACACAGAGGGGAAGAAAAGAAGGAGAAAAAAGAAGAACATAATAATAACAAAATAAGACCCTGGTAGGATGTTACAACTTGTATGATGTTTTGTTACTTTTACAAACTTTAATTTGAGGCTTAATAGTACAGAGAGAGCGAGAGTGCACACAGAACACACATCTAAACTAGATGCCATAAATATCATTCAAACTGTGCTAAAACATAAATCCAAAGTCCATTTCAGTTACTATTAGTCTCTACCTAACCTGTACACATGACTAAACAGTTTTTGACCCTGTATCCCTTTTTTTTCTTCTTTTCTTTTTTTAACTAAACACTTTTTCATGCTTATGTACTAACAATGTTTTTGTTTGTAAAAGGACTTTTTACAAATATTTTTAACCAGCCAGATTTCAAAAATGACCACGGGGTATAACCATTGTGCGCTGAACAACTAAAAGGATTTTTTTTAATGGAGTAATGGCTTTGTTTTAATTGTAAATTTGTGTCCTTGTGATTGTGGGTTTTCCTTTTAATTGTAGATTTGTGATTGTGGATTTTCCCTTTTCCTGGATGATCAACATCAAGTACAGATGCAAATGAGGTGAATGCAGCAAAAGATGAAGAACTTACCAATTCCATAAATTATTGGGAAAGGAATTCTCTGCTTGTACACTGTGTTGTGTTCTGGGGGAAAAAAGAAAGAAAACGTTATCAACACAAGTCACAACAAACAGGGTTGTTGTTTTTAGAAAGAAAATGATGGTGCCATATTAATCTAACCTGATGGAAAGAAAATACTGTAAACAAAAACCTTGTTTGAAATGGGACCATTACACATTTTCATACCACAGTATTATTTCAGTTCACTGATTTTAGATACAGCACAGTTTCCATCCTTTGTCTCTGCTACAGTCTCCAGACCACATTCTACAACTCTATCCCCTTGCCAAAGAAGCAGGAATGCAGCAGTTGTCTGGTGGAGCAATGCTGCAACTAGTGCAAGAACAGTTGTGGGCAACATAGACAACCTTCTGAAAACCACATCCTTCAACCAAGCCAAAGACCTGATCAGCTGAGGCAGACAGAACCATGCCTGAATACCGAAGAAAAAATCTCCCATAATCATCACAGTTACCCATGAACAGTCTCTGATAATTGTCACAGTTACCCATGAACAGATTCGGATAATTGTCACAGTTACCCATGAACAGACTCGGATAATTGTCACAGTTACCCATGAACAGCTTCCATTTTGATGCGCTTCAGTTCACCGTCATTAATTACAATGCTTGCTCTTGTGAAGCAGCTTTTGGTTATGATCATGCTGAAGTACTACATGCCTCACTGAGTGTCACCCTTCCTCTGTAACGTTCAGTTTTCAATATCACAAGGCATTAAATTTGTGTCTAATGTGGTCCTGCATTGCTACACCAAACAAAAAAGTAATAATATAGTATTGACCTGTGTAATGCAACATCAAACATTAAACAAACCATGCATAGTACTGACCTGTGTAATGCAACATCACATAGTAAACAAACCATGCATAGTACTGACCTGTGTAATGCACCATCACAAAGTAAACAAGCCATGCATAGTACTGACCTGTGTAATGCAACATCACACAGTAAACAAACCACGCAGTCTCTTACCACCAATGCAGGCTGTGACCAGGTGGATTTCTGCTTTGCAGTTCACCAAGCAGCCTGAAGAGAGAAGAAATGTTGGCACGTAAAAAATACTATAAAATTACAGTGATGGTGACGATAATGAAAATAACAGTGATGATAATGACAACAATGAATCATCACAGTTAATTTTGTGAAGAAGGTCAATGAAGAGATAAAAAAAAAAAAAGATAAAAAAAGAACAAGAACAGCAAATGCTCATTCAGACCACAATCCAAGCATGTCAAACACAGTCTGTGCGTTATCTTTGCACTCTTGTGACCATAAAGATAATTAAGTCAAGGTCACAGACACTGCTGCTGTGAAGAAGTAAAGCCCGGTAGACTCTAGCCACAAAAGCTGTTAAATATTTCCCCGAGCAGCCGGCTTCATTTAGCTCCCTGCCTAGTGATGCTTTGGGCTCATTTACAGATGAAGCATTTATAATACTCATTATTATCTTATAAATAAATAAAAGTATGTCTGTCTGTGTCAATGCAATAAATGATTTTGCGTTCAATCCGCCGACCTGCTGAACCTGTTGAGATGAGACTTGGTGTGAAGAGCCCTATAGTATATGGGTAACACCTGTTTCACTAATTAACATAATAACGCTAAAGATTACTGAAGCAAAGAATAGACACACTCAGGACTGTTCATGCAAACTACAAATTAGGTTCATGAGCTACAACAATGTCAGCAACAAATGTGTAGACTTGAGGCAAAATGGTAAACATGAAAAGAATGAGATCAAAACACACAAACATTTTTTTGTTTTGTTTTTAAATCATATTTTAATGAGGGGAATGGATAAATAAATGGTGCTGCAACTTCAATCCACTCACCAAACAAATCCAAAGAAACTTCTTCAGAATTTCCAAGATGATCTTCAAAGCCACCAACAAGATGTAACTCTAACCTGCAATAATTTCATATATATATACACACACACACACACACACACACACACACACACACACACACACACACACACACATAATATATACACATATATGAAAGACAAGCACACATGCTGGAAAATGTTAACTCAGATGACATTACAGTCAGTTTACATACAGAGTACACAAGTGTCTGCTAGTTATAACTCATGAACTTGGAGTAGCAAACCATGCACACTGCACAATGAATTCATATAATAGTAATAAAACAGCTGCTGATTATGACAATATGAGTGAATACTGAAATAATGTCCTATCTAGGAGTATAACTGTCTGTAAAAATGTGTGTTTGGTGAAACAATCAACACCAGCTTATATAACCAGTTCAACAGACACTTGAACAAACATGTTACCTTGTACTGCATTGTATTACTATCCTTATCTTGTGAAAGCTTCAATGGTCACCAGCTCTTAGGTGCACTATGGGCAAGTGTAATTTAATTTTTGAAAGCATATTTTTGTCAACGTTAGCTGATCTTAATAAAGTGCAACATTTGTAGCTGAAACTTTGCGTAAGTGTAAATCAGAATTGGCCAGGGTGGGGTGGGGGGAGGGGGATGGGGTACAAAATGCTATCAACTGACTGGGGAAAAAAAATGATGAACAGGGATTGTAGATCACTCCTTCACTGTCAGTCTTCATAACTGCTCACCCTAAATAGTTCTCTTGGTCAGGAATCAGCACTGATCAGTGGTTCTCAACTGACCAACAAACACTGATGGAAATTCAGTGGGGCAAATGGAAATGACATGCTAAGTAAAGAACCACACTATCAGTCATACAACACAATCACTCTTAAGTCATTCATCAACAAATCCACACATTACATGTGTACATAACAAATAACTTAAGGAGGTGTCAAGAGGAAGAGGTGGGGGGACGATACACTCACAATCCAAAGTCACTCCAGAAACTCTCTCCCCTATGCACGCTTTGTAAACACAAACACACGCACTGATAGACTGGGATTTGGACACAGCTAGGTCTATTGCACTTTGAAATATACAGAAAAGAGGTGGGGTTTTAACAAAAACATTTTTAACTCAGCAGATTTGAGCATAAGTCAGTTGACTGACGGACAACAGGAGCCTATTCCAGATGACAGAGCCAATAAAAAATAAATCAATTAAGGCACGTTGCCCCTGGAATATCTTGCATTTGACCAGAGCACAAAATAAATGTGAATCAGCAGATGAACAGACAAGGAGGAATTGTACAGCTGAAGTAGACCAGCGAGATATGAAGGTGCAGAACCTAAGATCACACTGTGACGCTGACAGGGCTGAAAACTGTGCTAGTTAAAAAGAGGTCTCACTGACCGGCCAGGTGGCTTGTTGTGGGACAGTTCACTGATGAGCTGTATCATGCTTTGCAGTCCTTGCTGGGTTTCACAGCCATCAAAGTGCAGCATACATGTTGCACCAGAACCTACAGTACATAGATAGATACATGTACATAAACATAAAATACACTTTCTTTTTGCCACAACAGCATTCTTTACGGTGGACATGTGTGATTTACATTCAGACAGAGAGGGGGGGGGGGGGGGGGATCAAATATGTCAGTGTTCATATTTCAAGTTTTGCTTCTGTACTTCCCCCACCCCCCCCCCACCTCAGTTTCAGGTAATATAGGTAATATAAGTGAAAATGCTACAATTAACACAAGTATGCAACAATACCTGTGTGTCTTAGCACACCAATATGACATGTTGTTGCATCCTCTGAGCCAATGACCTTGACAACATCTGAAAACAGACAATATATACATATATATGGTATTAATACTAATTACCACATAAAATCTATGCTTTTTTTAAGCATACACTTTATTAATGTGATATATATATATACATAAACTTTTAAGTTATACAGTATAAACAATTAACATAAAACTTACAGTTAGACACACAAAATAAACAACTGTGAAGTTTGACTGAACTGAATAGATATTATTATATTCAATAATCCACAGAAAGTTAATGCACTACCAATTACAAAACAATTAATACCAACCCACCAAGTAGCCAAATGATCAACCAGATAACAACACTGTTCCTGAATGGTTTGCAAATGATAACAATAATACTAAATGCATTTCTAATGCATCAAATCTCTCTATGACCATATATGTGTGAAGCTCAAAGTACTAATCATGAAACATTATAATACACAACCTAACTTAATAAAACATTACATATCTCACCCTATCCCTCCCCTGCATCCACACATGCATGCACACCCACACCCACACACACAATCTCACAACCCCTTGTTTCCCCCAGTCTCTCTCCACCTCCCATCCCCTCCAAATCATCAGTCAGACAGTGAAGATGTCAGCAGCAAAATAACGTAACAGCACATCATAAAAGTGTGAACTGTTTGGACAACATTTTTAGTTGCACTTACCATCATCAGGGCTAGTCCCTCCATACTCTCTTTGTGTGACATACAGCAGTCCTTTTGGGCCCACCTCTTGAGCTTTCTGTTTTGTCAGTTGTCTGGAAGAGTCCTGCCAACAGGAAAAGCAAAATCATGAAAATTGCTTTTCTTTTCAAACTACAACTCTGCATCTTTCATAGGTATATTATTTACAGTTGGGATGTGTAGCACTTTTATAAGATCTTATAAAGTATTTGTAAGATTGTAAAGGAGCTAGACTTTTCAAAGATCGAAACATACAAATGATCAAAAAGAAAGCTGATTTTAATAGGACAACACAAAACATGTGCAAACTTTTCAGGTAAACCCACACCTTTTTTTAAGCAACAGATAGACAAATGATGATAAAAGAAAACTGTCCACTTATCTGGTTCCAGATGGTGTTGAAGTGTCTGAAGTGTGTTAAAAAATCACCTTTATCTTGTCTTATTTTGTTCACCCTGATATAAATGCGCTGGTTGACTGGGCGTAAAACACCAATTTACTTACTTACTTACTTGTCTTATGTCGTCATGTAGTAAAATCAGCATTCTTTACCTTTTTATGTCATCTTGATCTTATTTGAGAATGCTACCAGTCAACCCTATTTGGGTTTTTCAAAGCCTTTTCATAACAGGGTATATATCCAATGGGTAGAAGTAACTGAAACAAAAATTCAACATACTGATTTTGCTTTGAAATGCCCATTGATTTTTATCTTTTTATATCAACTATGTAAACTGAACCAAAGAGTCATCTGCTAGAACAATGGAAGCACACTTATAACAAGAAGTATTGCAGCTACCTTGACAATGTCACCAGCCTTTTTATTGTTTGGCTTGGGGTGGTGTGATCACTTGTATTAGAATATTTATTGCAAAAACAACATACACTGTTTCTAAATTCAACGTAAAGTCAAACAAGCATTTTAATTAGTTTAAAACAAATCCACAATTATCATATTTTACTTTTATTTCTTCCACTTGTTGGATAAATCAAGTTTTGAGAATGGATTAAGCATAGTTCCTTTAAAAAACTAGTTCTTTCCCCTTTTCTCCTTCCCTGGCTGAAGCAACATTCTGAAATCTAAACATTTGGTGTTATCTTATTCAAGTTACTGTCACAAAATAAAAATTGCAAGAATACTCCACTTGTTTGACATTGTAAAATGCAAATATATCATCTTCATGCACCTGAAGGTGGTTGGACATTTGGCATTGAAGGTCCACATTTAATGTCCACTGGGAAAATACAAATATTTCTGAGCAGGAGGCTACTGATTAACTGTTATGCAAGTCACTGATTGTGGGACTAACACCGAAAATGCATACTATATTATTATTAACCAGGTTCACATTAACTGGTAATTTCCAGTAATTTACCATTTATGATCAGCATATCCTTCTTCTTTCATTTAAGAGCCTGGCCTCAATCTTGGGCGTAATTTGCTCTGGTATACTGGAAAAAATCATCAATCAGACATATTCATGATATTGGCTGTTGTTTTGTTTGACAGGTTCTCAGAAACAAAGAGAGGGATAGAGAGAGAGAGAGAGAGAGAGAGAGAGAGAGAGAGAGAGAGAGAGAGAGAGAGAGAGAGAGAGAGAGAGAGAGAGAGAGCATGTGGCTCCAGTTACTAATGTCTAATACGGGCAGTATTGAGGCCATGCATCTTACTGGTTAATTAAGTCATTGTTTGACCGTTTTTTGTTTTGTTTTGTTTTTTGTGAATCACTTTCGTCACCTTATAGATGTCACACCGATTTGAAAAAATGTCTAGCGCGATCACTCATTAAGTATCATGGAATTTGGAGACAGACACAATCGGTGACTCGCTCTGTACGTGTGCGTACATGTACTTGTTTCAAACTGGCTGCGTGAATCTCATCGACGTATTAACCGGGAAGGGGGAGTCATCCGCAACGGAATTCGCTCACCTGAAATATATTGTACGTATGGTGAAATTCCTTCACTGATGACGGTGTATTTTGGACTATCTTGTCTTGGATCATAAGTGGCATTTTGTTGCTAAATAAAATGTATTGGTGCACAACTTCAAAAGAAAATCCTAGTTTCGATTTCGGTTTTTGCTCTCCTCGATTCTCGGCACCAAAAATGTTCGCAATCAAACCATAGCGCTGAAGAAAAAAATGGGTTTAAAACACTGGGAAAGACCTGCTGGCTTCTATTTCGTCCACATCAAATAATGTGAACTGGGACAATTTCTTTCCACTAATCGTGCCAGAGTCATTCCATTTTTAGAGTAGGGGAAGGCACTCTTCATGTAAAGCAATTATGTTTTGCTGGATGAGCTGCATACATTTTAAAACATCAAATAATCACAACAAAGTATTATATTACACGAGGTTAATTTAAGTAATTGAAAGAAATTAATTATAAGGACATTTCTGTAGGTCATTTACTATTATACCATATGTAAAATAAACAGCCTTAACAAACCCCAAGTCCAAATACAAGTCCACACCAACATTATTGAGGTAGGGACTCCCTGAAAACCCCGTCGAAACGCTACGTCACTTCCTTTTTTGTTACGGTCCGAACTCATGGTCTGAGGTGAGAAGTATGTCCCAACAAATTTGATGATTGTGTCTAAGTAAACATTGGTTTCCCTTACTTTTACTATTACAATGAATGTATAAGTGGATGCTGGATATGGTGACTCTTTCAGAATGTTTTAGATGCATTTTTGCAGTATTTTTTCTTGCAAAACGGTCTCTGGATGTGCGTGTACGCCGCCATTTTCGCCATGTGTGACAAACGCAAACGGGATGTTTCCTATTCTGGGGAGAAAACATGCACCCAGTACGCCGAGCTGTTTCTTGTGGTTTTTATGCGCGGTATGGTGAGGAAAGTATTGAACGAGTTGGAGGGAGAAGGTCGGATCACATTAATTTATAATGTTAAATCTCTGCTAGACTAGCCGGCTTCTTAATCTTATTCTTAGTTTACTATTTACTAAATTGCAGTAGTAAACTTGCAGTTACACTAAAAGTAACGGTCATGTCGCCGTCAAGTATAATCATGACACAAGTAAAAGAGTAATTTTCGAATTTTATTTTGGGCATGCATTTGCAGTTTTGAAAGCTGTTCAGACTCGTGATGCACTGTAAATGTAATGACTCTAAAAATGAGTGTTTTTCTAGGTTCATAGCTATGTTTCTTACCAAATGCACATCTTTAATTTATGCTCCCACCAGTTGGCAGTTCCAAGTCAGTAGTTTACTTATGTTTTAGTGACATAGTACTATTAGTAGTTTGTACACAATGCTAAACGACAGATTCTGAAGGATGGGGAAAAAAGTAATCTGAAACTATAAGTTCTGCAAAGTCAGTATGAAATTAGGAAAAAATATTGCTTCATATGGCAGAGTGACGTTTCAAATGGTACATTTGGCCCAAAAGTTAGATGTAAAATCAGCACAATTAAAATGTTTCCCCTTTTTATTGATTTATTTCAGGTTGAACCGTTAATACAAGATGTCGGGCGGCTTAGAAGTGTTGGCCCTCAAGGAGGAGGATGTGACCAAATTGCTGGCTGCCAGTTGCCACCAGGGATCCACTAATGAAGACTATCAAATGAAACAGTACATCTTCAGGCGCAAACCTGATGGTGAGTCTTTTGCTTCTGTAGTGGGAGGGGGGGGGGGGTAGTGGGCTGCTGTTGGCAGTTGCAAACTTGACCACAGGAATTTAATGAACTTCAAGAAAACATTTCTGTTTGCTTTTGCCAAGTTAGTTGTATTATGGTAGCCAAAGCTCTTTCTGACCCCAAGCCAGGTTTGAAGCTTTCCTCTGGAATGGCCTTTGCATGTTCTGAACTGCCACTTGCTGTTCAGGATGATTGTGGTAAATGAGGCAGAGGTGAAATTAGTGACTTATGTCATATATCAATAGATCATAGATGTCATGTTTTTGTCTTTTGGATAATGTTTGAAATCTATGGTTCTGATCATTATAGAACTTCGACCCCAGGTCTGTTTTGTTAGACTTTTTCAGCCTATAATTTGATAGTGGCAGCCATGTTGAAGAGCATTTATTCATTGGTAATTTAATTTCTAAAACCAAGAGGACAATTTTGAATTTGTGCAGCATTAAGGACATGAGTGGTGAGACAAACTTGTAGTTTTATACCTTCCCAACTGTGGCATCATGGGAACTGAATGCCTTTTGCTAGGCTGGAGGTCAGTCCTGTTTCACAAAGTTGGAAAGCAATCACTACTCTGGAGGTTCTTTTGGGTGGACTGACCCTTGCATATTCCAGATCTTGCCGTAGCCACTTGTTGGCCTTGATGGTGTAGGTAAAGCATGCTGAGGACATACACACTGCATAATAAAAATATTGATTCACCATAGCTTAGGGAAGCTATGCAGGAAAATTGATTACAACGGAGTTGATTGTGGTTTTCTGCCTTCCCAATTGTGCTGCAGCATGGAGACTGCATTGTTTAAGCATGATGGTTAACCTTCAGCCACAGAGTTAAACAGCAGTCTTTAATTTTTGTTTCTGGGGGCTGTTTTTTGGTGGAATGGCCTTTGCCTAATCCAGATCTTGCCAGAGAGTAGACTTGCTGCCCTTGATAGTGTCAGTAAACCACACAGAAGACAGCTGCAGCTGTTTAAAAGTGTAATCATTTGAGTGTTTTGGTGTAATTTCTGAAACTTTAATGATTTGTAAAAAAAACAATGAAAATACAACAGAGAAACACAAAACAAAATTGAGCACTAGTGGTTTTCTACTAACCTAACTGTGTGGCATTATGGGAACTGAATGCCATTTCATAGGCTGGAGGTTCAATCCCATTCCACCAAGTTGGAAAGCAATTACTTACCCTGAGGCTCATTTGGGTGGAGTGACCCTTGCATATTCCAGACCTTGCCATAGCCACTAGTTGGTCTTGATTGTGTAGATAAACCATGCAGAGGACAGTTAAAAGTAACGTTACAAAAATTGTTCGCTTGTGGATTGCATGCGAGTTCATGGCCAAGAAGTAAAATGTGAAAATAGATGCTGCTGCTTGGAAACACATACACACCCATGCAGTGAATTTTTACCCTCCTGTGTGGCACCTTAGGAGCTGAATGTCTTGTCTTATGCTTGGGGGTGATTTAGTTCATTTTTATAGAATTGGAAATCAGGCACTTCTGGGGCTTGTGTATGTAGAATGAAATGACACATATTCCAGACCTTGCTGTTGCCACTTGCTGGCTTTGATGGCCTGTACCATTGGTATAGGTAAATCCTTCAGAGCACAGCTGATACTTAGGATCTAAAGCTTGATGTCTTCCAGGTTGTGCAGAAAAGTACATAAAACAAATTTGATAACACTCGGTCTTCTATTTCCCAACTGTGTGGCATTATGGGAGCTGAATGCCTCTTTTGGGGCTGGAGGTTAAGCCTGTTCCACTCAGTTGGAAAGCAGTCACTTCTCCTGAGGCTCATTTGGGTGGAGTGACCTCTGCATATTCCAGACCTTGCCATAGCCACTTGTTGGCTTTGATGGTGTAGGTAAACCATGCAGAGGACAGATACAGATTGTATAACAAGTAAACACATAACAGAAATTGTTTGTTTATTGATGACTGATGTCTTCGACTTTTAGTCTAAAACTTGAAAGTGATTGCTTTTGAAGCTATCCTGTGAAACGCATAAGAGTTCACTGTGGTTTTCTGCCTTCCCAACTGTGTGGCATTATGGGAGCTGAATGCCTCTTTTGGGGGCTGGAGGTTAAGCCTGTTCCACCAAGTTGGAAAGCAGTCACTTCTCCTGAGGCTCATTTGGTTGGAGTGACCCTTGCATATTCCAGACCTTGCCATAGCCACATGCTGACCTTGATGGTGTAGGTAAACCATGCAGAGGACAGGTACAGATAGTATAACAAGTAATCACATTACAGAATCTTTTTATTTATTGATGACTGATGTCTTTGACTTTTAGTCTAAAACTTGAAAGTGATTGCTTTTGAAGCTATCCTGTGAAACGCATAAAAGTTCACTTTGGTTTTCTGCCTTCCCAACTGTATGGCATTATGGGAGCTGAATGCCTCTTTTGGGGGCTGGAGGTTAAGCCTGTTCCACCAAGTTGGAAAGCAATCACTTCTCCTGAGGCTCATTTGGGTGGAGTGACCCTTGCATATTCCAGACCTTGCCATAGCCACTTGCTGGCTTTGGTGGTGTAGGTAAACCATGCAGAGGACAGGTACAGATAGTATAACAAGTAAACACATTACAAAATCTTTTTATTTATTGATGACTGATGTCTTTGACTTTTAGTCTAAAACTTGAAAGTGATTGCTTTTGAAGCTATCCTGTGAAACGCATAAAAGTTCACTTTGGTTTTCTGCCTTCCCAACTGTGTGGCATTATGGGAGCTGAATGCCTCTTTTGGGGGCTGGAGGTTAAGCCTGTTCCACCAAGTTGGAAAGCAATCACTTCTCCTGAGGCTCATTTGGGTGGAGTGACCCTTGCATATTCCAGACCTTGCCATAGCCACTTGCTGGCTTTGGTGGTGTAGGTAAACCATGCAGAGGACAGGTACAGATTGTATAACAAGTAAACACATTACAGAAATTGTTTATTTATTGATGTCTTTGACTTTTCATCTAAAACTTGAAAGTGATTGCTCTTGAAGCTATCCTGTGAAACGCATAAAAGTTCACTTTGGTTTTCTGCCTTCCCAACTGTGTGGCATTATGGGAGCTGAATGCCTCTTTTGGGGGCTGGAGGTTAAGCCTGTTCCACCAAGTTGGAAAGCAATCGCTCCTCCTGAGGCTCATTTGGGTGGAGTGACCCTTGCATATTCCAGACCTTGCCATAGCCACTTGCTGGCTTTGGTGGTGTAGGTAAACCATGCAGAAGACAGATACAGATTGTATAACAAGTAAACACATTACGGAAATTGTTTATTGATGACTGATGTCTTCGACTTTTAGTCTAAAACTTGAAAGTGATTGCTTTTGAAGCTATCATGTGAAACGCAAAAGAGTTCACTGTGGTTTTCTGCCTTCCCAACTGTGTGGCATTATGGGAGCTGAATGCCTCTTTTGGGGGCTGGAGGTTAAGCCTGTTCCACCAAGTTGGAAAGCAATCACTTCTCCGGAGGCTCATTTGGGTGGAGTGACCCTTGCATATTCCAGACCTTGCCATAGCCACTTGTTGGCTTTGATGGTGTAGGTAAACCATGCAGAGGACAGGTACAGATTGGATAACAAGTAAACACATTACAGAAATTGTTTATTTATTGATGTCTGACTTTTAGTCTAAAACTTGAAGTGATTGCTTTTGAAGCTATCCTGTGAAGCGCATTAAAGTTAATTGTGGTTCCCAACTGTGTGGCATTATGGGAGCTGAATGCCTCTTTTGGGGGCTGGAGGTTAAGCCTGTTCCACCAAGTTGGAAAGCAATCGCTCCTCCTGAGGCTCATTTGGGTGGAGTGACCCTTGCATATTCCAGACCTTGCCATAGCCACTTGTTGGCTTTGATGGTGTAGGTAAACCATGCAGAGGACAGGCACTACCACATGACAGATACAAATCATATTACACAAGTTGTTAGTTTAAGGATTATTGGGTATCTTTGAGTCCCAAAGCCTGAATTAGATGAATTAACCAGTTTTGAAGCTATGCAGTAAAACTTAAAAAGTTAATTACAGTTTCCTGCCTTCCCAGCTGCATGGCACCATGGGAACTGAATGCCTTTTATTGAGGCTAGAGGTTAATCATGTTCTGCATAGTTGGAAAGCAATGACTACTCCCGAGGCTCTAGGATTGATTCTTGCATATTCCAGTCCTTGCCTTAGCCACTTACGGTGTAGGTAAACCATCCAGGGGATAGATGCAGATCAGATTTTTAATTTGTAGGTTAACAAAATCGCTCACAAGTTTTAACTGCTCAGGTTTTAAACCCAGCTTTCAGTAGCTTCAGGTTTAAAGAGAGATTTTGAAGCTATGCAGTGAAGCTCAAGAAACCTCTTGGTTTCATGCCTTCCCGACTATGTGGCATCATGGGAACTGAATGCCTTTTAATAGGCTGGAGGTTCAATCCCATTCCACTAAGTTGGAAAGCAATCATTTCACCCAAGGCTCATTTGGGTGGAGTGACCCTTGCATATTCCAGACCTTGCCATAGCTACTTGTTGGCTTTGATGGTGTAGGTAAACCATGCAAGGGACAGATCATGACAATTTACACATCTTATTTGATGGCTGATCATGTTTTTTTTGTTTTCTTTTTTTAATAGTTAGAGGTGTCCAGTGTAAAGCTGAGATACAGAAGTTTACATTTTGATCCAGTTTATTACAATATTTGCCTGAATAAGTAGACTAGAGTGATGTTGATACTGTCTCCCTGTCAAATGTTATTTATCAGTCAAAATATTTGAATGGTCTTTCATATTTTCAGTCATCATGCCATCTGCCCTTTCAGAGTGGGTCCATAAGACCAAAGCTTTAGAAGTTAATGATTTGATCTTCAGTGTTGTAGACTTGCACCACAGTTGACAATGGTCAGGTGTTATTTTTACTGTAGTGTGCAGTTTTGGGCTGACCCAACTGTGTGGCATTATGGGAGCTGAATGCCCTTTTCAGGGGCAGGAGGTTTAATCCTGTTCCACAGAGTTGGACAGAAATCAGTTTACCTGAGGCTCATTTGGGTGGAGTGACCCTTGCATATTCCAGACCTTGCCATAGCCACTTGTTGGCTTTGATGGTGTAGGTAAACCATGCAGAGGACAGGCACCACCATGTGACAAGCTTGGATGGTATTGCAGAACATGAGCTATGTATGTACTGAAAAAATGCATTCTGTGAGATGAAACCACTGATGTAGAAAATTGTTTGTCTTTTGTATATTTTAGAAGGCAGTTTGTTACTTGTCGGACTCTGTTGTGTGCAACATATGCATGCTTATTGCATCACTGTTTTGTATACTCGTGGTATTTATTTTTTCAGGTGTGCACATCATCAACATCAAGAAGACATGGGAAAAACTTGTGCTTGCGGCTCGTGCCATCGCGGCCATTGAGAACCCTGCTGAGGTATGCGTCATCTCTGCTCGTCCCTACGGCCAGCGAGCTGTGCTCAAGTTTGCTTCTGCTACTGGAGCTACCCCCATTGCTGGACGCTTCACACCTGGCACCTTCACCAACCAGATCCAGGTGGGTGTTGAGATGTTCCTCATAGTTTTACTGCTCCTACAGCTGTGGTGGAAAATACAGTATTTCTAGGCTGGCAGGTTGAGATGTTGCCAAGTGAGACGAACAGTTGTTGCTCAGTTAAGGGGAGACTGGCCAGTTCTTTTACTTTTCGTTTGTTTAAAGTTGTTATGCATTTTAAATTGATTATTATAGTACAAAAATCAGAATAAATGGTATAAAAAGTTGTTTTCACTATCTGCAGCTTTCCATTCAGCAAAAAAATCCATGGTATGTGTGAAATTCAGTAAAATATCACCCCCATTAGGAAGAAAATATCTCAACATTGACATCACTTTCATTACATTCTATTCTTTTATTGTGATCTGTGGGTTATATTCTATGAATCTATTTGCCATTTTTCTTGTAAACGTTCTTGATCAAAAAATATGGGCCACCAACTGAGGTTACCATAAAAAATTAGGGTGACACATAAGAATTTAATTTTCAAAACCATCTTAAAAATTTATTATGCCATAGAATAAGAAATCCTCAAATAAAATCCTAGAGCATTCAATTCTCTCCACAGACAATGTTTGTTTATTGTAATAGCTTCAGGTTTGGCGGAGATATCATGTTCCTCCCAACATCACCATAGCCAATAAACGCCGAAATGAGAAAAACGTGAATAAAGATTTGCCGTCCAAAAAACATCGGTACAATAAAGAAAAATGCAATGAAACTTGTTTCTATCGTCTGTGGGTTTGTGTAATGTTTGAATGAAAGTAAACTTGCAATGATCAACTGCCGATGATGATTCTCTCAGCGAGAGTTGTTGGAAACCATCACTGAAGCACTAGAATATGCCAGTCCATCCGCTGTAGCAAAATGCTTGACAGCTTCGCCAGTTGTCGAACTACTTTCCTTAGCCTTCATTCTTTTTTATCGGCCAGTCCTTGCATATGCTGCTTCCTTTTCCTGGTGGATTTACCAACGTTTGCTTCAGCAATAGTCTTACGCTTCTTTGAAGGCATAATTATCGCATAAAAATCAGTTTTGTAGCTCAGGAGATTTGCAAATGTATGTTCGATTTGTTGTCTGCAACAAACAGGAAGTGACTAGTTTGACAGGAAGTGGCTTGTTCGGGATTGTCCGTGAACTCTCATTTGCGAACTACGCATGTGCAGCAGCACCGATGACTATATAATGAGGTCACTCTTTGAAATCCGACCAATGAGAAATGACTCGATCCAAATTAGGAAGTTTCCGTTGGAATACCCTTCCCGCCTTTTCAAACCCTTTGTGCCTTCATCAGTGGAAGTTCCCACTGGGTCATGACGTCATTTTGAAGGTCAGAAGCTACTGAACAGTTTGATAGGCAACATGTGCTGAGTTTTGGGTAGAAAGTCCCCGTAACCAAGGGATGAAATGGAGTGTTTTTTCAGTGAAATGATCGGCCACAGGACAAAAACAAACACACTAAGGTTCAAAGAATGTTTTCATTTGCATAAAAATCAAACATATATCATAAAAATACTGACTTAGATGAAAAGTAGGCATGTTTAGGAACCCAAACCTGGAAAAAAACAAAAACCTGTTCTGAACATTTTGGGACCAAAATTTGACTGGCCAGTCTCCCCTTAATTTGTTTATGGGAGATGGTAGATGTGTATGGAAAATAGGGAACAACAAAAAAAAGTCCAATATGAATTAAAAGCAAAATGTTAACACCTAATTTAAACACTGTAGTTGTTTGTGTATGGAATGTGGTGATTGTGAATAGAACAGATAACCATCCTCCTCCTTCAAGATGAATTTTTAGATTTTTATCTGCAATACTAGCCTGAAAGGAATTGGAAGTTGTGGGAGGTGAGCCTGGATTGAAAAGTTCACATACTTTTATTATGATCCTCTTTCATTTTTAGATGGTGCTAGCGTTAACAAAAGGGAATGGTTCTGATGTATTTGAAAGTGGAAGATTTGGGGTTGGACCAGCTTTCTTTTTTTCTTCCTTGTTTAGGCTGCCTACCGTGAGCCACGCCTGCTGGTTGTGACTGACCCACGCATTGACCACCAGCCTGTGACTGAGGCTTCCTATGTGAACATCCCTGTGATTGCTTTCTGCAACACAGACTCCCCCCTCAGGCACGTCGACATTGCCATCCCCTGCAACAACAAGGTATAGTGTGGTTCCTATCGCCACTACATGCATTGGTGAATTCAGGACAATTTGTAGATGCAGAACATTCTGTGCTGACTTCAAAATTCCTTTGGAGGAGACTGGAAATCAAGGTCCCTCATGTGTGTGTGTGTGCATCAAAAAGATCACAAACATTGCAGATCCTGTAGTGTGTTTAAGATTTCAGCAGATTATGAAAACCCTAAAATAACCCAGCAAGCTTTCAACACGTGAAGCACAATCGATAATAGTACCATATAAAGGCAGTTGATGATGATAATCTTTGTACTACGGACACAGAAAGTAAATGGGTGAGTCAACATTTTGTTTGTTTGTTTCCAGGGTCAGATGGCCATTGGCACCCTGTGGTGGATGCTTGCTCGGGAGGTGCTGCGCCTGCGTGGTACCATCAGCCGTGACCACCCATGGGATGTCATGGTGGACCTGTACTTCTACAGGGACCCTGAGGAGGTAAGCTGAGCTTGTGAAAATCTGGCTGAACTTTTTACTTTGGCTGACCTGCATAAATAAATATATATAACGGGATAGAGCCTCAGAATTATCAGCCTTTGTTGAAGGGCAGTGACATTTCCTTTTAGGTTCATGATCCCAGTATGTAACCTTGCACTGAATGGTAAACTGGGAGGCATATACACTGGCCTCCTTGACATTTTTACAGTAAATTTACATTGTCAATTACTTTTGAGGGCATTAGTGTCAACATGTTGCAATAATCTTTTAATTGCATAATTCATTGACATTTTTCTTGACAGTATTCCAGTGGCAGTTGTGATGCTTGACTTGGGCTCAGTTCTTCAGAGCAGTTGGGGAAAAGAAGCTTTGGCTTTTAGGACTTGTGCATGCATGTATTGGGATGTGTGCTAACTGAATATTGTCACCTTTAATTAATTTGGTAGGGTTGCATAAAGTTCATCAGGACAGGGATGCAGTGTAGTCAGACACATTCCTATAATTATCCGATGCCACCAATATATTAACATATCACTCAACTCACAGTGAGGGACGTGATTAGCCAATCAGTGCATGCAGATGAGGTGCACCTTTCAGCCTCACTTTGATATTCCAATGTCTCAAATCATTTGCTTTCTGTTAGTGCACAAATTACATGGCTTGATATAACTTTTTTTAAAGGTGTCATGTTTTTTAAAAGATGCAATGAGTAATAAATGATAGCTATACTTTGTTCCAAGGCAACTGATTTTCTGAATGACAAAACTTACCCAGAGTAAGGCCACCAGTCTTTCATGAGGTAACAGTTTTGCACTGGCTGCGATTAAAAAAGGGACAACAAGTGTACCCTCTTGCAGAAGGCATTGAATGTGTATTCCCATTGCAGGTTGAGAAAGAAGAGAAGGAAGCTCAGGAGCGTGCCATCGTGCAGAAGGAGGAGGCTGCCCCAGTGCAGGAGCCATGGACTGGTGATGTTGCTGTTCCCGAGGTCAGCGACTGGGCGAGTGAGTCTGTCCCCGTCAGCTCCGTTCCAGTGCAGCCGTTCGGTGCTGCCCCAGCTGCTCCAACCCCCACGCCCCAAACTGAGGACTGGTCCATGCCGACCAAGGACGACTGGTCTGCTCCACCAGCTGCCCCTGCTCCCAATGAATGGGGAGGTGCTAGCAATGACACCTGGGGCTAGATGTGACATTTCAGCCCTGTTTTGCAAGCTTTCTGGACTGTACGATCAATACATAATGCAACATTTGTGATGAACACAAGCAGCAGATGTACATGACCCAGTATGTACAAGCTCTGTCACTTTTAGCTTGCAATAAAGAAAGAAATGCGGATAGTTGAGTCGTGTTCAATTTTTGGTCTGCATCAAAACAGTGCAAGAGTGTTGTGATCAGCCAGCCGTGTTGGAACATTCCCTCAACAAGTTTGTGTGGCAATGAAAAAAATGAAGGGTTTCTCACCTCAGGTTACCTTTGTTTCTCAGAGCTTCAGTGGTGTAAAAATACCCACCAAATATGTTGGAATGTATCACCTTGGCCAGTTTGAATTGGTTCTTGTATACTGGGTATTGCAATGAATGCCAATGCAAAGTGCACTGCATATTTTCAAAATGCAGAATTATTGCAACATATAAATGACTTCACAACATTTGAGGACCTATGTGGAGCTCTCATCCCAAGAAAAACGTAAGTTGCAAAATGCATCATGCCACAGCTTACATGGACATGGAAAAGTGATGTCACCGGTTGTATGTAGACTGTT
The DNA here is from genome assembly GCA_963584105.1 of Alviniconcha strummeri. Classification (NCBI taxonomy): domain Eukaryota; kingdom Metazoa; phylum Mollusca; class Gastropoda; family Provannidae; genus Alviniconcha; species Alviniconcha strummeri. Next base: position 11,193,781 of record OY757541.1, on the reverse strand, counting down.
CCTAATCACATCCAGCACTTTCTCTTCCGGTCACTAGTGTCGGGGTATAACTGCTGAGGCTGGTGGTGCATCAACATTTTAGCTTGCAGACCAGGACAGTCCAAAGCTTAGCCCATCCAGTCATTTTGCAGTGTTCAGGACTGGCCATCACAATCTTAACACGTTACCTAGTGTTGGTGCAATTTTGTGGCAGGCAGGAACACATGCAACTACATATGTCAATGTGTGATAAGTATTAAATGAAATGTGCTTGTGTTTATTTTGAATAATATGAAGGATTTTATGTTCTTGCCTTCTATTTTGGAGGAATTACACACAAACACACGCATGTAGCCACAACACAAACACACAGAAATAATGATATTTACATTTGCCAAAGTGCATAAAAACTGGGAAACTCGAGCAGCTTTACTACACAACATGTAGGCCTGAGGCCATGCTTGTACACAGGACTGCTTTCAAAAGCACACTCGCACACACATCCTTGTTGAAGTAGGCCTAGGGTCTAGTAAAAACAGTTGTCACTAACAACATGAAAAAGTGAGATTATTTATTCTCAGGTTCTGTGAATGTAGAAGATTAAAAGTAGAACACCTATTTGAGAGTAGGTATGTATACATGTATGCAGACATTTGTTGTCTGTCTGAGGTCAACGCACCATGCCCACTTAAAGATCCTTGCCTTTTGTGTTTGTTCAGGTTTTACAACAGACATTACAAAAACTGTCAGATCTTCAGGGGATAGACCAAGCAGTTTGCAAAGTGAAGCAACACTAACCAAGCAGTTTTCATTGGGCTGCCCATGCCTTCAATGAATTGGCCCACGTGACAACTCTGATCTTCGTCACAAGTCTTACTTCATACACATAAAACCAGTGCGATGACAAGTTTTCGTCTGTAGCATGCAAATTTTCCATTACCTGCCAGTCACACTGTATCAAAGCCAGAAAGGTTACTGCAAGCAACTGACAGGACTGGACAGAAGGAACAGCTCATATATATATATATGCTGCTTTGACTTGGGGACAGTGTGGGTTAACAAAAATCACAGGTGCTACACCTTTGCCTTTTTAGACTGTCTTGATCCCAGGTGCTACACCTTTGCCTTTTTGGACTGTCTTGGTCACAGGTGCTACACTTTTGCCTTTTTAGACTGTCTTTCTTGACCTAGCTCAAGCCTGTGTTTGACCTTGGATGAGGGTGACCTGGTGTCTTGCGGTGCTGTAGCTGACTCTGTTGTGCTTGGGCTAAGAAGAGCCAGAATGTCCGTCAGCTTCAGCATCTTGGCCACTTGTAATGTCCACAGCGCCAGTTCTACACGGTGACATGACCATCCAAAGTCCTTATCTGCAAACCATGATTTGGGTAAAATGGATGAGGGTTTCTTTTCCTTTTTCGAGTTCTGTGCTCTTGCTCACTGGGCTGGTGAAAAGAGGAACTGGAGAAACATCACTATTATCACATGCTTTGTAAAACCATACATGTATACCCCTTCAGGACTAGCACCATCTACACCAAATTCTTCCTGTCTGGTGGAACATGGGGCGGAAGAAAACTCGGGATCATGCAAAGCATGGCATCACGATCTACCATTAATAAAATGATTATTTGCACTTTACCATGTTCAGCATCACATCTTTTCTTGTACATGTAAGAACAACATAATTGGCCTGCAAATTCTGATGTCTTCATTTTCTAAGCACTACACCCTTTGAGTTGAAACCACAAGAGGGTGCTGACAACCAAGCAGCCCCAATGACACACAGACATGAGAATGGCCAACCAACAGTCTCAAATCAGGCTCTTTTTCAATGTGTTAAAGCATGAAACAATCCTACAAACGGATTTTACTCAGGAAATTTGAAACATCACCTCATGCCTGGACTTGGCCTAATTCCAGCATTTTACAAAATGGTCTGCTTTCACCGTTAAGGGTATGCTTTACCTTGTTTCTTGAGTGTTTTGGTGAGGGTGGCGACTTGCTGGGCGTAATCCATGTAGGCAGGAAGTGTGTAGGTCAATGAATGAAGGCCGAGGCCCTGCATGCTCTCGTCAGCCATGAAGGGTGTGTGTTGGGGAGCACCTGCTGCAAGCACAGCTGCAACAGTACAACAAAATGGTGATCAGATAAAAAATCTCAAACACGAATGATTGCTAGCTTTCTAAAACAAGATCCTAACACTTAAACTCTAATAATCAGGACTCTGTATATATATAATTACATTATTTAGGTGCATCTGCCCAAACATGAAATCGGTTCAAAGCAAAGGGTCATAAATATTTTTTAAAGAGCTAGCAGAACCACTGCTTTAAGTTACACATGTAATATACACAAGTGTGGGTAACACTTGCAGATGCTAATTTCTCAACCATTGCCGTGGGAACCTCACAGTTACATCTGAGAATATATAGAAAATAACCATCAAAAAACAGCTAAAGCCCGTTCTTAACTGGGCGAATGTTTGTTCGCCAAACATACTTTGGACACTTCGATGACTATGATTTGTTTCTTAATTGAACATTTAGTTCGCTGAATATGGTTCGGACAGTCCAAACTTTACTTCATTCTCAAATAGCTTGTAATGAGATGCAAGCTTCGGCCCGAACTTGCGGCAGACACGCGGCAGACAGCATGATCGAAAATGTAGGCTAAAGTCAAGTCAAGTCGGTACACTTTAATCATCCCTCACAGGTAATTCAACTAACTACTATCTCATTCTGGGTCTCCGAGACAAGGCTGCGCCTTCCACAAGTCAACAAATAAACAAATTCCCTCTGAAGCGAGTGAAGAACCTAGTGACACCGTCATCCATTTTTATTTTTGTTTTTTCTCCATTCACAGGAGAGCTCTGCTCTCAGCCAATCAGAGGCAATGATCGTCCAATAGGGCGAATGTTCCCAGAACATGTTGAGCAAAGGTTTTTGGACCCCGAATATAGCTTCGACGAATACTTCCAACTAGGTTTGCGAGGAACAGTTGGCCCAATTAAGAACCAGCTAGCTTCGCCGAATACTTCCAACTAGGTTCGCGAAGAAACATTCGCCCAATTAAGAACGGGCTTAACACTAATAACGGCTATTAAATGGGCAGTTAAATGCACTTTGACTGGTGCTGAACCTACCAGATGCAGTAGCAGGTCCAACAGCTTTCAGCACCACAAGAGCTGTGACAGCATCATGAAGATTGGGCAGTGCCTTGAAGGCCTTTTTGCTGGCATCCTCTACACTCGCTGCACTGTTCCCCTCAACCATCTGCTGGAGCCGGGGTCGGAACTTGCCTCTCTGCTCGTCACACACACACTTATATAATTACATTTATGCACGCACAGTACACACACATTCATGTGAAGGCACACACACAAAGTTTAACACTGACAATAACTTCGGTTTGCATTGAAACCTTTAGTTCTGGCCATCAAAAAATTCAGTCAGTTGCAGTTGCGTTCTGATTCAGCAGGGTCTCCTGCGAATGATCAGTAAAGCAACAGTGGTGGCACTGAAACAAATAGAACAATAGACACACTTTTGTCACATAATGCGAACCAAGACTTAGACTGAGGCAGCGAAGCATTTAGATGATTCACACATTTTACTGAAAATAAATGGTACATGCATAATATAATAAAGAGTAAAGACCAAAAAGGAAAAAAAAATAAGAAAAAAGAAAGAGTGGCCCTAGTATTACTAACTATAAAATTAAACAAATCAATGGAAAAAGAAAATTCTCACCATTAATTTCCACTTCATTATTTTGGTCAGTTCTTCAAGTGTGATGTACTTCTCAGTTCTGCTCTTGATCACAGTTGGAAGCTCTTGTTGATACCTGAACATTCAGCATTACTCTTAATTAGCATGTAACCATTTGTCCACACACACACACCCTTTTCATATTTAATCTGATAGCCCTTGCACTTTCAACAGTCATTAAATCAGAATGGTTAATTTTGGTCTTATTCTTAAACCCGCTCAAGTTGTGGGCTCTTACTTGCTACACATGATGCACTCAGTTACCTTTGCTTTTTTGGCAGCACACATGATGACAATTGTGACTTTGTCGCTTGGAAAGCATTGCAGTATATTTTTAAACACATACACTGATACAGAGTGACTCAGTAGACATCTTTGACAGTAAAGACCTTAGACTAGTTACAGTTAGATTTATATACTTGTTTGCTACGATACCAAGATTGATGGGGGGGCAGGGATAGCTCAGTGGTTAGAGCACCGGACTCGTGATTGAAAGGTTGCGGGTTCGAATCCCTGCTGGAACGGCGGGAGAATTTTCTTCTCCAGGGTCGACTTTCTGTGCTGACTCTTATTTCGGTATCCGTTCCACCCCCGTGTTACCACAGTAGCACGTAAAAAATCCCAGTCATTCTGCCAAAAAGTGCAGGTGGCAGGTTACAGCTAAACACGCATACACCTTACATATGTGGATTTTATTGAACCGTGCTTCGGCATTGGTCACAACTTGTCCCTAATATGTCAAATGACATCTGAGGACATTAAGCATCAACTCATCATCATCACCAAGCATGAATTTAAAACTAAAGTCATGCTGTACATGGCAATGATTCATGGCTTCATCACTAAACTGTTCACAGGTATGATGGATCACATTCACTGGCTAAACAAGTGCATTCTTCTCAACAATGTAGCATAACCTTTTGCTAGTTCTAAACAGTATGACAATGCCAGAATCCCCACAATAGTGGCGTTTTATGAAAGAATAAGAAGTATCAGGAAAGTTTTGATCAGTGGCAAAAAAATAAAGTGATTACTGAAGGAGAAAAGTGATTCTGACAGAAAGCTGCTAAAACAATTTGATCTTATATATTTGTATGTAATTGTTACATTGGCAGCCCCCAATACTTCACAAACACTAATGGGGAAACAGAACTCCTGGCTCATGTATGGGCTGATCGGATCAGTGGTTATGAAAAGAAGCTGGAGAAATGAGATTCTGACAGACTCAACAGAACTCTAGACTCATGAACGGCGGCCATGTAAGGGCAGATGCGACGTTTACCATCTTCCTCCTATCCGGACCTAATGATTTACAGCTTCATGTCCTCGGATGTTGGTTGACATATTAGGGACAAACTGTGACCAATGCCTAAGCATGGTTCAATGCACACTCCGAGCACCGCTTCCCGGCACCTTCCTCGAAACTCTGCCAGATTTAGTTACGCTACTAAGGGGCACTCTATCTCTGCGCAGCTGTCCACCGACGCGGTCAGCGCCCTCCGAAAGGTTCGGGTACTGATAAGAGTTAAGACTGTGGAAGCAACCTAGCGCCCAAGCATGCAGGACGGCCACCTCGACTTTCACACAGCTCCTGAACTCTGGAACCTAATCCTGTGTGTTAACCTCTTATAAGAGATCTACTCCAACCTACCATCTGTCAAGGTTTAAGAGATCTGTCCTTTTCCTTGGGTCTTTTTGAAGTTCTGCTTTTGCCGTGATTGCTGTTTCATATCGTTCATATATATGACGCCAGACGTTACTTGTTTGTTCGAGTAAAGACATTGCCTTTGCTTTCGTCTGCCAGTCTTGTTCCCGCGATCGGGGAAGGACACCAACTCTTTGTTGCTTAGGAGAGTTAATTCCCCTAAAATTATTATCCTGATGTACCGGCCTAGCAGAGAGTAATGGTCCAGGGTGAGGTGCAACTGGTTAATGGTTGTCTCGCACCATCAAAAATGACGATGGAATCATTCACTTTCGCCGCAGACCAACTTTTCTTTGCTGGAAAGGTGATTTTGGTGATGGGAAATTTTCTGTTTTAGTAAAATTACCTTTATTTGTTACAATTTTATTCAATTTGTCCAAGCGGCCTCAGACAAGCAGTATCGGTTGACGGCTCCAGACACTGACTAGAAGTAGAGATCTACTTTGACTTCTTCCGTTAATCATCCGCCGTCATCCTGTTGATGATTCTGATGGTGGACTTGGGGGTTCTGCGTGGCTTTCCTAGCATCTGGGGGTTGAGGGTGGGGAACAGTATGGATGTCTGAAGGTGGTTGGGGGGATGGGGAGGGAGCGGGGTAGCAGACAGTTTGAGTTCGACTGATTGAATAACATTGTCCTCAGTCCCCATCCCTGCTCAGTGCCTGAATAACATTGTCCTCAGTCCCCATCCCTGCTCAGTGTCTGGACTTTTCCTATGAACTATAATTTAGTATGAATGCAGTCTTGTTCCTCAGTCAGACTAGAAAACAGTGCAGTGCTGAGCTGGATCAGCCCACAGCAGTGCTACCATTGATGATAGGATCTGTCATCAATCTTAGTTAATATAACACTGACATAACGGTTTCTTTACCAAGATTATTTTGACTGATGTGCATGTCACTGACTGTCACATGTCTGTGTCATTTTCAGGTAGCGATGCTGATGAAGGGTACCTCTGATGATGACTCACCTATCCCTGGTTATTTGTACAAAGAAATTAGCGGTATGTCTTGTGTTGGATAAAGACATTTACTGGATCAGTGCATGAACTTTGAAGAATATTTAGAGGCCACTCAAAATCCTCCATGATTATAATTTATAAAGGTATATTGTGAGAGTGTTTAATGAACGTCTGTACTACTACTAGCAGTAGTGTTACAACCAGTCGAAATCCACTTTATTTTATTTTTATTTTATTAAGTTATGTTATCACTTATGACTAATAGGAGTTATGTTTGTGTACTTGGACTGTAACTGTAGTACTAGTAGTACCTTTTGGCTCAACAATCTTGAATTCCTTGACCTTGTCACTGTTGATCAGTGCCACTGTCAGTGTGTCACACTCACTCACATTCTTGGCGCCCAAATTAAGCCTTATGATCTAGTGTATGACCTACCTGAATTCAAATGCACTGTCATTATAAATATAATTCTACTGTCATCAGTTCTTGTCAAATGTTGAAAGTGCAGTAATGATTAGTATACTGTATTAAACTATTATGTATTGTATGCTTGACTGATTTGATCAGTGCATATTAATAATAAGTATTATATCACCAGTTTTGTAAAAAAAATGCTCAGACTTGCCACATCATTGACAGCATGTTAAGAATCTTTGGTGCAAGCTGATCAACAAAGTCAGCTGTATATAATGTATTATTCTTTTATTGAAAGCAAATCCGGACTTTTTGTAATAAATACTCCAGCAGCTTTGGCAGAGGTTGCTTGAAGTTTTATGATGGCACAGAGGGATACCTGGACAGAGTGGACCACAGTGATATTTGGTGTCTGCTTTCATTCAGTATTACTGTTTGCCCTGTAGCTGTGGCTACTGTCTTGTGAATGACAGTAACCAATACCTAGAGCATGCCCATGATGGCTTATTAGGGCTGGGAGCCCAGGACATCTACCTCAGCTTTCACACAGCTCCTGAGCTCTGACTGTGCTTGAAATTTTATACAGTACTTGTACTGTGTGCAGACATAGGAGCAGTTTGTATACTGTGTCAGTGTGTGTCACTGTGTGCACTACCAAACACCTGTGATTTCTTTGTACACTGTATTAATCAGTATGTTTTATTCTATGCTTTTGTTGAAATGCCTGTGGTTTCTATTGGCAGATATCAGTTATCAGTCACCAGCACACTGCCAGTTCCTTCTGGAGTTTCTAGTGAAGAGGATGAGCAAGAGCTCCTGTCATGTAAAATTCAAGGTACAGTGAAATGCCTCTTCTAAAAATACTGGAGAATTAGTCAAGTCAGGTCAGTTACTTCTTTGTACCATTTAAAGTATTACAAACAAACAAAGAAACAATATCTGCATGTATAAAATTATGACCTTTATGTTGAACTGACTTGTTCACATTGAACTGTCTTGCTAACCTTGCTGACCTTCACATTGAACTGACTTGCTCAGATTGAACTGACTTGCTAACTTTGCTGACCTTATCATTGAACTGACTTGCTCACAATGAACTGGCTTGCTAACCTTGCTGACCTTCACACTGAACTGACTTGCTGACTTTGAACTGGCTTGCTAACCTTGCTGACCTTCACAATGAACTGGCTTGCTGACTTTGAACTGGCTTGCTAACCTTGCTGACCTTCACACTGAACTGACTTGCTAAACTGATCAACAAATCGTGTCTCTCCCTGCAGCACACAGGAACTAAGTTTTTGTCATCTCACACAACTAGGCTTTTGTATTAAAATAGTGCTGTCTAGGCTTTTGTATTAAAATAGTGCTGTCTTTGTGATGTTCCCCTTTCTTTTCAGACCTTGAAGCTGATGAAGCACGTTGTGGAGAATGGGGATCCCAACTTCAGGGCTGGTCTGAGGACAATGTCCAAGTGCATCCAGGAAGCAACAAGTGAGAACATCTACTGGAGGGTCACAAGTTTACTTGTAGTAGGAAGGGCTTGGGGTGATGGGAGTGTGTGCTTTGCTTGCATGGGTGACGTGTGTGTGTGTGAGAGAGAGAGAGAGAGAGAGAGAGAGAGAGAGAGAGAGAGAGAATCTGATTGATCTGGCAAAAAGTAGTGACAAGGGAGAGGAAAGCAAAGTAATTTCAGAGAAGGAAGTGGTCCTGTTAAACTTCAGCTTCCTCTCCCTTCTTAGTGTGGGTCTGTGCAGGTGGGCATATATGTGTGTGCCAGACGTGCATATTCACATTGGCTACAAAGCTGAAACAATTTTGGCATGTAAATTATAGATATATTATTTTCCTTGCAGTTTCATTGCGTGAAGAAGCTGTTTTGAATTGTATGTTTATAAATTAAAAAAATTGGTACTACATACAGTCAACCATTCCTTCTTTTGCAGAGTTTGGTGGTATCCCTGATCCGTTGCATGGTAATTTACCATACCAAGCTGTCCGCAAAACTGCCAAGGTGTGTGTTTTTAGAGGAATTAAGCACAGTCTTGAAAATTATCTCACTGGCATGAGAAAAAAAGAAAGAAAAAAAATCAATTGTACTTCAAGGAGGTGATACTGTGTGCCTTCATGCATTGACCTACACCATTGTTACAGAATCTGGTTACAAAGTTTTATGGACATGAAATGCATGCTGGGAACATGGTTTGATGCCATGGAAATATAACAGTATATTACTGCAAGCAATAAAAACACAGGACAGGACATTAGCCCAAAAGAGGCAGGAGATATCTACCAGCGTTATAAATAAGAACAGCTTAGTCTCTGCCAAATACATGTGTCTGCATGAGAACTGAAATGTAACACCAGCGTCAGTTTTTGTTTTAGATGCCGATTCCAGCTGTTCCATATTTCTTAACATTGAAAACAAAAAGATTATTATGAAGATTTTAAAAACATCATTACACAGGTTATTTGTGCAGCCTGGTCTCCAATAAGCTTTCATTGTATTGTGGGTTTTAGCATGCAGTGCTGTCCAAAGGTGTAGATATTTCTTTCTGTTGTTTGTTGTAGTTTTGCTGACATCTTGTGGATGTGCAGGAATTGTGCCAGATTCTGTTTGATGTGGGCCAGGAGCCACGGGTCCAGTCTGATCAGTCCCAGACCCATCTGCCAGCTGAAAGGATGGGTCAGTAGAAAGAAAATGTGTAGAATTGTAGACCAGAAATCATGTTTGGTGGAACAGAACATGTCATTGCAGAGCAGAAAACATGTTTGGTGGAACAGAACATGTCACTGTAGAGCAGAAAATGTGTTGGATGACACATCAGTATAGGCATGATGTTTTGTCTGTCATGCGGGAGATCTAGGTAGATGCTTGTGATTTTTAAACAGTCTTTTATTTATTATTGAAGGGGTAGGGGAGAGAGGAGACTCAGAGAGTTGCTGATATATGCAGTGGCTATATGTTCAGACATGTACTAAAGTGGCTCCACCAGAATCTGAGTATCATACGATCCATTTTACAGTAAAGTATGCAAGCACCTCCCATGTGAGAGTGCGCTCATAGAAACTGCTTTGGAATGCTTGCAATAAAGTTACCAGTGGTGAATGGTAACTGTTATCCATGTAGCTGTTGATACAATAACCAAATGAAGCCTGCTGATAATCACTAGTTTGTCAATGTCCTTGTGTATCGAAGTAAAAACATTTAGGATTAATTAGCCATTTACGATAGTTTATGGCTGAGCACTGATTTATGATAAAACATTTCTCAATATTTATGCCTATTTCTTTATATTTTATTTGGCTGTTATTGTCTCTGAATTTTTTTAGTGTTAGTCCAGAATATTTCAGAAGTGTATGACCAATATGTGTTTCAGGTCTTAACTGGTGTGTGTGTGTTTTGTAAACTGTTTAAGATCTAATTACCAATATTAGTTTTTTTTGGTTTCAGTTGGTATAGGGCCAACACACACATCCTCTGGTGGAAAATATCAAGGCTTTGGAAATATGCCAGCACCAAAAAGTAAGGCGTGATAAAGTTATTTGGTGATATACACACTATTTTGTGACCTTGATATGATTCATGTGTTAATTTTATAGCATTGTTATTGCAGGCTCCCTGTAGCTGTTATGCTTACTCAGTGAAGATGTTGTATATGTGGAACCTTCTTTACACATATGTTTTGTGCACACAGTGTTAAAAGTCAGTCCAGAATGTGAAACAATTTGTTTACACATGTGACAAAAACATATTCACCAGGTTGTGAATGATAAAATTGTGTCGTAAAAGAGGAAATACAGACATAAATTTTGAGGAGGGTCTGCAGAAATTAATTTGTGATTAGGGTCAGAGGTCAGGATGAGGATGACTTGTATTTGAAGCCAGGTAATCTGCTGTCAGTTTGTTGTGTGTACACTTTAAACTTGAGTAAAAGTTGGTTAATTTTTAGATTTTAACACCCCACCAACCACAGGGTCACACCAAAAAAGTTGTAATGTTAAGCATGTCCACTTGTGCTGAATGCTACATTTTGGAGGCAGTGCAGCTGTGGTTTTCTGCCATAAATCCTATAGATATTGTGTGCAGGTGATGATTTCAGAGTTACTGGGCAACACCGCAAATACCACACACAGTGTGCAGGTGGTGATTTCAGAGTCTCTTGACAACACCATAAATCACATACACAGTGTGCAGGTGATGGTTTCAGAGTCACTGGGCAACACTATAAGAGAGGGCCTAGAGAAGCTGGCAGAGCAGCTAGGGGACACAGCCCCTGCTCAACGACAAGCAGCGCTGCTTGCAGACCTTGAGAACTCTTCTGGTGACTATGTGCCACCCGTTGTGACCTCTGCTGTTCAACCTCCTCACCCCAAGGCAACCAGTGAATCGAGCAAAGGTAAGTTTGTTGCTTGGTATTTCATGCCATCTACCAAGACGGCCATATGAGGGTGAAATTAATTTTTAGACAGAATGATATGGAGGAACTTTGTTTCTGTCCTAAACACTGATAGGCGTAAAGGCAGTAAGTAAGTATCCAAAAGGAAAATTAGTGTGCTGCTCTTGACACACATGATTGAGGAGGACTGGGGGAAAATGAAGTTGAATGAAATGGGAAGGCAGAAGTCCTGTCAAGGCTGTATTCTGACCTGCTCCAGGCTGAAAGGAGGGAACCACTAATATTTGTGGACACCCACCAGAGGTGTCCGATTTCTGCACCTGTAGTACCCCATAGCTAGAGGCATCAGTGCAGAGAACATTTAACTTGTATAATCTGATTAACACACATGCATGGCTAAATAAAAAAAAAATGGTTTGTATGGATTGAATCAATACATTCTGACCTTGCTGATGAGACCTTTAACATGAATGTGTACCCCTGTTGTAGCACCTGGATCTCTACCCCTGCCAGCTTTTTATTTTGCTGGTTTGGGGGTGATGGGTCACATCCGAAAGATTGCATACACCATTATTTTATCTCATCTGAAAAATAGACTCTTTGTCTAAAAGACTGAAGATTTAACCGATCATCCTGATACAAAGAAGAGAGGGGAGAGGGTTACTACCAAAAGCAAAATTCAGGCTTACAACCATTTGAGTTTGCATCCTGTGTAATGTCCCCTCAGCTACCTAACTTTTGTTGGCTCAATGGCAAGACTGCTTCCCCACCCCCACCCCACTTTTTTAAATGGATGAAAACAGTTAATTTATGTTGTTTTTGGTTTAAGTGTGCTTTGATCTAGACAAGACAGACCGTTTTGTATTGATATATTTTGTAGCTGTTCTTAACACATACCGGTTATCCATTCAGTCCCTTTTAAAGAAATACCTGGATGTGTTGTATCTGTTCAGCAGCTGTTACCAAACATGTACCTGGACGTGCTGGAGGTGGATGGGATGATGACCCTAAATCGTCGGCACAGAGTCAGGGGTCAGGGACTCGAAGTGAGGCAAGCAGTGAACTATCATACAGGTAACATCCATTGTTACATCAGAGTGACAACAGTGTATGTCTTTTCCTGCAGTAGAAGTAGCTAATAGCATTACTCATTTGTGTGCTGATTGGATGAATGCTGGTGTTCAGGTTGTAATAAGATAAGGGTATTGCACAATGTAATAATTAGAGAAGGGTGTTGCACAATGTAATAAGAGAAGGGTGTTGCACAATCACTGGCACTCTTCAGCATCAGAGTTTTAGCCTAGCCTTGCGGTGCTTTCGCCTGATCTGACATACTGTGCTGATTCAGTAGTATAATGATCAGTATTACTGGTGTGCAGTGTGTCCAGCTGCGAATGTTGTAAACCAGTGTCTGTGCATATGATGAATGAATCGTAAGGGCTTTCCTTCTAGTTTCAAGAAACATTTGGTATTTCATATAGTTTCCATGGGGAGAATTTCAGTAATCACATTTGATGGTTTTGTGTTAGTTTTCATGGGTTTCCCCCAGCAGTTTTTGGTTGCATGCGTGTGTGTGTGTGTGTGTGTGTACATGTGTGTGTATGTTTGTATATAGCAGACTGGAGGCTGTGTCAAGCCCTGATTGGTCAGCAGAGGAACAGCTAGTCACAGACCACCTCCTAGTGAATGACACAAGCCAGTTCTTCCTTCTGCAGCCATCAGATATGAAAGTGTTTAAGAGGAAATGTCAAGGACTCAACTGTGAGAAGGTTGTGGACTTTATCAGACAGAGGCTCCAGTCTCCTGAGGATTACATTGTGGTGGTAAGTCGGACACTGTTATAGCATATAGCTAAAGGTACTGAACACATACTTAGACTGTTATGTATGTGTGTGTGTGTGTGTGTGTGTGTGTGTGTGTGTGTGTAGGTCAGTGGGTCTATACGTATGTGCACATCAATGTATCATTGTATGCAGTGTGGACTAATGCTGTCTGCTATCATTACATCTGTTGTGTGACCACTATAGGTTGGCTGGGTTGGTCATGTGACTACCATGTTTTGAGCAAGTAGTTTTGCTGTCAGAAATGTTCCTGTTTGTTGACCAGGCATGTCATGTGGCTGCTTTATTTTGACTGGATTGCTTATATGACTGTTATGTTTTGAGCTAGAAGTGTTACTGTTGGATGTCCCAGTTGAGTAAAGCCCGTTCTTAATTGGGTGAATGTTTGTTCACGAACCTAGTTGGAAGTATTTGGCGAACCTAGTTGGTTCTTAATTGGGTGAACTTTTTTTCGTGAACCTAGTTGGGAGTATTCATCAGACTGCAACGAAGCTATATTTGGGGTCCAAAAAGCTTCGCTCAACATGTTCTGGGAACATTCACCCTATTTGACAAACATTGCCTCTGATTGGCTGAGAGCAGAGCTCTCCTGTGGATGAGGAAGAAATAAAAATGGATAATGGTGTCACTGGGTTCTTCGCTCGCTTCCGAGAAAATCTGTTGACTTGTGGGAGGCGCAGTCTCTCGGTTGAATTACCCTGTGAGCGATGAAGAAAGTATATTGACTTGACCTGACTTGACTTTAGCCTACATTTTCGATCATGCTGTCTGCTGCACGTCTGCCACAAGTTCGGGCTGAAGCTTGCATCTCATTACAAGCCAGTTGAGAACGAAGTAAAGTTTGTTGCTGTCCGAACCATGTTCGGCGAACTAAAAGTTCAATTAAGAACCGAATCACAGTTCGTCAAACTGTCTGAAGTATGTTCGGCGAACAAACATTCGCCCAGTTGAGAACGGGCTTTACGGGCATGGTGGATGCTGGATGTGTCCGGAGACCATTGCATTTTGCACAGTCTTTGCATCCTGCCTTTTTTCTTTTGTGCTTATGATGCTGTGGCATGGTGATGCAGCTAGTTATTGCAGCCAGTAAATGGAAGGGGCTTCTGTTGAGTCATGCCGTTTTGATTTAAAGAAATACCCATTGCATTATTTGAGGAGCAATGCTGTGAGCCTGGAACAGTTCTGCAGTGTCACTGCTGCACTTTCAGTGAATGTGGGAGTGTTTTCAGTGAGCTGTTGGAAACATTATTATTGATGAGGAGTGGTTGTGTCTGTTTGAACTAGCTCAATGACATCACCACTGTACTTTTACCAATGTCGTAACTATTTTCTTTGAGCAAGTGGCTTTTGCCAGCTCCTTCACTATTTTATTATCAGTGAGCTTTCGTGCAGTTAGTGTTTTAGTGAGTATTTCTGTGATCCCAGACTGACTCTGCCACTCTGCCAAGTAACCTTTGTACTTTCATCGGTTCTAAAGCTGTAGTGTAGCAAGAATGCTGTAACTGAGCTGCATCAGTCCTATCATGTAACCATTCACAGGATCCTAACACTAACTTTATGTTATAAATGGTATGTGACCAGTGCTGACATGTGACCACTGCTGTCTTCTGACCAGTGCTGTTATGTGACCAGCTCCTGTAACTGAGCTGCACCAATCCTGTCATGTTACCATTCACAGGACCATAACACTAACCTCATGTTGTAAGTGGCCATGTGATCAGCACCGTCATGTGACTGCTGTGCTGTCGTGGAATTTGCTTGTACTTTCAGCGAGCAATGCTGCTGCTGGAAACATTCCTGGTGAGGAGCGACGCTGTGAGTCTGGACTACATCGTCAGTGCATGTCAGCACCAGCTGGTCAACCTGTTCGACAACAATACAGACCAGCGCGTCAAGGACAAGGCCGGCAAGGTGGAGAACAGGCAGAGTTTTCTTCTCTTTTCCCTCTCTCTGTTTTTCTGCAGTGTTTCACAGTAGAGCCCTTCACAGTCTTATAAGAGGTGGTCTTCTCACATGACTGCTGTAAAAATCATGAGGCCAGCTCTCTCTGTTTGTGCAGCATTCAACAGTAGAACCCCTCGCAGTCTTATGAGAAGTGATTTGCTCACATAACCAATACAAGAAAATCATCAGGCCAAAGTGGTCATTGAAAGAGGGTGGTCCATCATCAGGGATTCGTTTCCTTGGGAATATGAAGGGAGAGGTTTCAGAAGAAGAAAAAAACGGTCTTGTTATTGTAACATTCCCCAGCTGAACACTGAGGGGGTCCCCCTGGAAATGCAGCTGTACATTGACAGTTGCATTCCATAGGGTGAGGGAACCGCATGTGTGGCCGTTTGTTTTAACTGTCCAACCAAATGGGCAGCCACACAGTCTTTGGGGGATCTGCTTCTATTTCTGGAGGGTGGATGCTGCTATACAAGGAGCTTATTATTTTGCTGAAGATAGTCCTAATATAACTATGCATTTTAAAGTAGCCTTGGGGTTGTTCCTGGTGTCAGTTTGCTGTGACACAGTCCAACGCAAGCACATAAAGTGGACTTAAATGAAAGATGGACTCTTATGGGGATGGTCTTTCACCAGGGTTAATACACATGGAAATATAAACTAAAGGGAGAGGTTTCAGAAAAAAAAAGTGGTGTGAAGCAGAAGCAGACATCAGCATTCCAAGTATGATATTTGGCACTGTTTTACTCAGTGGTATTCCGATCTCTCATGTTGCAGATTATCCGTGGGCTGGAATGTTATTCAAGCTACTCAAACATCCTTGCATCTACTGATGGTCAGAGTTGACAGAACCCATCTTTGTCAAATGTCTTTAGAGCGTGGACATGGCAACTACTGGACTGTGGACTAGAGGATGAAATTGAAGTAACAAAGGAAGTTCAGAGACTGGCCCAAGGGAATGGAGAGAGAAGGCCGATGTTTCCCGGTTATGTTCCATGTTGGAAGTGTAGCAGCATGGGTGAAGATAGCGTCAGTGAAGAAGAGTTGATCATTTGTTAGACTTTACAACAAGTTCTCTATGAAGAGGTCTGACACTACACTGCCATCACCAGGACGATTCTGCACTGAGACAGGCAGTGAGGTTGCCCCCTTTTTGCTGTTTTACTGTGGTGTGAGGGTCCAAAAACAACAACATGACTGTGATGTATGGAAAAAAAAGTTCTGCAATTTATTTAAAAAAAAAGAGTGTCAAATAAGAAAATGTGTTGTTATCTTTGTTTTACTGAGGCCAGCAAGGAATTTCCCTGGGTCTGATCCTGACTTGCAAGTGCAGATGTGCAGGGTGGTTTTGGTTGGATTCACATTAAAACAAACATAAATTTAGTACCGTTAGCTGGTGATTGGATTTTACATTTGTACAAGCATACAAGACATGCTGTCTGGTTCAACAGAAATTCCTTCCCTTGAATAGATAGGCCCACTGAACTGGTCCGCTAGACAACATGAAAGCATTTTAAAACGGAAAAAGGAATAGGCAGAACATTGTGCCATGTCAATTCATTCACTTCATGAATAATAATGGATAGCTGTTAAGCAGTGCAAATCATTTTGCAGAACAGAAACTCTGCGCACTATCACACAACATTCACACACACAATGTATGCATATATACACATGTAGACAATAGTAAACATACCACAGTTGCAAAAACAAGAAGGGGGAGAAAAAGAAATGGAAGCAAAACCACCAAACAAGCCTGTTATAACGCGAAGAGTTACAGAAATTAATTTCTCTCTGATTACAAAATTTGTTTGCAAGACATGTATCCAGAGATAATATTAATTAATAATTCTTAAAAAGTGCTTTTCTCTAACCAGAGTTAAACTCACTGCGCTGTGCACACAACAAGAACCACAATTAACGTACATTTCAACAAAGAGCAGGAAATTGTGAGAAAATCCCTTCTGGTCAAGGGGAAACAACTTGCAAAAAGCCAGTGATCTGAAGTGGAGTCCACACCCCAGAAGTTGACTGTTAGTGTTACCCTGGGTTTTCTTCGCCGGAACCTATGCTACTCACTGCCACTCTTCCTGCAGACACAACACATGCCTGGTCTTAGTGTACCTTCTACTGGAATATGGCTCATTGGTCTGGAACCCACACCTGCAGCAAAACATGGACACGTTGGAGCGCACTGAGCATTCACGTTCAGTGCTACTTTTCGTCCACCTCGACTTTCACACAGCCCCCGAGATCTGAATGATGCACTGAGCGAAATGCAGCCTGCCTCATCACCATCAACTACACACACACTAGCAATATCTGACAGAAACAATAAGTGCGACACCAAACGTAACGTAAACATGGTGCTTAACGTCCACAGAAACCATGAGGCTTATTAGGGACGG